>JACMZG010001913.1:6028208-6228639 GCA_018340805.1 Microvelia longipes
ACTAGGAAACATAAAAAAAAAATAATTTATTATTATTAACTTATAAAGATAAGACTATTGTAGTACACCAAAAGAAAGAAAACATTTTATTTTCAGTTTCAATTAATATTTAATTATAAGCACTTATGCTGTTTTTTTAAAATGTAGGAAAAATAATTTATAAAAATTCTATTAATAAAACTCACTAATTAAGGATTTTCAGCAAAAACAACGTAATTAAGAATAAAAGTCAGACTCCGAGGAGTTTCCCACTTTTTATTTCAGCAACTTGAACGATTTTAATTTTATTTCTGCTCTGGTTATCTAATTAGAAGATTTAAGTGGATTCTCGTTTAGTTTAATATTATTAAATAAAACTAATTACTATTAGGTATTAAATAACTGACTAAATTAATTTAGTTTATACCTACGAATAGGCTCGCTGAGCCACCACTCAAGGACTCTAGGCTAGGTGGCCGCCAAGCGACGAATTAAAAATGAACTAATGACGTAGAAAAAGGTAATGCCATGTAAATGTTTATGTACAGGTAACCTTCGTATATAATTTTAATCACCATTTTAGATTGACTGCGCTTGTCATAATTAACCTAAATCATATATAAAATATATATATCTATATATTATAATATATTATATATATTATTATTTATATATTGAAATATATATTTATATATATATATATATATAATATATATATACTTATATAATATTATACTATATATATATATATATATAATATATATATATATATATATATTTAATATATATAAATTGGTATTATATAATTGTATATGTATATATATATATATATATATAATATATATATATATATTATATTTATATAAATATATATATATATATATATATTAAATAATAATATATATTAATATATATATATAATATTATATATATATATATATATATATTATATTATATATATATATAATATATATATACATTATATGTATATATATATATATATATGGATAATCAGATGAGTTTGTATAAAGGTATGCACGAGATATTGTTCCTAGACGTTTCAATGGGACAAATTATACCATTCAATGTTTTTTCGGATCTATATGAAACTTGTCACAAAAATCCTAGAACATATTATTTTTGAAATGTGTATAATGTCACTAACTCACATACAATTACTCAGCAAAATGCACAAAAATTCAAAAAATTATTACAATTGGCTAATATAAAATTGAATATTTAATAACAAAAATTTAACAACGTTAAATTTTTTTACTTCATTAGTTACTTTTTGTTTGTTTGAAATATATAAATATGTATAAAAAATTACGGTTTTCGTATAATACAATACTATTAACGCAGTATGCCACTCATAAAACTAAATTAGACGAATTGTTAAAGGAGAAGAATCATATGGCCGCAGGTAGACCCGTGGCACAACCTACGCCAGAACCAGGTAGCAGCCATAAGTCTGGAAGTCCCTTGCCTGAAATTTGGGTTGTTTAAAGTACAATTCACAACAAGTGCACACCGATACGAAATGTAGAAATATTTAAGAGCATTGGAGAAACATTGTATTTTTTTATAAAGAGAGTTTTTGAGTTATAAAAACCTTAGGGAAAGCTTTTAGCAAAGAAAAATTGAATTGTGGTTCTGTCTAATCTAGATATGATTATTGATTACCCTTATCTTTCCTCGATTCATCTCTTTATTTGCAGAGTTCGGTTAATATGATCAGACAACTGATTTCTACCTGTCAGTTCGTTTAAAAAGACTCGCATGAAGCTCTAAAAAAGCTAGAGGAGAAAGGGGGAATTCTATAAGACTTATTGACTTAAACAAGTCTAGTCTTCAACTTACAGTAAATGTACCAGGACTTAGCACTAATAAAGATAGTCAAGACTTCTAGGTGTCTCGATGCTTTCCTCTATTTGGGAAAGTGTGATAGATTTATAAAGCAAAGATTATATACAGGAGCAAATCAGAACAGGAGAGCAGATCCTATAGTCCAAGAGCCGGACCTGAAAAAATGTGATTTATTTTGTACTACTTCAAACCAAATTTTTCTGAAAATATACCTTAAACTATGAGAAAAATCATAGTCATCCTTTACAGAGTGGAGTCCTTTATATGATTGCGCATGCTCATAATTTTATATAATCGCACAAATTTCAGTTTTTCTTTAAATAAGTGGTTCCCCGTGGGTCGTGTGCAAAACATGGGGAGAACATTTTTAAAATTGATAAAACGTTCTGTAAAACGAGTGTTTAATCATGAATAAAATCCGTGTAATGGGTTCAAGTATTACAACAAATGATATCGAGCATGTACAAAGACTAAACAAGTAGGAGAACAGGATGGTAATCCCGTCTGTGTTTCGTTAATAGCGTTTAAAATGAAGCTTCTAGTTATGGAAAACCGAAAAAAGCTGGTATCATTGGAAGAGAAAATAAGTTTTGGAGATGATTACCCTCAAACTGTAAAGACAAGCGAAAAACTTATCCCAAAAATGCTGATGGCTAAGAAAAAGGAAAGTATGCAATAATATGACCAATATGACCAAATATGACTGCCAATATGACCGCTTAGTGATTAAAGATTTCAAAGCTAAGAATATTCACATTAAAAGTATTTCGAAAATAAACTCAACATCAAGCAACACAACAAAAAATAAAACAAAAAAGGACAGTAAAACTAAGGATGTGTCGCAAAAGGAGCAAAAGATAAGCTTAAAAGCCTTTGTCAAGAAAACTTCTATAGAAGAACCTAATTTACCCAACAAGTAATATGGGACTTTAATTAAAGGATTGCTCGATGAAGATGGTAAAGTAGAACTTGGAATGCAATTTTAAAACTCCGCCTATATTAACAAAAATTTTATTCATTAGAATTAAAAATAATTATATACTTAAATAAAATAATTAATAACTAAATAAATAAGTGTGTAATTAAAATATAGTATTTGACTTGTATTTAATCATTTTAATAAAAACAGGGAAATAGCTTTATTATTTTAAAAGTAAAAATTATTTATTTTTATTACTTCAAAAATAGTATCAAATTATAATTTCACAAAAACAGAATTATAAGATAATTTAAAATAGCTAGTTGTAAATTTTTAATAAAAAACACTAGTACAAAAAATATGCATTACATTAAAATTAAATTAAATCTATAGCTTATTTAATTAAAGTATATGTAATTGGAAGATAATTATGAAAGAAAAATCAGAAAGTTAAACTTACAATTAAATAAAAATAATAGACGAAATTTTTTGAAATATTTTGTAACATCAGAATATTTCTGATTTCAAAATGGAGGAAATTTAAAGAGAATATAAGTAATCAGCTCTGAAGCCTTGAAGAAGGTAACCACGATGGTTAACCACGTATTTGCAAATATATAGATCTCACAATATAAAATGTAATTTCTAAATATTTCTTATTTGCAATAAATGGTTAATTTATTTATTTAATCATTGAAAAATCGGGATGACTACAACCAAGTTATGGCTCTTTCAAAATCACCAAAAAATGGTTAATTTATGCAAAGTCATCGAATTTCTTTGATAAAATATTGGCTTTTTGTGCTTTTCTTAACCATTAACCAGACGTCATAACTTTCGTTGTAGATCCAAATTTGGACGAAAAAAACACTCGTTTATAGAAAATTTTTTATCTGCCTCAAAAAATGTTTTCTTTATGTTTTGCACACGACCTACAGGAAACCACTTTTGCAGAAACTGGAATTGTTGCAATTTTAATATTTTGAGCGAGCGCATTCATATGAAGGGCTCCACTCTGGATAGGCAGACTATGCTATTTCTTCATAATTTAGGCTATATTTTCAGAAACATTTAGTTTGAAGTAGTACAAAATAAGTCACATTTCTTTAGGTCCGGCTCTTGGACTACTAGGATGGCTTGTTCTTCACCCCTTCATACAAAGTACCTGAAGGTTTACAAATTCTAGCGTGGAGGTACTTAATACTTATTCTATTACCAAGTTAGAGTAACTTCATTGCTTGATATTTTTCGACAACTAAGTTAAAGTAACTTTATGTTGATACTAATTCTACTACTAAGTTAAAATTACCTCATTACTTGATACTTTTTTACCACTAAGTTAATATAACTTCATTACTTGATACTTATTCTATTACTAGATTATATGTAGTTTATTACCTAATACTTATTATGTTAATAAATAAAAGTAACTTCATTACTTGATACTTTTTACCACTAAGTTAAAGTAACTTCATTAGTTGATACTTATTCTATTACCAAGTTAGAGTAACTTCATTGATATTTCAACTAACTAACTAACTTTGATATTTCAACTAAGTTAAAGTAACTTTATGTTGATACTAATTCTACTAATAAGTTAAAATTACCTCATTACTTGATACCTTTTTACCACTAAGTTAAAGTAACTTCATTACTTGATACTTATTCTATTACTAGATTAATGTATTTCATTGCCTAATACTTATTATGTTATTAAATAAAAGTAATTCATTACTTGATACTTTTTACCACTAAGTTAAAGTAACTTCATTACTTGATACTTATTCTATTACTAGATTATATGTAGTTTATTACCTAATACTTATTATGTTAATAAATAAAAGTAACTTCATTACTTGATACTTTTTTACCACTAAGTTAAAGTAACTTTATGTTGATACTAATTCTACTACTAAGTTAAAATTACCTCATTACTTGATACTTTTTTACCACTAAGTTAAAGCAACTTCATTACTCGATACTTTTTTACCACTAAGTTAAAGTAACTTCATTATTTTATAAATTTTTACCGCTAAGTTAAAGTAATTACTTTACTTGATACTTATTTTATCACTAGATTAATGTATTTCACTACCTAATACTTATATGTTATTAAATAAAAGTAACTTCATTACTTGATACTTTTTTACCACTAAGTTAAAGTACTCATTACTTGATATTTTTTACCACAAAGTTAAGTAACTTCATTACTTGATATTTTTTACCACTAAGTTAAAGTAACTTCATTACTTGATACTTCTTTACCACTAAGTTAATGTAACTTCATTTCTTGATACTTATTCTATTACTAGATTAATGTATTTCATTGCTAAACTTATTATGTTATTTAATAAAAGGTAACTTCATTACTTGATACTTTTACCACTAAGTTAAAGTAACTTCATTACTTGATACTTTTTTACCACTAAGTTAAAGTAACTTCATTACTCGTACTTTTTTACCACTAAGTTAAGTAACTTCATTATTTTATAAATTTTTTACCGCTAAGTTAAAGGTAATTACTTTACTGATACTTATTTATATCACTAGATTAATGTATTTCACTACCTAATATTTATATTTATTAAATAAAAGTAACTTCATTAATTGATACTTTTTTACCACTAAGTTAAAGTAACTTCATTACTTGATACTTTTTTACCACTAAGTTAAAGTAACTTCATTACTTGATACTTTTTTACCACTAAGTTAAAGTAAGTTCATTATTTTATAATTTTTTACCGCTAAGTTAAAGTAATTACTTTACTTGATACTTATTCTATCACTAGATTAATGTACTTCATTACCTAATACTTATTATGTTATTAATAAAAATAACTTCATTACTTGATAATTTTTTACCACTAAGTTAAAGTAACTTCATTACTTGATACTTTTTTACCACTATTAAAGTAACCTTGATTTTTTTTACCACTAAGTTAAAGTAACTTCATTACTTGATATTTTTTTACCACTAGTTAAAGTAACTTCATTACTTAATACTTTTTTTTACTATTAAAAACTTCATTACTTGATACTTTTATACCACTAAGTTAAAAGTAACTTCATTACTTATATTTTTTTACCACTAGTTAAAGTAACTTCATTACTTGATCTTTTTTACCACTATGTTAAAGTAACTTTATTACTTCATACTTATCGCTCTATTTATTATGTCGTAAAAACCTCTTTAACACGTTTATTTATCAGGCTATTTCGTTTTATTGCGAGTTTAACTACAAAACTTGTTAAACAGTCTGTAAAATAAAAAAAATAAAAAACTCAATTCGAGTTGAACCCTTTGCACAATGCTTACGAACTAACTTCCAATCTTAACCGTCTCAGAAATTTAAAAAATATTTTCTAAAAAAATCGTATTAATCTGTATGTTTCTGTAAATTTATTGTTGTATTTATATTGATGAAATTATATTTGATTAAATAATAGTATCATAATTTTAATATTATTTGACATACACATAAAAAATTTAGTTATATTAAAATTGGAAGTGGACTCGTAAGGATTTTAGAACGGGCTGTAAAGACGAGATATAAAAATAAAACGGAATGACGAAAAAACCCATTAAATAAAAGCGTTAAGTAAAACAAACGAAAAAGCGAAATTCACGACAACTGGCGCTTTTATATTCTTTTTACGATCTTAGTGAAATTGGAAGCCTCCCCCCGCCTCTAAGGTTAAATTCAACCACTTTATACAAATATAAAAAATATAGCACTAAATTAGCTGTAAAATACA
Organism: Microvelia longipes; assembly: GCA_018340805.1. Lineage (NCBI taxonomy): Eukaryota > Metazoa > Arthropoda > Insecta > Hemiptera > Veliidae > Microvelia > Microvelia longipes. Next base: position 6,034,729 of record JACMZG010001913.1, read on the forward strand.
GAACCCTTACAAAGACGGTTAATAGGTTTATACCGGGTGGAACATTTTAGATGCTCCAACATTAAATCCTTGAAAATAAGGGAAAATATGGTCCTAAAGTTACAAAAATGGTCTCTATACCCCAGTCTTGGAAGATATTACCTTTATTACCACGATGAGCGACTTCGAGTATTTAGGGGGCGAGTCGATTACTTTTTAGGGGTTGCAAGTGCTCGCTTTTTGCTTATCTCAAAAAATAGTAAATCTCGAACGCTTATCACAAAAAAGTACATCTGAAAACGCTTATCACAATAAATAGTACATCTAAAACGCTTATCACAATAAATAGTACATCTAAAACGCATATCACAATAAATAGTACATCTAAAACGCTTATCACAAAAAATAGTACATCTCAAACGCTTATCACAAACAATAGTACATCTCAAACGCTTATCTCAATAAATAGTACATCTCAAACGCTTATTTCAAACAAATATTACATCTTAAACGCTTATCTCAAACAATAGTACATCTTAAACGCTTATCTCAAAAAGTAGTACATCTCAAACGCTTATCTAAAAAATAGTACATCTAAACGCTTATCACAAAAAAATAGTACATCTCAAACGCTTATCACAAAAATAGTACCTAAACGCTTATCACAACAAATATACAGCTCAAACGCTTATCACAAACAAATAGTACATCTAAAACGCTTATCACAAAAAATAGTACATCTCAAACGCTTATCACAAAAAATATACATCTCAATCGCTTATCACAAAAATAGTACAGCTTACACAATAAATAGTACATCTCAAACGCTTATCACAAAAATAAGTACATCTCACGCTTATCACAAAAATAGTACATCTCAAAACGCTTATCACAAAAAAATAGTACATTCTCAAACCTTATCACAAAAAAAAGTACATCTCAATTGCTTATTACAAAAATAGTACATCTAAAACGCTTATCACAATAAATAGTACATCTCAAACGCTTATCACAAACAAATAGTATATCTCAAACGCTTATCAAAAACAAATAGTACATCTAAAAAATAGTACATCATACATGGCTGTAATGTCATTTTATTGTTTTGGAAATCATCTATTGACCCATTATTGCTCGTCAATGAACACATTTCAGCAGCAAAAAATCCTATTTACCACCTGGGAAAATAATCAACTCTTTCATTTCAAATCAATACTCTACTTAACACATCGGCAAAGAAAATTTTAAATAGACACAAGAGGAGAAAAATAAAATTAGGTTTAATGAAACTTTTTCTACAAGAAACAAAACATGATAAAAACTATAGATAAAACTATGTAACTAACAATAGTTACATAGTAGATAGGAATAAAATGTAATTTCACTAAGCAATAAATTTCTTATATCAACATAAGAAAGGGGTAAACAATATAAAGAATAAAAAAAAACTTTAAAGATAAAAAAATACAATATAAAAAATTAATTTGAATATAAATTAAGAAATTATATTTTTTTTCGGCAGATATAAATGTTCATTAAAAATGCAAGGTATTGCTCTTCTAGTGTTAAGTGCGCCCCCTTTAAAAGGAGGGGGATGGAAAGTGCCCTCAGGCTTATTAAGAATCTGTAGCACCTCTTTATGTCTTGGTTAATTGTAAGAAACCCACAAAAAAACCCACCCGAAATTTTACCAAGTTTTCAAAACATTTTCATTATAATACGGAGCTAAAGTATAAAAAGGGAAAGTTTGGTTCAAACGATAAAAATTGGATTAAAGAGGAACAAAAGATTTTATTTCGAAATTAAAGTTTAAAGGTGTAAAAAAAGATCTTAATACACCGCCAAAATTTACTATATAAAAGAAAACAATTGCGTTTAATGAAACATGACTGCCATTTTTAATTATAAATATTAATAGTAAACTAAATACAATTTTTAAGAATGTATCAACTTGCTTCAAACAAAAGTATTCATAACAAAGGAGACGTTGTAACGTTAAAATAAATGTATAATGTAAAAATTGTGTACGGTGTGCCTGGGTACTTTGCTCACAAATTCAAATTTACTTTGTTCTGTCCACACTTAAAATAAAATAGTTATTTGAAGTCAAGGGTGTTACGTCTTACGTTTAAAAAAAAGTTTCTTACGTTTTTTGGGTCGCTAAATGGAATGAATCTGGTCCGGGACGTTACGAGGTTTTAACTCGATCAGTCAAGTTTTCATTATAAAAATTTCTTTTAAACGATACAATACTTTTTTTTGGCTTAAGCATTACAATAACCTGAAAACTCTGCATTGTCAGGTGTTCTGTTTTAATTCAGGTTTTACAATGACCTGAACTCTTTCCAATGTATTTTGTCCTGCTCTTGTAAAGGTTTTACAATGACCTGAACTCTTTCCAATGTCTTTTTTCCTGATCTTGTAAAGGTTTTACAATGACCTGAACTCTTTCCAATGTCTGCTGTCCTGCTCTTGTAAAGGTTTTACAATGACCTGAACTCTTTCCAATGTCTGATGTGCTGTTTTAATTAAGGTTTTACAATGACCCGAACTCTTTGCAATGTCTTTTGTCCTGCTCTTGTAAAGGTTTTACAATGACCTGAACTCTTTCCAATGTCTGATGTGCTGTTTTAATTAAGGTTTTACAATGACCCGAACTCTTTGCAATGTCTTTTGTCCTGCTCTTGTAAAGGTTTTACAATGACCTGAACTCTTTCATTGTCTGCTATCTGATATGGTTAAGGTTTTACAATGACCTGAACTCTTTGCAATGTCTGATGTGCTGTTTTGGCTTAAGCTTTACAATTTTAACTGGTTAACTGTAGCCATGCCCTAATATTTGCTATCCGATGAACCTTTTCATTCTTTTAATTGTAACAAAAATACAATTTTAACAATAAAAAATAACAACAACTTAAATTGTTAAGTTTAACAACAAAAACTTTAAGGCACGAACTTTAAAACTTAATCTAGAAAAATAAACTACAAAAAACGAGAAAAAATAAAACGTATAAAGAAAAACTACTGAGCTATATATCGTATCTAACAAAGACAGCACTGCAGTCCAAACTTTTCTATTTAAAGTTTAAAAACTTCAACAGCTTAAATATGTTTGTGAAATAAATAACTCTAGTTTAAGTTAATGTTTAATAGTATCAGACACTGTACAAGACTTTATTGATTTCATAGAAACTTTATATAAGAAGAAATAAATTGAAAGGATAGATTGAAATAAATTGAATTATTATTTTTATTATTAAAAAACTTTATTTTACAATAATTATAAATGTAGCTGCATTTTAAAAGAAAGTTAGCTACGGGGAACTTTAGGTATTTTCCTCACTTTATCGCATTCACAACGCTCATTCTAACTATTTGGACTCGCTTCGCTCGTTCATAGAAAATGAAAAATCACCATACGACACAAATTAGATTTTCCTCTAGAATGGAGGAAAATTAACTTTCTATCCTAAATCTGAAAAAGGAAAGAACAGTATTACGGCTTGTTTGTAAAATAAGAGAGGAATCAAAAATCAGGACGGGAAGTAAATTCAGGAAAAAGTAATATACTTTCTATCCCTACTCTTTGGCCTAGACGGTCAGACACTTGCATGGAATTTGTAAAGATTCATAGTTCGAATCCAATCCGAGTTCCATTGTTTCTATCGTTTTACTAAATACATTTTATGTAAAAACATATTTTTGCGATTTATGATTTTTCGAAATATCGGCAGTAATTATTGCGGGTTAATGACGCCATAAAACATTTTTACGGATAGTACAACGCCCACAGACTGATTTTTGTACAATGTTTCAACTCTATAGCATAAATACACTGGGAGCTACGTTGATAACAGATTCATACACACACAAACTAACAGACAACTTTATAAAAACTACTCAGAAAGTCTTAAAACGGATAATTCCGGTGACATCCCGGTTTCGGATTTTTGGCAAACACAATACTTTCCTATATACCTACAGTGTAAATGAGGTATAGCAAAAATAACGATTTTGGTTGTATTATGTAAAATGTTAATTAAATTTAAAATTTATAATGTTAAATCAACACCAACAAATGTAAACTATGTAATGAAAATCAAATAAATGTCTAATCAAAAATAACAAATAAACACAGAGCGTTGTTCTAAAGAGAAGTTAGTTGATTATTAGCTAACAAAACAGTTAATTAGTTCCCCCATCTACTCAGAGAGTGCGCTAGTAGTCAAACAGAAACTAATAAATTAAAACTGCACTACCACCCCAACACATTCTTTCATAACAACAAACTTACATATCAACAAATATTTGGAAATTATTAATGATTACATTTTACATTTCTTAATAGACCTTTACTTTCTTGCATTTATGACCTGCACATGCACATAAATAATAAATAATAATAATAAATCTTTATTTTTCATTAAATTTTACACAGATAAAACATTAGAAAATTGTCAATATCTTAAATATTGACATACTATACATAACGACTTACCTATACATAACGCCTATACATAACGAAAGTCTATACATAAAGGCCTATACATATCGAATTTTGTCCTACTTCTTTGTAATAATTATGTATCATAAGTTTTAGCATATATTTTAATAAACTACTTGATATATATGTATTTATGCGTTCACAAATAGGTATAACCAATACTGAAATCAAGTTAATAAAAAAAATCGGATACGGGGTACCTCGGAACTTTTCTTCATTACATCGGATTCGCTACGCTCATTCTCCCTGTTTCGCTCGTCCTCAGAAATACAGTTCGCCAAATTTGTACTGCAACATGCCTATGGACTCGCTTCGCTCGTCTTCATATAGTAAATGCATTCGTATCGTCCTCAGCGGTCATCCATACAGCACTGGCCACGCTCAGTGCCCTTTAATTTTTATGATCTAACCAAAATCATGGATATACTTGTCGTATTGAAACGAAACTTAGTGCTCTTATTTATTTAGTAATAATATACAATTTTACTAATTGTACCATTTTCCAATTTAAAAAAACGTACACTAGTCATTCAATTAAAATTGAACTAATGCTGATAATAAGATGACACTTAGCACATGTGTTAGTCTTATACATAGTCACATGCGTGCCAAATCTCAATCTGATCGCATCATTTTTTCGCGTTTTGTGATTTTTCGACATTTTTGCTGTGTCAATATTTCGGGTTAATGACATCATAAAAATATTTTCCGAATAGCACAAGTACAGTAGTAGAATAATTTTTGTACGAAGTTTCAACTCTGTAATAAACTAGGCGTTGCAATGATAACAGACACACACACATACAGACAGACAGCTTTGAAAAATACTCTCAGGAGTCCTTAAAATACCTGAAGCGGATAATGCCGGTTTCGGATTTTTTTACCAACACAATACTTTTCCAATATACCTTCGGTATAAACGAGGAAAATTAAAAATATAATTAAAATTTTCATTAATAGGAGAGCCTAATATAGAAAGACCTATATTTTTGTAAATTCATTATATTTTATATTGTTTTTAGAACTTAGTTAATGTTGAAAAACAGTTTATTTAAAGTTTCTACATTCATGTTATAATGGAGCTTAATATTTAGCATTATGTTTAGATAATATGATACATTAGTCAAAGTTGAATGTTATACTAAGGTGTATATTGTAGGAAAAGGATGTTTTGTTTCAAAACAAGTCACGTGCTTATAATTAAAAGGAAATGCCTAGATTTCAGGAACACTAAATTTTCTTTAACGGGAAATGTAAAAAATGTGTGCTTCTTATTACTTTTCCTCATATATACCGTAAGTATAAAGAGAAAAAATTTTATTTGCAAAATAATCTCAAACAAAGATTTCACCTAAATCCGTTTCAGGTGTTTTAAGACCTCCTGCGTAGTTTTCACCAAGTTGTCTGTCTATATGTGTTTGCGTGTGGTTGTGTGTGTGTCTGTAATCATTGAATATCCTTATGTATTAATGCTAAGGAGTTTAAATATTGTACAAAAATAATATTTTGGTCTACTTGTGCTATTCAGAAAAAAATATATGACGTCATAATAAGCTTAGCATAAATTTCAAAAAAACATTGAACGCGGATTAAAAATGTGTGGATTAAAAAATGTTACGATCGGGTTAAGATTTGACACGCGTATATAGTAGTATATAGTATATAGTTATATAAGACCATTGTGCTCAAGTTTTGACAATTTACTTATATACGTTTTTTTTTTTTTAATTGTAAAACATCGAAGAATTATCCAATGGAACTGAAATTTGATGCAAGTATACCCCTTTCTGTAACAAATAAGTATAGTGGGTTTAGTTAAAATACGACAAGTATATATATACGGTGTTTGTTAGATCATAAATGTTGAACAGCATCAAGGGAGGTCAATGCCTGGATGGGTGACCTTTGAGAATAACTTTGTGAAACTTTATATCATCACCGCTTTTTTCCATCTTTTTTTTTTCAATGCTAGCTAAATTATTTGGTGCTGAAAATCTAAATTGAGATCCAGGTCCTGGGATGGTAAAAATGGCAAAGAATAAAAGAACATGCTAAATCAGCAACACGGCAATGACTTCTAGGTTTAGCAGTGAATATCCTATTCCAGGGGAAGGTAAATAACTTAATAAGAGAAAAATGCATGGAATAGCTCAATTTTAACACTAAGAGGGTAGGGCTAGTCCCGAACATATAAATCATATATATTTGCTTTTTTTATCCTACCCCAATTTATACTTTCTCTCTCTTGTGATAACTTCAAATTGGAGGTATGACAAATGTCAGAGGTGATTTTTAGGCACACTTTGGTTGAGTTGTCAGCAATAAATACCAATTCTTTCGGTAAGCAATTATGAAAAATATTTAAATCAGAAATATAATTTGTTATTAATATTCCGGTAAAAGAATAATTTAAGTTAAAAAAAAGATGTTTTTATTCTATTTTTACAAAGTTAAGTCTGAAATGGCTCCGCTAAAGGTATAGAAGAAATTTAGCATAGAAAGAAGGGGCTATTTGGTATAAAAGAAACAGGATGACAGGAAAAGCTAAGACAGGAGGAAGGAGGCAGTAAAACACAGGAGGGAGAGGGGAAATCTAAAGAAAGACGTCTGAAAATTCTACATCTACCTTACTATGAATATTCAGGTCCTTTGTTCTGCATTAATAAAAACAAATCCCTTTATCTTAGCTAAAATTTTATCTAGTTCTCTATCGGTTCCAATTTTGAAACACCCACTTCCTAAATCCATTCATCTTGACGAATTTGTTGGTCGTGTCAAATTTTAAGAATAACCTTTCTCTCACGAGTCAGTAAGATTTTTTTTAAACAAAGTCTTTGTTGGAAAAAGTATAATATTTATTTTGTTTAAAACGAAGCTAATAGGAAATTTAAAAAGTCAATTAACCATAGAGATATATTCTAGAGAGTGCATAGCCTATCTTAATACATTGAGAGGTCTGAAACATCATTTTGGAGCTCTCAGGGGCTCTGTTTAACGTCATGGAAACCTCCTGTAAGAGTGAGTTAAGGTTATAATTAATAAATTGATTATGGCTTCTTCCCGCAAATAGTTAGTGTTTTGATTTATTTTGACATTCTTCTATAAAAGTTAATATAATTTTGTACTGATTATTTGATTGTATTCATAATCGAAGGAGGTCAGGTTCAGAGACTATAGATACTTCAACAGTAAGACTGTCGACTCAATGGTGGGAAAATTTGGATTCCGGTCGACACTAGCGCTGCGGGGGACCTACCTTTAAACTGAGTGGGCGTGGCTTAATTTCCCGCTTTTTGTCCACAGTCAGTTTGAAATTAAATTTGTATACTTTGTATAGTTATACTTCTAACTAGCCGTAGCGCTTCGCAAGGCTTTCGTCGCCTTTAAACTTACACAGAACACTTCTGATTACTTTTAAGTTTTTCATTCAAGTAATTTATTAATTTAATTGATTTAATCAGGTAATAATGAAATAGTGGCTAAAGTTTACACGTACTAGAAGATAGATTTTGACATTTAATGCAGACTGTATTTTAATTTCATCGGCAACATGCTGCACACTTGTGATTAAATATAATTACCAGATAAAGTCTAAATCAGTAAATTAATTAAATGAAATTGGCACTTACCTGCCATCACTAGCGTGTTGAGAAAGTTTAAAAAGACTTCTATTAACTTTTAGGGTCTGAATTTTTTAATACAGAACATGAAAACGGCGAACCGTTTTTGTGAAAACAATCATTTTATAATAACAATAAATGTAGCTGTCATAACCAAAAATGGTATTCATTAATTTAATTATAAAAATATAATCGGTAATTTTCGGAAAGCTATTGGGGTTAGTTAATGAGTTGTCTGCACCGGGCCGCCGCAATGCTAATTTTTAGTAGCTTGCGATAATCGAATTCAAACCTTTTATCATTTAAGTTAACCCCCTTGGTCAGGTTACTATTTCGATGTTTCATAATGTAACCTACAGAGTCCCTCTAGTAATAATATCCCTATGCAATTAACATCATTTAGTTATGAGTCAGTAAGAAATGTTAAAATTTAATAACCTTTCACTCAAGGAAATGTATTCTCCATGTTCATACTACCTAAGCTCAGCCACATAAATTTGTTTGTCGTTTAAGTACGTTTTTATAGTTTATGAAACTTGCTGCCTCAGAATAAGTTAAATATGTCCTCTAAAGACGTTCGGAAGTATAAATGAAGCGTTATTATAATCTTAAGAGAAGCGAAGCGAGTCTAAATTGTCAATCAAAGTTCCTAAAAATTTCTAGGTATCCTGAACGCGATGTTAAATGCCAGTATTAACAACTTCGACAGCTTGGTCCTTAGTGGTAATCACTTTATCCACCCGCAGTCTCTTAATCGGGTGAGACCACCAGCTAACCCTGTTGGAGGCACTTCTTCAATAGTACATAAAATCAACAACTATTGTTGTTTTGTATTAGTCTATGTTTTTAAAAATATAGAAACAGTTTAATATTATTAAATTAAACTGTTTCTATATTTAATTATTTATTTTCCCCCTGGGATTATACCCCATTTAAACCTAAATCAATACGCGTAGTGTATCCTAGTGTTTTATGAGAGCGTGCCGCAATTTATTTTACTTATATAACTTTTTATTGCTTTATTTGTTTACTTTAATTCACTTTATTCATTTTAAATACTATAGCTTTATTTATTTAATTTGTTTTACTAATTTATTTTATTGCTATTTCTTTTGTACCCTTTTTATGTAAATGGATACTTTCATGTGCTGTCAGAGGAACTGTGCTGTTGTGGCGTTATATTTTATTCGTGATTATTTTTATATTAATTTAAATCGATTTAAAACCCTTTTATTCCTAATTCCTATTTCTGTCATTCCTAAAAGTCGGTTCTATTTCAGTTTAAATTCCTTTCTTTCTTTCTTAAACCTCTTAAGCCATTACCATCTCTATTTTACAGAGTTCCAAACTACTTATGTCAGCTATTATCTCTAAAAATAACAAATACATTTTTTAACTAAGTGATAATTATTTTTCTATTTTAATACAAAGGGGTATAATATGTTTTAAATATATTTTTAAGATGTAATATTTTAGCTAACCATGAAAAAATCGTTGTAATTCTTTATAAATTTAACTTGGCGATAACCTATATCATTGAGATGTCGATCACGTACATGTTATCTTAGAAAATCTAAAATCCTTTCTTAGACCGTACGGAAACCACCCCCTCCCTAGAAACTTATCTACAAGTATCTTATCTCGAATCTTATCAAAGTTTATCTTTTTTTGTGGTAAATTTAATCTAGAAGTTGGTCCACGAAGTGAAACGCATTTGTTTGAGTTTACCTTTAAATTGCATTTTGAAAGGATACTGTGTGTTTTATTTGTGTTTTTAATAAAGGAAAGTGTGAAGTAAATAAAATTGAAAGTGTTTATAGTAGAAACTCCTGGTGTGATCTACAAGCCGGGCGAATTTTCTTTGAAATGCGTTCAGTCATGTTAAAAAATCCATATTTATCTACTCATTGTATTGTAAGTTCTACTTACAGTCTTGTTATCTCACACTGTAAATGTACTTTTACTCCCTAGGGAGGAGAAGTGAAAGTGTTGCCAACTTGACAGAATTTTTTAGTAAAATTTTTAAGAATCTTAGGAAATTTTTAGGATTTTTTTCGGTTTTATGTTGGTACTACGGGTAGAATATACAATATACACACGCTAATGTTTAAATGTTAAATAAATATAGTATTACACATTATTCTATTGACAGCTTACAATAAAATAATTTGAAGATAGTGGTTTTATTCTCTCTTCATCGGAGTAATTGACATGGTAAGAATAAACTAAACTAACACAATAACAATTAAGGCGCTGAAGAATATATTAATAGTTGTTAGTATTAGTTCTCTAGTCGTAGATAAAATTTAATATGCAACAAGGGATGAAAGTTTTCAGCTCTCGTATTATCTCCCTCGTCAAGCCACGTGAGCCAAAATGTTAGTTACTATACTAAAGTATATAGTAGTATAGTATAGTATAGTAGTATAGTTTGGATTATTTAAATCTATAAAACATTATATTTTTAATTATACAAAACTATGCCGCATTTTTGTTTCATTTTTTGTTGATTATACAACATTTTGATTTATTTAACTTTTGATCATAAACTATTATAAAATTATAATTTTATAATAGTTTCGATTATAAAACTTCGTTGACAAAAACGATCGATTTTTTATTTGATAAACGAATGAGTAAGAAGAACAAGGAAGGTAATATTATAACCTTGTAGTAAACAACTAGCGCCCACCTAGTGGACTTTGAGGAGCTTCACCGATAACAGTAAAAAACTACGACACTGTTGCAGACGTTAAAAATAGTTATTTATGCACCAAGGGAGTAAAGAATGCTATTAATTCCCTGAGCAGTAAGTTGGTTCCTAAGGCGTAAGCTGAGGGAACCAAAGTATTTAACTCGAAGCCGAGGGATTTATGTGTTTGACACATAAATCCCTTGGCTTTGCTGCGGACGTTATGACTATTAACTCCCGAGCGAAGCCGAGGTTGGTAATCGAGGGGGAATATAGTATTTTACTCCCAAGATTTTATCTCCAGACGTTGGTTTTATTTTAATACGTTTTGTTGTACTTTATTCTAATTTTTTTGGTCAGGCCCACTCATAAAAACAAAAAAATAAAATAACAAATTTATTCCTCCAAAAAACTTCTTTTGACCTGTATCGGATTTTGAGCCAATAATTTTTTTTTTTTGGTTGAGTCCCCCTAATAAATTTTAGGGGTGCCCCCTCCCCCGGAAAAATTGATCCGTCACTAATATTAATTTAGAGAATACCATTGCCCTAAAAATTGTTATAATTGGCACAAATGACCCAATAATAGGAAACGTTTTTTATTCCCAAGGAAGGAAAAGTTACTTTTTACTCCCAAAGAAGTGAAATTAATTTGTTCTCCCTTGGGAATGAAAAGTGCTTCTTTAATCCCTCAAAACTAGTCAATAAACTTTACATTATACACTGTCTGGAGATAAACGCATTTTATTGAACTTCTAAAGTTTATTGAAGATGTAAAGTGCCAACTTTACAGCAGATCGAAAAAAAATGGTTTTATTTTTCTTTACCTTTCAAAAATAAAACTGAAAATAATAATGTCAAGTAGTTCAGTGTAAAAAACAGGGTTTTAAATCTGAAACGAAGCGTGCTGTAATTCCCTTAACTGTTGGAAACTTTGCCTCAACTTTATTTCAATTTTTCTCAGATTTCTTCCTAACTTGATAAACTTTTCCAAAATTATGATCAGGGGTCGAAAAAAAATTATTTAAACAACTTTTAACTGAAAGTTTTCATTTTTTTGCGTGAAAACTTATCAGTTGAATAAATTTAATAAAATTTCAATGTAATTTACTAACATTATTTTATTTATATGTCTATTAATAAATTATTGCTAATTATAATTAATTAATTTATAATTTAGTATATTTTTTTTATTATATATGCTTAAATTATTTTTTAGACGATAAAAATTTACATTTATTATTTTTTAATACATGATATTATTAAACTACACATTAAATATATGACACGTATGACACATGGTGAACTTAGAGATAACATGGTGTTAGAAAGATAGTTTTACGAGAAACATGATTTGTATTTTACCCATTCTTATGGCGAATTTCCTTTAAAAAAAACGCTTATGGGTGGCGCGGCGTGTTTGGACCCTTTAAGGATCTTGAATGAAGTGGATGACACATTAAGGAACATTTCTGACCCCATGAAAGTTGTATAAGATAGAAAAATAGGTGTAAAAGTGACAAACGCAGGTTATGTAGCAAGGTTGTCGAGTTTGCTTCACAAATTTATTCTGGGCTTCTCGTGATTGTTACATTTGTAGTGCTTGTTGAGTCATTTGTGCTTATTTAATTTTAAGTTTTGGAACTTACTTAGCCACTTCAGTGAGTGATAGCGTGTTTATAATCTTCCCAAGCAATAAACGATGGGAAACCATTGAGAGTTAAATTTTCGAGTTTGTCCTAAAATCCATTTAAGAGGCCCCAAATCACGAAAAAATATGCATATATACGAAACTTTATATGTATATATTTAATTGAAATAACACAAAAATCAACCTTAATGAGAAAAAGGATCCCTTTTAAAAAACCAAGTTTGTGTGACGTCAGCGAAATAACGTGAACTTCAGCCTGTTCAGTCAGCAAAATATACAAAAATACTTTAAATATAAGGATTAAAATTTTTGCCTTGAAAAAATGTTTTTTGTATGTCTGGATCGAATGAAACCGGTCCAAAGACGATATGACTCGAAAACTTGAGGTAACAGAAAAGTTATTGAAAACAACGTTTAAAATACGCTTAGTGAACATGAAAAGTTAAGTAGGGTGTCGTTTATAAAAGGATTTGAGGCCGGTTCGAACTCGATACTTTAAGTGGTATAAAATAAATACTATGTGGTGTAATATTATAGTAAATACATAAAAGGATCACCCTAAAATGCACTAGATAAAGAAACATGGGTTTTCGATATATTTTAGGCTCTTAAATATATCGATTGAATATCGAAATATATATCGTTAAATAAAATTTCTGGCGCGGAGATCCTCAAGCCGGGCGAATTTTTTCTTGCAATGGATGGTTTATTGCTCATCAATCCAAATCTTGCTTAAGTTTCCGTTTTATGCCTTATAACATAAGCAATATTATTATTAACCTATTACTCAAGTGTTTCTGGATTTTTCAAAAGAAATGCGCTTACACATTTCACAGGAAAAACGAATACGCATTTCACAGGAAATGCGCATACACATTTCACAGGAAATGCGCATACACATTTCACAGGAAATGCGCATACACATTTCACAGGAAATGCGCATACACATTTCACAGGAAACGCACTTCACGAATTTCATAGGAAAAACGAATACGCATTTCACAGAAAATGTGAATAAACAGGAAATCGCCGGTACCAAGATTCGGACCCGAGAAACCTAGCTTTATTGACTCTAAACCAGTTTTATTGAATTCAAGACCCTAAAAAACATTAAAAACGACACCCTACTCGACATAGGTTGTTTAATGACCGTATTTAAGGATATCCGAGTATTTACCATGGTATTTTCGACATTTTGGTCAATAAGAGAGAGCAAATCAACTCCTGATTTGATACTATATTAATTTATTCTATGTTATTTAAACAAAAAATAATTTAAACTTTGATCTTTTTGCAGGTAAGACATCGACCAATAAATACGAGTTATCCGTAAGTACATTCTATCTGTTATTTTAAGTCGATGATAATAGTTATTTATGCACTAAGGGAGTAAAGAATGGTATTATTTCCTGAGCAGTTAGTTGCTCCTAAGGCGTAAGCTGAGGCCACCAAAGTATTTAACTCTCGAGGCGAAGCCGAGGTAATTATGTATTAACCCTCGAGGGGAAGCCGAGGTTGGTAATTGCTAGGGGAAAAATAGCATTTTACTCCCAAGGTGCATACAAGATTTTACCTCCAGACGATGACGTCACTTAATATTGTTATATTCTATTTTTATACGTGTATTTTATTCTTTTTTTTTTGGGTCGGACCCCCTCTTATAAATTTGGGGGTGCTACTAAAAAAGAAGAAAAAAACTTATTGCTCGAAACAACTTCTTTTGACCTGAAATGGATTTTGAGCCAATTACATTTTATTTTTGTTTGGGTTCCACGTGTATATTTTAGAGGTGCCCTTATAATTTTTACTCCAACGAAAATGAAAAGTTACTTTTTCACTCAAGGGAGTAAAAAGTGACTTTTTCTTCCTTGGGAGTGATGAGTCCGTGATAACAATAATATGTTGCATATATATTCCGTAGTATAGGAGGGGCAAAGTAAAATTTTCAATCACAAATCTCAAGTGAAATATATTTGATCGGAAAAGTCAAACGTGAAGTGTTTTAATTTAATCAAGACCTAAACTACATCTGCGGATAACAAAGGGTCTTGAGAAGTTTTATAACGGACCAAGAGCGGACCATCATTTCGCTGAAATTATACCTATAACACGAAGAAGCTTAGATTCTTTATTGGCAGTTTTTCAATGTTACAACTCATTGTATACGAGAATCTTCATTATATAGAATGAACTGATAAATAAATTTTCAAATTTGATTTATCATTTCTTCGCCATTAAAACCCCGATTCCAACACATCATTCTAATCTAGAGAATTTATAGATTCACACTTGAAAAAGTTTAAAGATAAATCCGCTAATACATAACACTACACATGAAGACATCTATTTTAACTTTTATCTCTAAACTATCTTTTCATGTCTTCTTCTATCTTATTCTAGTTTTAGCGAATTTCCTTCGGGAATAAATTCGCTTATGGGATAGCGAGCACTGCTTGCAACTCATTTTGCATGTATGTTTAAAAGGAAATGCGCTAAAATCTTTAAAAATAAACAATAACTGAGCTTTAAAGTTAAATAAATTTAATAAAATTTCAATGTAATTTACTAAAATTATTTTATTTATATTTGAAAAATAAGCAGTTACTCAATTGTCAAGTACTGCTTGTAACTCATTTTGTCTGTATTTTTCAAAGAAAATGCGCTAAAGCCTTTAAAGATAACTAACTCAGCTTAAAGATAAGTATCTGTGCATTAAACTAGTGCAAATAATATTGCGTACTGCTCATTTTAAAGGCATAATTTATTATAACCCTGGCTAATTATGCGCATTCCATGAAAAATACAGACAAAATGAGTTACGAGCAGTGCTTGACAATTGAGTAACCGCTATGGTTCTAAGCATAAACCGGAACCTTTAGCAAGAAATGGGTTGTTAAGCACGGACCACCGCGCCAGAATTATTTTGTAGTTGTAAACTTATATAATTAAAAAGTCAATAAAAAATTATCTACTTACCAGGATTGTTTAAACCCGTGCTTAACACGCATAACGGAAACACGCATCTCAAAGGAAATTCGCCCTACAGCAGACCACCGCGCCAGAATTATTTTGTAGTTGTAAACTTATATAATGTAAAAAGTCAATAAAAAATTATCTTACTTACCAGGATTGTTGTTAACCCGTGCTTAACACGCATAACGGAAACACGCATCTCAAAGGAAATTCGCCCGACATACAGACCACAGCGCCAAAATTATTATCATTGAGCTTTCTATCACCTTTTTGAACGTCTCTTTGTAATACTCCTTATCCATCTCTTTGACATATCTTTGTGAATGTAATATTACAGACCACATCATTTAAATAGTTTTTACAAATCTTTCTATTTTTCTATCTCTACTTATTCATCGATTTATTCATACATTTCTCCTTCTGAATCTTTTTACGACGTTTATAAATTATTTTACCATCTTTTTATTCTTCGTTTCTTTTTACTTTTCATCATCTATACCGTAGCTATATAGAAAAAGTTTTGTGCTTGACAAATGATCCAAAACCGAAATCACTTAAATTATCTGCTTCAAAAGTTTTTAAGACCTTCTGAGTGGTTTTCGCAAAGTTGTCTGTCTATATGTGTGTGTGTGTGGATGTGTGTTATCAACGCATCTTTAGGTGTATTTATGCTAGAGAAAACTACTTAAGAAGTCATGCACCCAGGCGATGCACTCAGTTTTTATGAATAGAATTTTATGTAAAAAGATTTCGCCAACTTTAGCTTTACTTTTAGCAAAGTAGATTGACCCACCCGAGATTGTTCCGCAGGGGAAATACCCAAAAGGGCCTAAAGGCCCTAACGGGCATTATAATTTTAATAAAAAGTCTTTCTTATGATATTTAAAGTTTTTTTGAATTCAAAGAGGCCCAACCACATCTGTGGCCAGCACATTTGTCTTGACATTTATATGTATAGATGAGCATATTTTATTGTAACATGCCAGCTTATATGGCAATAGTATATTCCGCTATCATTTTAAACCTGGTCGTGGACAAGCCTCATTATACGATTGGCAGCTTCTTTTAAATTCAAAGCGATCTACTTGTATCCAGGGTATCATCTTAATAGGGAGATGGGTTAAGTCGGATCACTTTTCTCCTTCGAGCCGGGATACTTTGGTCCCTTAAGTCAGATCACTTTTCACCTTCGAGCCGGGATACTTTGGGCCCTTAAGTCAGATCACTTTTCACCTTCGAGCCAGGATACTTTGGTCCCTTAAGTCGGATCACTTTTCTCCTTCAAGCCAGGATACTTTGGTTCTTTAAGTCGGATCACTTTTCTCCTTCGAGCCGGGATACTTTGGTCCCTTAAGTCCGATTACTTTTCTCCTTCGAGCCGGGATACTTTTGGTTATATTATACTTTTGGGATATTTGGTTCTTTAAGTCGGATTAAATTTGGTCCGTTAACCTATATTTTGTATGTTTTGTCATCGTATCGATAAGAGAAATTATACCAAGTAACCCTGTTGGATATTTGGTTTACCTTAAAATACCATTATGATAAAGCACTTTAAAAGTTTTTATTCATAACTACAAATATAAATCTCACTAACCCCTAAATAATAAACTTTCATAAAATAACCAATTTCTAAACGATAAACTTTGATAACTTCAACTCAGAGAAAGTTAAAATCCAGTCCGATTAACTTATTAAAATTTCCATTATTTTCCTACAAAAATTGTTTTTAAATTATAAACTTATAACTCGTTCAGAGGAGTGTTTAAATTATTTAGATTGAAAGTATTAAAAACTTAAAAGTTTTATTCGTCCGTAATTAAGTTTTTTCGTAATTATGGTTAATAATTAATCATTTTTATATAATAATGGAGAAAAAAACATTTCATAGACAAAGAAACCATATTTTTATATTTTATGTCTACTTTTCTGTTCTTAGCGATTCAAAATCTGTTTCAATTAAAAGTGTGGTTAAAACTTTTTTTAAAAGAGAATTTCAACTTGCAATTAAGTTAAAATTTAGCGCAAGTATATTTTTTTATGGAAGTATATTAAGTTTTATTTTAATAATCCTAGTATACCTACGGTCATCTTGTATCAATAATGTTAACCTCATTCGAGTAAAATTAATACCAGTTATATAGGTAACCGCTGAGATTAAAATGAATGTCACTGTTCGAGGACAACCTAAACTAGTGCAAACACTTATTGCATTATCAATTTAGTGACTCACATAATCTAAGAACGAGCGAAGCGAATCCGAAGAAGTGTGGAGAAGTGTAGTGAATCCAATATGATAAGGATGAGTTCTGAGGTACCCCGTACCCGATTTTTTATGAATTTGAGTAAAAACAATAAAAATCAGATGGGTGCCCGGCCATAAGGGAATTGAAGGTAATGAGCAAGCAGACATCCTTGCAAAAAAAGGGGTCTGAAACCACTCCTGTGGGCCCTGAACCCATAGTAGCCATACCGAAAGCTATAGCCAAAGGTGGAATTAAAGATTGGCTCTTAACCAATCACCTTCACCACTGGAACAAATCCTCCGGCATGAGACACAGTAAACTTATGTTAAAAGGACCCAGTCCCAAAATAACTGAGCAGAAAATAAATAAGCAGAAGGGACCTTAGAACAGTAACTGGACTACTGACTGGTCACTGTCACCTCCGAAAACAGGTCCATACCATTGGTATCTTTAAAGATAACCCAGTGTGTAGGCTTTGTGAATCGGAAACCGAAACTGCCTCTCACATACTTCTGAAATGTAAAGCCCTAGCCTTTCAAAGGTTCTCTTGGTAGCAGCATTCTCACCAAGTTTGACTCTACCAATGAATCACTAGTCAAAAAGATCCTAGACCTAGTCCGGGGAAAAGGATTATTCTGAACTGGACCAATTGAGGGATTGTACAATAGACTTCCAGTCGCAGTGCAAATGGGGTCTATCCTCGACTCCAACCCCAATCCTCAATAATAATAATAATAATAATAAACGATAAAGCTTGTTTTCAAATTTAGTATTTTGTTGCAATTATTTTGGACTTTAATTGCGTCACGCAGCACCCAGCCGCCAAATACGTCATCCCACGGGAATCCCCCATTAGCCAGTTCATCAGATAGGACACCCCTACGCGACCTTTAAGTGGATTACGTCATATTGGACCGTCGAACCCTATTATCCCTTCTCATGGCTATAATCTTTGTCCTCGAAGACAAGGTCAGAGACAGGTATAAATAGGGCCTGCATCGTCTCCATCTTCAGTTCAGTTTTGTAGAGCATTGAGTTTTTATCCATAATGTCCTACATCCCTGAAGATGTTTCCCACAGTGGAAATGAAACGTCGGATTCTTCATCTACATTGAAGCGGTCACCACCGGAAGACCTAAATCTTCATATTTTGGACTGGTTTACATTGCTATAATAAACAAAAAAAATTAAGTGTGTCACTTCTTTTTTGATTGCCTCATGCTTTTCCCCTTTTAAAGGTCAATTGGAAAGTAAATATGAGTTAAATTTCTAAAACGTGTGTGGGGTAGATAATGTAGTTTTATTGCCGGTAAGGGTCACTTCAGTCAAGGTATAATTGCTCTTTAGGGAATACCAAGCTGAACTTTATTTTACTCCTTAACCACCATGCGTGACTAAAACTAATTTAACAAAGTAAAATCAAAAATATTCGCAAAAAAAGTTTAAAATTAAAAAGAATTATGTGTGAGTTATAAAAATACATTTTACTTTTCCTCATTTATACTATAGGTTTATTGGAAAAGTGTTGTGTTAAACCCAAAATATCCGAAGCTAAGGTTATACCTGAATTGTCCATTTCAGGTGTGTCTTAGTTTCCTCTTTATGAGTCATTTTCACAAATATCCGGTATGTATGTGTGTGTCTTTTATTATTGATGTTCCCAGTATGTTAATGGTAGTTGAAACTTAGTACGTTATGGTAGTTGAAAAAGTACTAAGTTGAAACTTAGTACAAAAATCAATCTTTATGTCTAATTGTGCTATCCGGATATTTTTATGACGTCATATCCCCAAATAATGACAGCATAATTTATAGAACGTCATGAATCGCGGAGCAAATTGTGGATCAGTTTGTGATTTAGATGTATGTAGTCTTATATGAGGCCATTACAAGTGCTAAGTTTTATCTTATTATCAACAATAATTTAATTTTTATCACTTATGGTTTTAAAAAATGTCAAAAATTGAAAAATAATGGAATTAAGATTAAACTTTGTATATGATGCTTTAATAAATAATTATAGGACAATGTTCTTAGTTGACTGGCCCAGTCATCGTGGGTCCTTGTGACAGTTTTTGTTAATAAGGCTATGATACTTTTAGTAATGACTTGGAGTTAAAGGATGCAGGAAGTGAATCAATGAATGTTTGGTTTCTTCAGACGTACATGTAGAACAACGCATGGAACTATAACATGGTACTATATAAGTACTAGCCCAAGAGCCGGACCTGAAAAAATGTGACTCATTTTGTACTACTTCAAACCAAATATTTATGAAAATATACCTTAAATTATGAAGGAAAACATTGTCTGCCTATCCAGAGTGGCAGACAATATGTGGCTCCTATGGAGCCCTTCATATGATTGCGCAAATTTTATTAAATCGCACAAATTTTAGTTTCCTTGAAATAAGTGGTTACCTGTGGGTCGTGTGCAAAACATGAAGAGGCGATAAAATGTTCTATAAAACGAGTGTTTAATCATCCAAATCGGATATCTGTAACCAAACTTATGGCTCTTTCGATGAAACTAAAAAAATGGTTATTTTATGCGAAGTCAGGGAATTTCTTTGGAAAAATATTGGCTTTTTTAGCCATTTAACAAATGTCATAAATCATTTGATACTACCGAGTTTTGCAAAACATGAATAGTTGACACAATATAATTGTGCAAAGAGACACCTAGGAAATGTAACAAGCAAAATGCAATGCTTCATCTGAGAACTGTTCAATCATTCGACATTCGTCATCATTGATGGCTCGACATAATGTCATGTCCCACTCTGTTTCGTTACGTCTAACTCTATTTGTATTTATTCAATTTTGACGAAAAAACACTTGTTTTATAGATAATTGTATCAGCTTTAAAAAAATGATCTCTTCGTGTTTGCGCACGACCCAGAGGGAACCACTTATTACAAGAAAACTGGAATTAGTGCGATTTATTTTCTGATTATTTTTAATGCGACTTTCTTTTCATAGGAAGGGCTCACCCTGGATAAGACAAACTATGTTTTTCCTTCATAATTTTCAGAATATTTATTGGTACTAAAAAAGTTTTACAAATGGTCAGTCACATTTTTTTAGGCCGGCTTTGACAAAGGATGCAGGAATGGTATGGAAAATTCTAACAAAGACATTTTTACGGTACCATGAAGACTAACAACGGAGAATAATCACAACAAATTTTTTCTATCAAGTTCATATACGGAAAACAACTCATACTTTCAAGAGCTTATCCACATTTAGCCAGTGGATCACCAACAAACTTTTTATAATTTTTGATACAAAGAAGCCTATTAGCAGCGTGTGATAAATGAGCTATTTCCGTATATGCACGCTCTTTTTTGGTTAATCTCAAAAAGAGTTTATTTACATCACTCAACGATTTATTTTTAATCTGACTTGGTACATACATAACTACTGTTAGACGTCCATATAGTTTATGTTTATTATTTATTGATATGTATATTAACTGTTGACGTTACTATTGAGTAGTTATACAGTAGTTATTTATGTTACCAAGTTATTAATTTAAAAAATGTTACGTTGTAGAATGTAATGTAAATACTCTTTGAGATTAACCAAAAGAGCGTGCAGATTACGGAAATAGGCTTCTTTTATCACAAATCCGGCTAATTACTGAAAAATTTTGAAAAAAAAGTTATAAAAAAAGTTTGTTGGTGATCCAATGTTCTAGAAGACCGCGGATATTCGACCGCGTCTTATAGGTTTGGTAAGACAGCACTATCATCAATTTTACAGGATAGTCTGTTGTGTCCAAAATTACCTGTTTCTTAGGTGGATTATCACCCTTTTCCCATTTTTTCTACTACTACTACTGCTATCGTCTCATTTATACTCTCCTATCAACAATAGGGCCTATTTTTTCTGTATTGGTGAAACGACACACTGCGGCATTTGTTAAACAACTACGCGTTTAAACTTAGTTTAGTGAGCATGTAGGTCAAAAGGTGGTAGGATTTATCGGAATTCGTATTATTTTTATTTTTAAATGTTATAGCATTTTACTAAAATAATTTTTCACTGGATATAATAAACTTGGAAAAAATAAGCAGAAATCAAAGACCCTTAGGGGTGTCTTGTTCAAACAATCTATAATGATATTGGATACCCTATCTTATTGTTCTAATAAATATCTGAATAAATATGAGCTAATAAAAACGAAATCCGATTCCACTACATATTGATATATATGTATATAAAACCCTGCTTGTTGTATAATGTTACTCATTTCTATAGTATATATTACCTTTAATAATTGGATATATTATTACATTTCATATACTCTATCTATATTATATAAACATTTGGATAATCAAACCAGTAAAACAAAATCACGTAAAACTGGTTTAGTATGGAAAATACAAAGGAGAGGAAAATGAGCTTTTCATTTTTTATCTAGTGGTACGAAACTGTCCAAAAAAGAATAAATTTTTTTATAAATATAATACGAGCAATTGGTGAAATTGGAGAATCTCACCGCTCCCCCGCTCCAGGGTGGATCAGGACAATGCCTTAGGCAGATCCTATGCCTATTTTCAGCCCATTTACCTTTTTATGTCTCAGGTTTATATTTTTTATAATGCTTCTGAGAATTTTTATTGACCGTAACGGTGGACTGAGAGGGATCCGGTTAATTGACTATTACAGCTGTTATGATGTACTCATTTTGTATCTGAAGTAGGGATTTATATTATTTTAACCTTTGGAAATTCAAAAATTCGTGTTTAGAGAACTGTGCACTTGAGAAAGCAGGTTAACTTTTTGGCTTGGTTTAGCATGTGAATTAATCTATAGGTAAGATTAATGTCGAAAAAGATAGGTTACCTCTATAGACTGTTTCAGCATATCCATTGTTATGACGTAGGCCCCTCATGTTATTTATTTAAATAATAAGTTAAATTGATGAAGTAAGAATGATAAGATATATTAGGTGATATTGTTTGAAATGTGGTTAAACTGTATGAGATAGAATGAATAAGATAGATTAGTGATAGTTGTTGAAATAAGTAAATTGATGAAGTAAGATGTAAGATAGATTATGATGGTGTTAAAATAATAAGAAATTGAAGAAGTAAGAATGATAGATAGATTAGTGATGTTGTAGAAATAAGAGTTAAATTGATGAAGTAAGAATGATAAGATAGATTAGTGATGTTGTTAAAATAATAAGTTAAATTGATGAAGTAAGAATGGTAAGATAGATTAGTGATGTTGTTAAAATAAAGTTAAATTGATGAAGTAAGAATGGTAAGATAGATTAGTGATGTTGTTGAAAATAATAGTTAAATTTTGTTTAACGTTGTTGATTTCAAAATGATAAAGTACCTTGAATTAGTGCTTAATATAAATAGTCGTGGAACCATTGTAATGACATTTACACACTTATGGGTTCTCCTTTGGGCTTTCCGAGGAACAGTTTTATCTTGATATTTTTCTTTCCTTTTGTAAATTTTTTTTATCTAAAATAAACCTTTATAAGAACCCATCAATAACAATAGTATAGCTGAAAAATTTCTAAAAAAATTGACCATAACATAAATTCTCTAAGCTTTGTGTAATAGTTCACAATAGAAACAACACCAATTTCATCTTTTCACATTATATGTGAAAGACGAAATTAGTGTTGATACTATTGTTATTGGGACCATAACATAACCTTTTTTTTAAAAAAAGACGAATGTTTGGATCAAAATAAGATAAGAATGGCTGGTGTCGGAGAGGTAATGACTGAGAGGAAATTAAAATGGGCAGGGCATATCATATGGGTTGATGACTATAGATTAACAAAAAAATGATAACCTGGAGAGGAAAAGATTGAAAGGAAGACCTAGTTGGAGGTGGGATGAAGAGACGAGGAAGGCATGTGACAATAGTATTAAACATGGTATATAGAGTACTTATAACTATGAAAAGAGCATATGGAGAAGAGAATGAGGAAGGCATGTGACGATTAGTATATCATGGTATAGAGTACCTTTTATGAATAGAATATGTTCTATGACTGAGAGAGACAGACGATGAGGAAGGCATGTGACTAATAGTATAACATGGTATAGAGTAGTAATTAGAAGAGTCCTTGATATGAGGAAGGTAGTTGAAATTAGCATAGATATGAAGTACCATAATAATTGAAATAGACAAAGAGAATAGATATATGAATGTCAATGCGTTTTTCAAATTAAAAAAAAATAAAAATAGGACACTTTTTTAGTTTTAATTTGAAAAAGAGAAAATAAATAATTTAAAATTTTATGTTCAATTGAACATATTTAAAAAAGATAATTAATAAATCATATCCTTCAAACCCTTTAGGGTGCCTCGAATCAAATCCCATTTGGAAAAATATGTTTAAGGAAGATAATTTAATCTATGACATTGTAAATTTAATTTTTTGTAGCTATGTAATTTTTTGTAAATATTATTATACATAACTTTTTTAAGCTGCAGAATAGAATATTAACAATACAATCAACACAAATTTGTCTTTTCACATATAAGATTTAATTACTTCAAGCAGAGCCGGCTTTTGGCAATGATGCCATCTACAGTGCCAGTGAGTCAATGAGTCTTTTGTTGTTTAAAATTTGTCAAAATCTATACATTGAATGACTCGACAACTTTCCTGCACTGTATATGATATTATAGCTGAAAGCTGTCTCTTATTCAAATAATTGAAGGTTATAATATGTTGACAGACGATGCTGTTGTTGTTACTAATATAATAGTTGAATACCTCTAGTCTAATCGAGTAGGGCGAACCCTCTAAATATCTTTAGAAGACTAGATGCAACTATACACGATTTATTATTCCTATTCACTTAAAAACTTATTTCTATTCCACTAATTTAGTTCCTCGCCAAATTTTTATATTATAAGTAAATTTAACATTTACCTAACCACGCCAAGGAGTATCACCACTGGGTGATTCCTCCTATCAAGACTGCCAAGTCACTTTTACCAACATTAGCACTATGTCAAATACATTTATTGTAGACAATAATCAATAAAGTTAAAAAAAAAAAAAAACTTACACAAGAGCATAACCGGGCTACCCATCCCGGACCTCCGGTGCCGAAAACTAGTGCTCATACCATCACGACCACTGATACATACACAGTTGGTATGTAGTAATTAATAAAAAATCCGGTTATCTAAAGTTTCTTTTATGGATTTAAGTATCTTATCTTAAAACTTTGGGTGACACTTTAAAAAGTTTTAGAAACTTTACAAGTAGTACAGAGGAAAAGCATTAGGGCTTTCATACTTCTGCCAAGATTTTACTGCTTTATTTTTTAAGTTTAATTTTTTGTAAGTTTAACAACAAATTTGCTTCTTTACGACCCTTTTCAAAAAACAGTCAATGCAGTATATAATTTTTAGTCGGTTACGGGGTACCTCGAAACATTTCCAAGGTACTCTTCCTACATACATACATATATAGCCACACACAACACACACACACACACTCACACCACCACACACACACACACACAAAACACAATATAAATATATATATATATATAAATAATATATTATATATATATATATTATAATATATAATATATATATATATATATATATATATATATAAACTACAATTAAAGAGATAAATAGAACACACTTTAAAAAGACTTACAAAAAAGTTGTAAACGTTTCGACACTGATTTCTTCGACTGACGGAGAGAGACTGAACTATATATACTAAACTATATAAATAATATATAATATATTAATATATATAATTATATATATATATATATATATATATATATAATATATATATATATAATATTATATAAATGTATAAAGAGTACTTGGAAATGTTCCGAGGTACCCCGAACCCGGGGTACCATTTTTTAGTAAAGGTTTTTATTGCTACTGTTGCTGCTGGACGAAGGGTTTGATTTAGTACTTTTCATGTTTTGGAAGCTTCTTCTTTATCTCTGGTCTTTCTGTCCTAGCAGCTAGTTGGCTACCAACTATTAAACAAAAAGTATAAAAAACGTGCGTCCCTTGTAAGGATTGAACTAGTAGCCTTAAAGTTAAAAGATGAAGACGCTACCAACTGAGATAATGGAGAAATGCAAGCAGGAGGAAAGTAGCTGCCCTGATAACCAAAGAATTTTACTCCCGTAGTTATATTTCTCCTGTAGGTTCAGACCAGGAGATATGTTTTACTTTCTCTCTCTACAAGAGGAAAAAAGTAAACTTTTTCTTTGTTCTGGAGACAAAAGTATTATGAACACTCTATTACATAAGTTAGTATTTATGGTTATATTTTTTGTCAACGGAAGGGAAACGCAACCGCCTCCATAAGAATGTTTTATCCTTCGGAATCAAAGAATCTCGATTATATTTATAATCAAAATGCATTTAACATTTTCTATAATTTAAAACTAAACCGGTCTCTCTTGTAATAATACCTCAATAATATTATTAATATATTAGTCATGTTATGATAACATGTCAATCTGAGCATGTTAGATTATCTTCATCATGTATTGTGTTGATATATTAACTCTTGATTGAGTGTATCAAATAGATTATTTTCCTAATGAGACTATTAAATGAATAATTCATTATTTGTTGTAAGTAATTATTATTTTGGATATTATATCTTATATATAATATATAATATATTATATATATTATATATTATATATTATATAATATATATATATATATATTATATATATATATAATATATATATATATATATATTTATATATATATATAATATCCAAACTATAACTAAATAAATATAGTATCCATGAATATATATTAGGTTTTCAAAACGTATTTATTCGTGGTTAGGCCAATTAGCGATTTGTTTTAAAGAAAATCCTAGCTAAAAAGTAACGTGTTAGCAAACTCCAAAATCGAGATTTCAACTTAATTTTTCGTTTTAGGGCGATAAAATAGTAGCACATTTGTGCCAAGGTTCAACTTTCTAGCATAAACATCTGGAGTTATGCGTGACACAAAACTCAGACAGACAGACACACACAGACAACAGACAACTTGATGAAACCCACTCAGAACGTCATGTAATTGTCAGAAACAAGTAGTTTCTTCAATTTGGGATGTTTAGGGTGAAAGCAATACTTTTCCTTTATAAATGAGGAATAGGAATAGTAATAAACGGCCAGGCTGGATATAAATTAAAATTTTTTTTTTATTTTATTTATTTTCTATATTTACATTAAAAATTATTTAGCAACATAAACAAATTAATACATTAAACATGACGGTTACATATATAGAACTTAAGATTAAATATTTATGAACCATTGACACCGTCAATCAAAAACTGGTGACCATTCTGCTGCTATGATAAATTACAGGATCTTTCCACTTTTAAGGCAGAGAGCCTGTGTTGTGGATGATTGTCTGTGTACTTATTTTACTCAACACAAACATCTATTAAATAGAAATGAAAATTTAACTGAATTTTTCAATACAGTTAGGAAAAGTTCCAACGTACCTGTACGATTTACCTAATGTCTTTAAATAAAAAACGCACCCTTAAATTAAATTTATTAACAAAATAAGCATAAGAATGTATCACAGCTAATATAATGTTTGACAAATAATAAAATATATAATAATAATGCTCGTTGTAGGGCATTATTATTATGCCCTAACCCTTAACCCTTAACCCTTACTCTGGCCCTTCAGGGTATTTGCCCTACGGGAACAACCTCGGGTGGGTCACATCTACTATGCTCAAAGTAAAGCTAAGTTGGCGAAACCTTTTACAACAATTCTATTCATAAAAAAACTGAGAGCATAGCCCGGGCTGTGACCCCGGACTCCGTTCCGATACAGTACTATAACGAAGCGCTACCGAGGCAGAATAAAATATATCCTAGGAAAATAAATAAATGAGACTTCTCTACTACACAGTTGTTATAAATTGTTTTTATAACAATTTATAACATTAAAATGTTAACTAGAAATATAATTTTTGTTATAAAAAGTTTAATAAAATCAAAATCATTTTACTATTTTACATTTTAAATGATGCAAGTGTTTATGAAATTTAATTAAATAAATAAAGTTGATGATTACATTTCGTATTTTACAACTAACTTGTAGAAAGTAGTAAACTTTTTTTTAAAAAAACCCCTGATAACAAAGTTATCATCTGATTTGTTAAGTGATTTTTTAAACTTTCAAAAACTTTTCGAACTTTAAGAGATCTATTGGCTCTTTTTTGTTTGTAATAAACTGAAAGCAAAGTTGCTAAATAAGCTATCTAATTTTAAAGATACAAAATCGGGTACGGGGTACCTCTAAAATTTAACTTACCATATTGAACAGGGAAAATAGTAAAAATTTCCATCGTCATGAAATAATTGTAGTTATAAATGAGAAATCAAGAGTACAATTTTCAAAAAAAAAAAATCAAAAATTTTTATCCATGGCAGTAAAATCCATGTTTACATCCAAGTAACAAAATCTAATTTTCCTTATTTAGTAGCACAAAAATTGACTAAATTAGATAAAAAAGCACCAAAATAAAAAAAAAACACTTTTTGCTTTGAAAAGATATTTTAAAATTTAAACAAGAAGACAAACTTGTTAAAATATATTTTTTGAAAAGAATAATTCTTTTAATTTATTCAATTTTAACTAACTTCACCAACACCTCTAGATTGCAAGTAAAAGTTTCAACTTCACTTTAGAGTTGTAGAATAATTTTAATCTTTTACACAAAACCCGGGATGATTAGAGTTTAGAAGGGAGAAAATAGTTCATTTCCTCCCTAGCTTTTAACTTTGCGTCTCTAGGGTTAAAAAAGGTCGGTAATTACAAGTAATCAAGTGATTTTGTTGGAAATTATTAAGAGCAAGTTTTTCAGAAGATTTTTAATGTTTAAGGAAAATTGTTCTAATGAAGGTTTTTTTGAATTAATAAGTATGCATTTGATATAAGCTTCCAAATATGGAATTTTTGAAAGCTTCTATTTAGCTTCTAAATTCTGAAGTCTAAAAAAAATGCTGCTCCTTGTTCTGATCCTGCTCCGTCCCAATAGAAAACTCGCTTAAAACAGTATTGTTGTTATATTATTTCTTCTTAATGACTTTGCTGGATCATAAAAATTAAGCAGCATTGAGCGTGGTCTGTGCTATATGTGTGACCGATGAGAATGATACGGTTGTATTTACTATCTGAAGACGATAGTAAAGATCGTCGTATATATTAATTAAATATTCTTTCAATTTATAAGTAGGACCGACCAACATTTATTAACATTTCCGGAAGGAGGCATTTCCGAAATTTGTAAGGAGGCTCAATCAAAAATTTTTTAAAAGAAGTTATAAAAATCAATACGTAAAAAATAATATTTTAATAATCACATTTCTTCAAGGTCTAGACATTAAATTCGGTCGCTTAAAAAATATTGCTATTTAAAATGGTATTTTCTCTCGTGATTATTAAGTTCCTCGGCTTAGCCTCTGGATTTAAATACATCAATTCCTCGGCTTTGCCTCATGAGTTAAATGCAAAGGTTCTTTTGGATTTGGACATATTATAATAATAATTCTCGTTTAGAACCATGCGGCTGATTGGGGATAATCCCTGCGGGAACCACCACAGGTGATAGAGGCAACTTTTACGCTTACAGTATATTCTATAGTTGGCGATCATTTATTTGAAGAAATCATACAGAAACCGAGAGCGAAACCTGGGATACGAACTCCAGACCTCCGTGGTGTCATAGTTTATATATAAACATTGTGTATATTTAAGAAAAATAAACAAGACAATTTCAATTACATACAACCACAATAATAAACAATAGCCATAGGCTGTCTGTATTTAAAGTGAGAACAATGCTAATTTTGTAAAATTATATTTATACTTCAAAAAAAAGGCTTAAAATTAAAAGGTATAGAAATATAAATATATTTAAGTGAGCAAAATTTTTTTTTTTTACATTTTTTTATTTTTAGCTCACTTAAATCTGGTTACAACAGTTAACTAACAAGTGACTTATAAGATACAAAACTAAAATACAGTTTACTCATACTTTTTTTTTTTTTTTTGGTTTATAAAGATACAATTTTTCTATCAATTGATACTACCGAGTTTTGCAAAACATGAATAGTTGACACAATATAATTGTGCGAGAGACACCTAGGAAATGTAACAAGCAAAATGCAATGCTACATTTGGGAACTGTTCCATCATTCGACATTCGTCATCATTGATGGCTCACAATGTGTCGAGCCATCAATGATGACGAATGTCGAATGATGGAACAGTTCCCAGATGTAGCATTGCATTTTGCTTGTTACATTTCCTAGGTGTCTCTCGCACAATTATATTATACAATTTTTCCTTTTATTATTATTATTGAAACAAGTGTTAATCTTTCGTATTAAGTAAATGACATGCATTAATGGTTTCAGATAGTAAATGAAGTCTACCTAGATTCATTAAAACTATGAAACTATGGTGTCATAGTTTAGTATAAAGACTAACGCATTAACGACCTCGACCACAGAGGCGGCTTAAAATAACCATATACAGAATGAAATATGTATAAATTAAATATATATATTTTTTGTTATTTTTTCATTTTATTAATTGATCAATTGTTTGTCATGTAGGCACTGATGATGACCGTTATCGGTTGAAAGCCGGCTCTGTTATACAAATGTGACAAAAACTGTTCTGTTTTTAATCATTAAATTAAATGTAATTATAATTAAATAATAAGATAATAATAATTTTTTTAATTAGTGATTTACTCCGGGATTTGTTATTAGTGTCTAATTACTGGAATCCACTTTACAAGGGGATTAAGAGAATGTAATGTTATAGCTTAGAAGATGGGCTTAAAAATCTCATCCTTGGAAGGTTAGTTACCGGCTTCTACAAGGAGCAAATACCAATAAGGGTTGAAGCAAGTTATCTCGCAACAAATTAGCTCTAATTGAGCTGAAAGTGAAGTCAAATTCGATCTGACTGCCTTTAACTTGTAGTTAGTGTTACAAGTTGAAAATCTTTAGAACAATTAGTGCAAATTATCTACAAATTTTAGGTTGCTTCTGTTATTAAGTTTTAAGGATTGAGGAATCTTAAAAGTTTTAAGCTATGGGAGAAATAATGGAAATGATTTTTCCAAGCATTATTTTTTCACTCCAGCAAAATTTCAAATGATTCAAATGATTTTTTGGCGCTGGGAACCGCTTCATGGCCAGGTTCGCCGTTTAATTAGTTTAAATAAGTAGCATAGAATAGAATAGAATACAATACAATTATTGTTTAAGTATTACACTTATACAAATAAGTTGACTTAACATAATAGTAAAAAATTACAAAAAATTAAAACATGTGCAACTGCAAAAAAATAAACTGATCTTAACTTAAAGCAAATAATAATTTCAAAGTAAAGTTTGCCCTCAGGATATTAAATAGAAAAATATTTAAATGAGAAATTAATTTATTATTTAAATTTATTTTTTTATTCTTTTTTAAACTGCTTGAACTAACCAAGTCTAACGAAAATGAGTTTGTTTAATATTTATTTATTTTTCTATTTATTCGTTTAATCATTCTTAGGCTGACATATTCAAAAATTGGTAATTTTTTTAATCACTCATTCAAATGAAAAGATCTGAGTTTTAATAGATTTAAAAAGTAATAAAAAAGATTTTTGCCTCCGTTTTAGTGTTGATTTTAATTCTTGACGCAATATTAGTATTATCAGACCATTCTGGTGTTTGCCTCTCCAAATGTAGAGGCAAAAAAGCTTCTCTAGTGGCATAATAAGTAGCATACTGCCACTACATAAGCGAATTTTCAAATTTATTTATTATTATTTATCAAAAAATGTGATATTATACTTAACAATTTTATATGTAAATTAATAACACCAGAATTATTACTAATAACGAAATCTTACTCGGTATTTTAACCATACATGTCAATACATGTGTAAAAACTTCAGCTTGATTAATTACTTATTTAAGATTTGTAAATTTTTGAAATGTTTGTGGGGTCATTATTGTTGGTTGAAATCTGAAACCGAGATGTCACCAGAATTATACGTTTTAGGTGTTTAATGCTTCCTAAATGGTTTTTACAAAATTGTCTAGTCTGTTTGTGTGTGGAAGTGTGTTTGTGTGTGTGCCTGTTATCATCGTAGCTCCCAGTAAATTTCTGTTAGAGAGTTGAAACTTTGTACAAAATCAGTTTATACGTGTCGTTGTGCTATCCAAAAAGTAATTGTTTTTATGACGTCATTAACCCGTATTGACTATCCAAAATTTCTAAGTCATAAAACGCAACAAAATTTAGCACACATGTAGCCATGTACAACAATAATAAGTGGGCTAAGATCCAACTTTTTATTAGCATTAGTTCAATTTTAATCGAATGACTAGAGTATGTTTTTTAGAAAACTGTAAAAAACCATAAAATGATACATTTAAGTTGAACCTTAGTGCAAGAGTAAACTTTTACTTAATAAATATGTATACATAGTTTTGTTTTGTACGACAAGTATATCTATGATTTTTGTTGAATCATTAAGTTGCATTGAGCGTGGTCAGTGCTGTATAATGAACGCTGAGTATGATACAGATGCATTTACTATCTGAGAACGAGCAAAGCAAGTCCAACGACATGTTGCAGTATAAATTTGGCAAATTTTATACTCTACGGACGAGCGAAGCGAGTCCAAAGCAGGGAGGATGTACAGGTGATGTGTACATTTTTTAAAAATTGTAAAAAAAAAACCCAGAAAATTATCAAATTTAGTTGAAATTCGGTACACGTGTACATCTTTACGCAATAAATAAGTTCATTAAGTTTCGTTTTAATAAGACAAGTATATCTATGGTTTTTGTTGGATCATAAAATGTAAGCAGCATCGAGCGTGACTTGTGCCTGGATGAGTAACCGCTGTGAATGAAACAAATGTATTTATTATCTGAGGACGAGAGAAGCGATTATGAAGACGTATTAAAAATTTAAGGACTTTTATATTCTGAGGACGAGCGAAGCGAGTTCAAAGTGTGGAGGATTAGCGTAGCAAACCGATTCCGAGGTACTCTGTCCCGATTTTTTTTCTCTTATTAGGTTTATGATGCGAAAATAAATTATTTCCGTAAGTTGGAAGCCCAGCTTCTGCTAAACATTTTTTTACTAAGTTTTTAAGTCCCTAGGATAAACCCACTAGGAGCTACTATAGTCGCAGACAAAAAAAATTGCATAAACCATTCAGGAGATCTTAAAAAAACCGAAACGTGTATTCCAAAAGAAATCTCGGTACCGGATATTCAGAACAAACCCTATCCTTTTCCTATATACTTACGGTATAAATGAGGAAAAAGTTAAAATATAAATACTTTTGATTTAATGAACATTCCTGACGATTTTCCTTATTTAATGAAGCAGTTTAAGTTTCGAAACGATTTTTTCAGAGGGGATAATTTTCCAAGTTTTCCCTCGGCACGTCAAGTATTTTTTATAAGTATACGTTTTCTAGAGGTAATAATGAGTTTATGTAAAATATGCACACGTTAGATATTAGAGAGGTATTAGGTGAGATAGGTGATGAGAAAGGTAAGAGCAGGTAGTGAGAGTGAAAGAGTTTCAGTGAGAGCTTGTATACTTGTGGAAGAGAAAAAGAAAGCACGTGAACAAGAGTTAAGAGGGTAAACATAAAAGTGAGTATGAAAAATTGGGTGCGGGGTTCCTCGGAACTTTTCCTCGTCAAATTAGATTCGCTACGCTCATCCTTCCTGCATCGGACTCGCTTCACTCGTCCTCAGAATATAGTTGGTTTTGAGGTAGTACGTAATTGAGCACTTTATTGGACCGTTTTTTAGGATGAGAAGCCAATCATTATTGTTATAGGAGGTTATTTAGTATTTTCACCTCCGAGGACAATAATGAATGTAAAAAAAAACTCCTAGGACGTAAAATTAATTCATTTATTGCCGCCATTACTGTAATGTATCGTGTTCAAAAAACAATCTGTGTAAAACCTTCATAAGATTTCTTTAAAAACGTTTATTTTGTTTCTGTTTTTGTTCGTAGACTATTTTTTTTTCGTTTTTAAAAGGTGTTCTAATTGACAATTTTTGTGTGTTTATTTTGTAAAGCTTTTACATTTTTGAGTAAAAGTGTGAAGCTATGGATGAATTCAATGACGACGATAATATGGAGTTAATTGGACGTTTGTTTTTTTTATCAATTAAGTATATAGCGCAGTTTATTTAATGAGTGCTACCTCAAAAAATAGTGTATGCCATCCGGCTGAGAATGTCTTTATGTCTTGGCAATTTTTCCCGACTCGCTTCGCGTCCGTCGGTAAATCTTGCCGTGACATAAAGACACACTTCTCAGCCTTATGGCATAAATAACTATTAAATGACTTTATTAAATAAATAAGTGATTTTACAACATTTATATGACATACATAACATCTTACCTCACGAGCCATCTTATTAGCGATTATTTTTCAAAGAGAGTTTGCTACAAGGACAAGTGGATCATTAAAAAAAGGAAGACAGGAAGGTTGTAAACAAGAAAAACCCCCGTGGTAAATGAAGGATAAACCACAGGGAACGAGAGAAACCCAACTCTACTTACCTAGCTTGGCTCGGTGCTCCGGCGAGGTGCCAAACTTTCTCAGTACATAAACTTCGAGAATATTGAAGATTTTAGGTTATAAACATTGAAAAGCTTCGATATATTGATAACTGTGGGGGAATCAAGTATGCTGACTAAGATTTTGGGTTTTTGTTTACAGTGATTAACTTGTTGAACGTCAGTGCGAACCTTTTTTTTCATTTTTATCTATATTTTATAATAGCTGCGTGGGCATGTTATCCTATTTAGTCTATCTAGCGAGCGAAACAAGCCAGTTATTAATTATTGTAATTTCATGATTTTTTCTGAGGTTAGTTCTCAAGGAAACGCATTACTAGTTATACATATATAAGAGATAATATATTTATAACATTGTTTTTTTAACTTTCCTTTATTTCCTTTATCGCGCACAAGCCTTGAGCTTGACAAATGGTCAATATATATTATTTTATTTATTTATAATTTGTAATTTAACCTTTGTAAACAGCTGTTTATATATAAATAAACGATTTATTTATTTATTTTTTATTTATAGCGTAAGTATATAAGGAAAGTAAAGTGTTCGCACCAAATTTCTTAATGACGTCATTACATTTTAAAAATATATATAATAAACGTAAAAATCAGACGGATTTTAAATTTAGCATCGTAGTGCTAGAGAAGAACTACAAATGTGCTAGGTTTAATCTCATAAGCATTGTTATCGTACCGAAGATGTACTAGATATAAATTAAGCGTTTTCATATTCTAACGTTATGAGAAACGCTTAATACCATGTCACAAGGAGAATTTTATCATTATTCTGTTGTTTATGTCTTATCTAAATATATTAATTTTATTTTTATTAAATGTCCTTTGAAAAAAAATCGCTAATAGGATTTGTGTCATGGCGGGAGTTGGACCTTGGACAACGACACAGATCTGTGTCAGATGTCTCAAATGAGGAAACCAGAATTACGGTCGGATGGCCCCGCTTCTTCCTCATGGAGGTTAAAAATATCAGAGAAATGATACCTTGAAAGTTTTTCTCATTTCGAATTCGCTTCGCTCATTCTTACCAGAAAGAGCTCGCTTCGCTCTTCCATACTAAATAGGGTAATAATAATAATAATAATAAATAATTTATAATAGAAATAATATAAATAAAAAAAATGGAAAAATTCTGGAGCGTTGGTCCGCATACCGGGCGAATTTCTTTTGGAATGCGTCTTTTCGTGCTTAACAATCTATTTTTTGCGTAAGGATCCGGTTAATGATAATTTTAGAGGCATAGTTTTGTATAACCAACTGGAAAATGCGCATTTCTTTTGAAAAATATAGAAAAAATGAGTTACGAGCAGTGTTTGATTAGAGAGTAAATACTTAATTCATAAAGCATAAACTGGAACCTTAAGCAAGAAATATGAAGTTAAGCACGGAAAGACGCATTCAATAAGAAATTGGCCTAACATGTGGACCACCGCGCTAGAGTTGTTTTCTTTATTTATTTATTTTATTTGTATTAGCATTTATTTAGTATTATTATTATTATGTTTTCTTCATTTGGTAAGGAAGAGCTAAGCGAGCTCTTTCTGGTAAAGATGAGCGATGCAACCCTAACTGGTAAGTCCCAAAGTAACTGAGGACCTCCTCAGTCTCAGCAGAAGGGACCTTAGAACAGTAACTGGACTACTGACTGGTCACTGTCACCTCCGAAAACATCTCCATACCATTGGTATTAAAGATAACCCAGTGTGTAGGCTTTGTGAATCGGAAACCGAAACTGCATCTCACGTACTTCTGAGATGTGAAGCCCTAGCCTTTCAAAGGTTCACCAACTTTGGTAGCAGCATTCTCACTAAGTTTGACTCTACCAATGAATCACTGGTCAAAAAGATCCTAGACCTAGTCCGGGGAAAAGGATTATTCTGACCTGGACCAATTGAGGGGATTGTACAATATACTTCCAGTCGCAGTGCAAATGGGGTCTATCCTCGACTCCAACCCCAATCTTTAATAATAATAACCCTAACTGGTAAGAATGAGCGATACGTATTCGAGAAGATGAGGAATAGTTTAGAGGTACCATGTGCCCGATGTTTATAACCTCCAGGAGGAAGGAGCGGGGCCATCCTATTCTTGTGTTCTCGGAGGATGGTATATTGATTTCCATCCTCCCACACACTCTCCTTTAAATTATCCAAACAAATATGCTTCATGATTTGTAGATGCTGATTTCAAATAAAATGTAAATATGACTTGTGAATGAATCGAATAATTCATTTATTGAAACTGATTAATTAGGGGTATTTATACAGAAGCTAATTATATCGAAGTCATTACACGGCTCGGCGAGTTATTAGAGTCCATCTAGCCTAATATCTGATTTACAAAGGTTGGATTAATTAGAATTATTGAAGATATTTTGAATCAGTGCTCCGGACTGTAAAATATTTCGATTCTGGGATAATTAACCATATTAAAGATTTCATAACACCAATTATACAGGAAATACCACAAGTCCCCCTCTCCTTCTTAAATATTAAACAATTAAACATTAATTAATGCAACTTAGGTACTCTTTTGTGTAGAAGGAAATCTTTTAAGTTTGGTACAGTTAAGTACAAGTGTTCCATGTAACCCCAAATAATACAAAAAATTGAAGGTATACTTTAATTGACCTTAGGGGTTCTAGGGAGAAATACAAGACATTTTGCCCAATGATAATTTTTTTCTAGGGCCATTTTTGTAGTGGGAATAAGTGTCCAATATGTAAAAATTGGATATTTTAACTCAAAGCTTAAGAAATGACATTAGATGGAATGTGCCAAAATAAAATGACTTATTTTTGGTATAAAAACACAAATCAATCATAACATTTTTTTCAATTATGTAAAGTCTGGCCAGGTGGTCAGCATCCGAGGCAAATTTTTTTTAGAATGTTTTCTCATTCTATCCTTAACCAATTTCTTGGTTAAGGATCCGGTTTTTGCTTTATAACTGGAGGAGTTAATTGATTGTCAAGCACTACTCGTAACTCATTTTTTTCTTTATTTTACATAGGAAATGTGTTAAAACCTTCAAAGCTAAATACTAACAGAGCAATAATGGAGCAAATAATAACTGGAGCAATAATGGTGTCCACTGCCAATTTTAAAGGCACAGTTTTGTAAAAACAATGGGAAATATATGCCATGTAAAAATAAATAGTTTAACTAGTTACTGGAAGAAATGGATTTATTAGTATTCAATAAGAAATGCCCATCATGCGGACAAACGCGCCAAAATTATTTTGTATTTATAAACTAATATTATGTTAATAAGTCTACCATGAATAATTTAGTAATGGCACTGAATTTTTTGGGTATCGATATTGAAGTTTAGATAGCTGGTTTACCAAAGCATACATTTAACAATTCCTTCATCAGTAGTTCGATGAAGGGAAGCGTAATCGAGATATCGATATGTTGATGAAAAGTTCTGACCTACCCTGTACCTCGTTTTGACTTTTGATTTATACCGTAGCCACACGCGTAGGTGTAGGAATGAATAAATAGGAAAAAACATAGTGTCTACGACAGAGTATACTAGACCCGTACAACATTCCACAACCGAACCTGAGTCTACATGAGATCTGGATTTTAAATGTGAGATATGTTGTACGGGTCTAGTATTACTCTGTCGTAGACATCCCAACTTGGTGGTGGATGAATGAAATTAAATTCTAAATCCAGATCTGAATTGTAGACTCAGGTTCGGTGTGAATGTTGTGCGGGTCTAGTATTACTCTGTTGTGAGACACACTAGGAACAAGCGTTGCCAACATAGGTAAAGTATTGTGTTTGCGAAAAATCCGGAACCGGGATGACACATGAATTATCTGTTTCATGCGTTTTTAAGGTCTCCTGAGTATATATTTAAAATATAAGTGCCTCCTAAGTCAGTCACAAAGTTTCACAAAGTTGACAGTTTGTATGCATGTGTGTGTCTGTTATCATTGTTGCTCCCAGTGTATACACGCTAGAGCGTTAAAACTTTAAATAATCAATACGAAAAAGCCTCTCCATAAAATATTTGATTCTCTCCACAATTTTCGTATTGATTATTATAATACACTCTACCTGCGCTTTACCCTACTAACGTTAAAACTTTGTACAAAAATCAGTTCTATAAGTAATGTTTTGCAATCCAGAAAATAATTTTTGTGATGTCCGAGCTACCCTGTACCCGATTTATATTACTTCGTCCAAAAAAAACTCAGACCTTCTAAGATAAAAATAAGTCCACAAAATAAAACCACATAGTTGAGATTTGAAACCGATGCTGTCCTTACAACTGACACAGTTTATACTGAATCCTTGTTAAAATTTCCAATTCAATCCCTCAGACTGGAGCCTGAGCTAACAAACACATTATACTTGGTAATATCACGCTCAGTCCCTAAAACAAACTAGATTAAACCCGTAATGCAATTTAAATAAACCTGAATATTCACAACGATTTAATTCCATTACCTTGATGAATCTGACTTCATTACTTATTACTTGAATTTACAAATATACATAATAGTACACATTACATAGACATTAAATTGACTAATAGTTAGTTATTAACTTACTAAGGGAGGAAAATTCTGGCGCGAAAGTCCTAAAGCCTGGTGAATTTCCTCTTAAATGCGTTTTTATACAACTTATATCTTGCTTAAATGTTTTGTTCTTGGTTCATAACCTGAAGCAGCATTACTACTTGTTACTAGATTGATTTCGAATTTTGCAAAGGAAATGCTCATATTTATACAACAGGTTTTTCAAAAGTACAGTCATCAATCCGAAATCTAAGACCAAAATAGCATTATTCGTACAATTATCAGGCTCAAATTATCCAAATTTTTAAAATTAAGAATATGAGTAATATATTCTAGGTTAAATTCTAGGTTAATTAATGAAGACTTTAGTCCATTAGAATTAACAGTAATTTAAAATGTTTTTAAACTGTGGTAAAGTTTCTGTGATGTTCTTTTGGTTTTGGTATGCTTTACTAAATTTTTTGGTGGAGGTTGTTTGCTTTGTTTATTGTTTACACTGAAGATGCCTGGCTTCGCCATGCGAAACGTCTGTTATTAATGTTTATTTAAATGAAATTTCTATAGGACTGAACTCTTCATTAATTAACCTAGAATTTAATTCTTAACAGTCCAATAACAATTTTGTTAATAATGAGTAATATATTTTATAATTATACCATTTAATTTGTTAATACTATATATTTTTACTTTTCCTCAAATATAAAGTAGGTATATAGGAAACGTATTGTGTTTGCGAAAATTCCGAAACCGAGATGTCATTGGAATTATCCGTTTAAGGTATTTTAAAGGCATTCAAAGTGTTTGTGTTTTTTTTTTTTTTTTTTTTTTTTTTTTTTTTTTTTTTTTTTTTTTTTTTTTTGCATCCCATATGAATATTACATGCATATTGGCTGCATTTTTATTTATTTTCTTAGGACTCTAGGAATTTGATATATTTATTAATAAAATACAAATTCACAATACAAAAAAAATTAAGTATTTTCAATTCTAAAGTTGTTCCGTATTTTACATATATTTCCTATTTCCTTTTTTGGTAAATCACAGCTATGTAAAATTCTGTTCATGAATTCTTCTTATCAGTTTTATCAAAACCCATTTCAGCAGTTTATTTATCGTAATAGTATTTTAAAATGAAGGGCTTTCAGCGTCTCAGGATGAGTTTCCAAGATTTCAGTTTATATTTTGCCAGATATTAATATAGTCATACTTACATTCCTTGAAAGGGATAGGGAACTAAATAAAGAGAAAATAGAAAATACTAATAATAATATTGTAGATAATTATATAAGTAATAAAGTTATAGATAATTAGATAAATTTAGGAAGTCTATAAGTATACTCTTATACTTTCTCTTTTTTTTTTTTTTTTCCTATTATTATTATTTTATTTTATTTTTGTTTGTGTAATGTGTGTAATGTATGCGAGTGAGTGTATTGTGTGTCTATTATCATCGTAGGTCTATAATGTATACTCGTATGCCTGAGAGTTGGAACGTAGTACAAAATCAGTCTATTGGTGAAGTTGCGCTATCCGAAAAATAATTATTTTTATGACGTCATTAACCCGCAATAATGACTCACAAAATTTAAAAAAATCATGAAACGTGGAAAAATGTTGCAATCAATTTGACATTTTGCACGCATGGATAAGAATAATACATGTGCTAAGTTCCATCTCATTATCGGCATTAGTTCAAATTTATCAAATGACTTAATTATCGTTGTTTTTTTAATTTTATGACATCGGTTTTAGATTTTTTTGAAAACACTATACTTTTCCGATATACCTTAGGTATAAATGAGGAAAAGTAAAAATATATATTTATTGAAAAATTTAAGGAGTTGTGTCTTCGGGCAAAGAGGTATTGGAAAAGCACAAATAGTAAGAAGATAAAAAATAGTGAAACCAGAAATAGTAGGAAGATGAGATATTTAAAGGATGGACGGAAGAAAAATAACTGAAAAATACAGTTTGTTTATTTATTTATTTATAAAACCTTATAAATTATAATTATTATCTTTTATTTTTAAATATATTTTATTTTATTTTATTTTTATTTCTATCTAAATAATTTATAAATTACCAATAAAAAATAAAATAATATTCTTATAAAGAAGAGAATATAGAGAGAAAAGTGGTGTAGATTTCCCTGTCGCGGCGCAGGTCTTTTTCAAGACCTCATGCGAGAGGTACTTTATAATGAATACATAATTATTGTAAAATATGTAATTTTAAAATAAAGATATTAAAAAAAAAAGAACTGATGTTATCATTAGAGTCCCCCTTTTACAAAAAAGTATATTTTTTAAGTTTGTATTAAGTTAATTTTTTTTGTAAATAAACGTTATTTATTTTATATAGTTCAACACGAGTGATAATTACTTCGGTTTGGAATCTATGAAAATGTATATGGATGATATTTCTAGACTACCCTATAAAATATTATAAACGAGATTGAAAAACAACTGATAAACAGAGTAGATCCTAGCCTAAGGGGAGATATTTGACCGACTTAGACAGAGAGTGTGATTTGACTCTACCACGGGGGGGGGGGGGGTCATTCCAGCCTAGCTAGGGCCTCCAAAACAAACCCTACAAGGCCCGGTCTTTAGTCTGCATTTAGCCAGGGTCAGATAAATGATTATCTTTGCTCTGCTATTCTGTAACAGAGTTATAACAACACTTCTTAGTTATAGTTTTTACTGTCAAATTTTAATAAAATATTTCTTGATATTTAGTTGGTAGTTTTAAATATTAAAATATAATAAGAACATATCTTGATAATAGTTTTTACTCACAAACTATAATGACAACACAACTTGTTTATAACTTTCTTACTCGAATTTATCTCCTGTAAAAGAAGGTTATAGCATTTAAATAGCACTCTTATCAAATGAAATAGGAGGAAAATTGCGTCTAAAGCGCTCCATAATCTCCTGTAATAGAAGTTAAGTAGCATTTTAATATGAAGATTTAGGTCTTCCGGTGGTGACCGCGTCAATGTAGATGACGAATCCGACGTTTTGCTTCCACTGTGGGAGGCATCTTGAGGGATGTAGGACTATCTGAGGACGAGCTAAACGAGTCCAAAGACGTGTTGCAGTATACATTTAACGACTCGTACATTCTCAGGACGAGCGAAGCGAGCCCGAAGCAGGGAGGATGAGCGTAGCGAATCCGATGTGACGAGGAAAAAATTAAAAGATTTAACGTCAAAAAATATAACTTTTCTCCCATCTCCCCTTCACGCTAATTATAGTTTTATAGTACAATTAAATACTGTAACAAATATAGCAACTTAATACACAATTATAGTGAATGCGAATAAATTTTATTATATTTCAGTTCCTTATGTTACTTAGACGTAATTTCTTTTCAATGCTTTTATTCAATAGAGATATTTATAAATTTTCTCTTTTCATATTTTTCCTATTACATTACAAAAATACATAAAAAGAAAACACAATAAAGCTTAGGAGGAAGTATATTATAAATATTTACTCAAAAAAAAAAATCAAATCAAATTATACCCTAAATTGGTTTTTATTGAACTGAAATATCTCATACAAATAATCTGCTTTTAAACGTTATTAAAAGAGGGGCGGTTGCTAAATAGAGGTAGACCGGGGGGCTTTGGGTGAATAGGAGGGGAGAATTGATAGAAATCGAAGTAATTGATGGTGTTCCTCAGTGTATGCCTGTTGGACCTAATTTATTTGTATAATCTTTATACATGAATCTTTCATATTATTATTACTATACGTATATCTATGTACGTATCTTTTTACAATTTAAAACTTTTATTTAAACATTCAAAATTAATTTATTTTTTTTGAAGTAGTACGTAATTGAGCGCTTTATTGGACCGATTTTAGGATGAGAAGCCAATCATTATTTTTATAGGGTTAATTTAGTACTTTTTCACCTCCGAGGACAATAATGAATGTAATAAAAACTCATAGGACGTAAAAGTAATTTCATATATTGGCCGCCATTACTGTAATGTAGCGTGTTCAAAAACAAATCTATGAAAAACCTTCAATGAGGTTTTTTCTTTAAAAACGTTTCATTATTTAGCGAATTTCCTTTAGGAAAAATTGTTTTTAAATAAATTTCCTTTATTTTATAAAGTACATAATACATAATTAAATATGGCATAAAGGATTGAGTGCCACACTAGAGGATTGCAAAATTTTGTTTCTGTTTTTGTTTGTAGGCTAATTTTTTTTTTCCGTTTTTAAAGGGGTTCTAATTGGACAATTTTTGTTGTTTATTTGTAAAGCTTTTACATTTTGGAGTAAAAGTGTGAAGCTATAGATGAATTCAATGACGACGATAATATGGAGTTAATTGGACGTTTGTTTTTTTTCAATTAGTATATAAGCGCAGTTTAAATTTAATTGAGTGCTACCTCAAAAAAAAGTGTATGCCATCCGGCTGAGAATGTCTTTATGTCTTGGCAATTTTTCCGATTCGCTCGCTCGTCGGTAAATCTAATTGCCCGTGATATAAAGACACACTTCTCAGCCTTATGGCATAAATAACTATTTTATGTGTAGTTTTACTATCCTGAAAATATTTTTAATGTTGCTTTAATAGTTGATTTATTAAAATCGGAGCTATAAGGTTTTTTACCTGTGTTTACATAGAATGACTCGGTTAGAATGTTGATCAACTAATCTGAAAAGGGAAGGTCAAACAGAAAGTAAGGTCCAAGTAAAGGTCTAATGTTTTATCAATTTACGTCTCCAGAGTGCCATATCAAATTATATTAAATGGCTAATTATTATTTCTTTTATGACCATGATATACATGAATATTATTTGTGTTACATGGACATAATGTAATATGCGGAGTCCATACTCACGATT
This sequence comes from Microvelia longipes, assembly GCA_018340805.1. Lineage (NCBI taxonomy): Eukaryota > Metazoa > Arthropoda > Insecta > Hemiptera > Veliidae > Microvelia > Microvelia longipes. The sequence goes on from JACMZG010001913.1 coordinate 6,078,468, forward strand.
ATCTGTACTTTTTCCCGGTTTTTTCCAGTTACTTTGATCCGGGGAAAAGGATTATTCTGACCTGGATCAATTGAGGGGATTGTACAATAGACTTCTAGTCGCAGTGCAAATGGGGTCTATCCTCGACTCCAACCCCAATCTTTAATAATAATAATAATATAAATAAAAACAGGTTAATTACACAAAAGTCCTTTATTGTTTAATATATTATAATAACTAAGCTTTCGACTAAAAATTAGTCATCATCAGGTTTAACAAATATAAATAATATAAAAATATTTTATATTTTTTAAACTCTGATGATGACTAATTTTTAGTCGAAAGCTTAAGTTATTATAATATATTAAACAATAAAGACTTTTGTGTAATTAACCTGTTTTTATTTATATTTTTTTATAAGTCCCAAAAAAAAAACTTTTTAATAAAATAATGATTTAATTATATTTTTGAGATTTAAAATAAATCTAATGATTTTAATTTAATGAGATTTAATAGTGATTTAGGCCCGTATTCAAAGATATTTTCCTTACCTAAACCTAACATTTTTCCTTAAGGGCTCCTTAAGGAACCCTTAAGGCTTCCTTAAGAAGAACTAACATTTTCCTTACCTAAACTGTAAACCTAACATTTTTCCTTAAGGGCTCCTTAAGGAACCCTTAAGGCTTCCTTAAGAAGAACTAACATTTTCCTTACCTAAACTGTAAACCTAACATTTTCTTAAGGGCCTCCTTAGGAACCCTTAAGGCTTCCTTAAGAAGGCTCCTTAAGGAGGAAAATGTTAGGTTTAGGTAAAGAAAATGTTAGGAAAACGTGTTTGAATACAGGCCTAAATCTCGATTAAATCATTCTTAAAACTTTAAACAAGTGTTATTTATGATATATAATATTATATATAAGTGTTTAATATAAGTGCACATTTGTGTAATAGTACGTCAAAAACGAAAATTCACTGATTGTAATACTATCATTATAAGAGACAACACAAAGAAACAATAAAAAACAATAGATAAAAGAAGTATCAAAACAAAGACTTAAAAAATAACATAAAAGAATGAAAGGAAAACAAAAAAGTAAGAATCGAAATAAGGGATAGAGAGAGGGTTTTCTTATTATACGGGTGCCTTTCTTCTAGGATGGAACAACCTGTTATAGTGTTATACGTGAAACACTGTCGAAATATATGTATGTACGAATATAACTAGTTCTGGACATTAAAATTGACACATATATGATAGGGATTTTATGACTGAAGTGTTCTGTAAAGCCATTATTTTGGTATTTATGGTATATTTTTTCAGTAAATGTTTGTTTTATTGATATAATGTATAGAGAGATTAGTTTAGTTGAGGTTGGTGTGTGAAGGTTGCAAGCCTGTCCATGCTTTCTAGAGGTTAGCTCTCTTCTGCCCCACCAGAGATTCTTTCTAGTGGGGAACTCTCTAGAGGCTCTCTTATGCCCCAACGGGAAAAAACAATGTTTAACTCCGACAACTGATCTTCGTTACACGAGGATTTATACCGGGCTTTCTGTATCCGTCTTTTGTTTCAGAAAAGAAAAGCTATCGTAAAGCATGATTATGTGGTGTACTTTGAGTTTTTTTTTAAAAAGTTTTTCCAACATCGAATTTAAGTTTATCATTTCTTGCAAGGTACGTGATAAGAAACTTACTAAATAAATAAAAAGCTTATAACTGGCCCCATTTCACAAAAGTACAAGTCTGTATACTACAAGTTTTAATAATTGTAAGAAAATTTGTTTCACTAATGTACAAGTGTAGACTAGAAATTATTAGTGATTTTAATACAATTTTATTTTTTACACAAGTAGGTTACAAGTTTTTTTTCTTAAATCTCCTAGGAAACGAGCATATTTGTGTCAAACACCAATCAAATTAGATTATCTCCCCCACAAATCTTACAAACTATTGTACAAAACAACTTGTAACTACAAGTGTCAAAATTAAGCGTTTCACGAATATCATTATAATTTATTGTAACCCACAAGAGGGAATTTGTTATACACTTTTTGGTTTCATTTTTTTGAAATATTCTCTACCTAAATTTTAAATATAATTAGTTCGGCAAAAGTTCTAAAAATAAATCATATTATATTATTTCGATGGGCAACCAAAAAATCAATAAAGGAATAATTCCGTACAAAATAAGCGTTTTTTTTAAAGATCGATCGTTAAGAAATAAAAAATAGTGAAACTACTAAATTTATTTCTTTAAAACTTTTTATATCCAATTTCTTGTAATAGAAATATTAAACTTATTTGAATAAGTTTTGAAACAAGATAATGTTCAACATTAAGCAACCTTACTTTATGAAATAAATTTTATAAGGTTTCAAAGATTTAATTTAATTATATAATATATATATATATATATATAATAATATATTATATATATATATATATATTATAATATATATAGCCCTCGCGAATGTTTTTTACTGTCGAAATATGTACGAATATAACTAGTTCTGGACATTAAAATTAACACATATATGATAGGGATTTATGACTGAAGTGTTTCTGTAAAGCCATTATTTGTATTTGTGGTATATTTTTTTCAGTAAATGTTTGTTTCACATTAATATATATATATTATATATATATATATATATATATATATATATATATATATATATATATATATATATATAGCCTCGCGGAAATGATTTTTTATTAGAGACCTTTAAAAATGGACTTTGGTTACACTCCCAGGTGCTCACCACTCATTCCATTAGCTATTTGTTTTAAAGAAAATTCGCTGAAAGGGATGCTAAAGTCATTATGGATGGTGAATTTGTGTCATTGGATGCAGATGATTTAATTTAATCAATTTGTTTTAATTTATTTAAGGATTTAACATGACCGATATCATAAATTTATCTATACATTATTTTATTTGGTTTATCATCCTTATCGCTTCTACTTATTTTACTACCCCCCCCCCCCCTTCTTCTAAAAGAGGTAATAAAAATAAAATCATAATAAAAAATAAACAACAGTCTCTCCACTAAATGTAAAATTTATTTACAGAGCCGGGCTTTCAACTGTAAACAGCCATCATCAGTGCCTACAAACAATGTAAAGATAAAAAAAATATGTTTGTTAATGTTCGTAGGCAGCTGATGATGGCTGTTTAATTGAAAGCCGACTCTGTAATAAATTTTACATTTAGTGGAAGGACTGTTGTTTATATTAATTATTTACTTCACAGTTCAGCGTTTTATTGATTAAATCATTATAAAACTATAATACGGCACATGGGTAAAGTCAGTTGACAGCGTGGAAAAAAAATACAAGGGAGCTAAAAAGGTTAGTTCTGGATGTTAAACCACACCCTCGATTTGAAATCAGGCCAATTTTATTGATTCCTCAACACTATTTTCCCGCGCTGTCAACACTACTTTAGCCGTGTGTCTTACTTTAAAACAATAGAGCAAATATAGAAAGCCGATTATATTTTGATTAAAATATGAAGATGTTGCCTAAATCCGTTTAAGGTAGTTTCCTGGAAGAATTTGTGGTGTTTATTTGATGTTTGGAGTGGAGTTCCATCGTTAGAAGGATTCTAAAACAATTACAAAATCAAAAATAATAAGTGTTTTATAATTAATAAAAAAATACTATTATAACAGACAATAGGCATTTTAAACAGATGAGTTTTCACCATTTACATTTTAGGACCGTTTTGAAAATTAGAAAAGCTTATTGCTGCCAACAACTTTTTACTAATGTTACTTTGCCTGAACAATGAAAAACTAAAATTTATAATATTGAAAAGGAGACAAAATATGCTGAATATTTTGAAAAAGGAAACAAAATATGCTGAATATTTTGAAAAAAGAGACAACATATGCTGAATATTTTAAAAAAGGAAACAAAATATGCTGAATATTTTGAAAAAGATGACAAAATATGCTGAATATTTTGGAAAAGGAGACATAATATGCTAAATATTTTGAGAAAGGAGACAAAATCTGCTGAATATCATGAAATATTTGAGAAAGGACAAAATATGCTGAATATTTTGAAAAGGAGAACAAAATATGCTGAATATTTTGCAAGGAGCTGAATTTTGGAAAAACAAAATATGCTGAATATTTTGAAAAGGAGACATAATATGCTAAATATTTTGAGAAAGGAGACAAAATATGCTGAATATTTTGAAAAAGGAGACATAATATGCTAAATATTTTGAGAAAGGAGACAAAATATGCTGAATATTTTGAAAAAGGAGACAAAATATGCTGAATATTTTGGAAAAGGAAACAAAATATGCTGGATATTTTGAAAAAGGAGACAAAATATGCTGAATATTTTTAAAAAAGGAGACATATATATGCTAAATATTTTGAGAAAGGAGACAAAATAATGCTGAATATTTTGAAAAGGAAACAAAATATGCTGAATATTTTGCCAAAGAAGACAAAATATGCTGAATATTTTGGATTTTGAAACTGAAATATTTTGAAAGGAGACAAAATATAGCTGAATATTTTTGAGAAAGGAGACAAAATATGCTGAATATTTTGAAAAAGGGGACAAAATATGCTGAATATTTTGAAAAAGGAGACAAAATATGCTGAATATTTTGCCAAATGATCTACCAGATTCAACATCCATAACAATATAAGAATAAAAAAAAAATAACAAAATTTTTGGGAATAGGTTGTTTTTTTTATACTTTTCATCATTTATATCGTAGGTATAAGTGAGTATCCGTAAAAACTCCGAAACCGGGATGTCACTTGAATTATCCTTTGCTTTTAAGGTCTTCTAAGTGGTTTTCATAAAGTTGTCTGTGTGTGTGTCAAGGATCTTAGGGAACCCTTAAGGAGACCTAACATTTTCCTTTCCTAAACCGTAAACCTAACATTTTCCACCTAACAGTGCTCCCATTTAAGGAAAATGTTAGGTTTAGGTAAGGAAAATATTTTTGAATACGGGCCTTAAAAATTGATTTTTGTTTCAACTCTCTAGTATAAAAACACTGAGAGCTACGATGATGACACACACACCATAGATACACATTTTTTTTTAATTGATTTATTTCCAACTTTATACATAATTATTATACATACTTAATCTATAATACATAATTTTTATACATAATTAGTTTCTTACATATATTCAAGCTTTTGAGGAGGAATAGGTCCTAATATACAAAAAAAAACTAATTTTGCCGAGCTTTCGATATAATTTAATCTTTTTCAAGGCTTAACATATTTTTAACGGTATTATTTGTCTGTTACTCTAGTTGTTGTCCAAACTAACATGTAACTGTTTTTGTTATTATTTAATATGTTAAGCCTTGAAAAAGATTAAATTATATCGAAAGCTCGGCAAAATTAGTTTTTTTGTATTAATTAGGACCTATTCCTCTCAAAGCTTGAATATTTAAATAGAGGTCCCTATAAAAAGTTTTTGTTTTCTTACATATGTATTAAACATGCCACTTCTTCAGATTAGATGATCCCTTCTCTTAATACTTATAATTCGCCTCTAATAAATTAAATAGTAAATGGATCCAAAGAAAAATAAAGGCAAAACATACAGGCAAGAACTTTGTATAAACCACCAAGGAGGCTTTAAAAACAACCAAACCGATAATTCCAGCCACTTACCAGTTTCGTATTTTTTGCAAAGACAATACTTTTGCTGTATATTGACGGTATAAACGAGCAAAAGCAAAAATGTTATGGAAAGGATCCGAATTAACATTAGTTTAATTTAAAAAGGTTAAATTAGTAATCTAATCAGAGTCAATACGATTACTGCCAGAGAGACTAATACTTAGAGGGAGGATACAACAGCTCTTATCATTCCTTGGGTAGCTAGGTGCCGTAACTGTACATTGGTGACAAAGAGACTAATACTTAGAGGGAGGATACACAGCTCTTATCATTCCTTGGGTAGCTAGGTGCCGTAACTGTACATTGGTGGCAAGAGACTAATACTTAGAGGGAGGATACACAGCTCTATCATTCCTTGGGTAGCTAGGTGCCGTAACTGTACATTGGTGGCAAGAGAAACTAATACTTAGAGGAGGATACAACAGCTTTTATCATTCCTTGGGTAGCTAGGTGCCGTAACTGTACATTGGTGACAAAGAGGCTAATACTTAGAGGGAGGATACAACAGCTCTTATCATTCCTTGGGTAGCTAGGTGCCCGTAACTGTACATTGGTGACAAAGAGACTAATACCTTAGAGGGAGGATACAACAGCTCTTATCTTCCTTGGGTAGCTAGGTGCCGTAACTGTACATTGGTGACAAAGAGCTAATACTTAGAGGGAGGATACAACAGCTTTTATCATTCCTTGGGTAGCTAGGTACCGTAACTGTTCATTGGTGACAAGAGAATAATACTTAGAGGGAGGATACACAGCTCTTATCTTTCCTTGGGTAGCTAGGTGCCGTAACTGTACATTGGTGACAAAGAGACTAATACTTAGAGGGATGATACAACAGTTCTTATCATTCCTTGGGTAGCTAGGTGCCATAACTGTACATTGGTGACAAAGAGACTAATTCTTAGAGGGAGGATACAACAGCTTTTATCATTCTTTGAGTAGCTTGGAGCCATAATTGTACAATGGTGACGATTGATTTTTTTGATTTTTCATAATAATTACAATTTCATGTAAATATTGCATTATTTTTCATGAAAACTGAATTTAAAATAAGTCTTAGTTATTATCTATTGCATGTATTCTTTAATTGTTTGTGTTGAATAAAGTGGTTTAATGTGGCATCACTGAAAAATGTCCGCGGTTAGTAGAGTGCATGCTACAATAGGAGTTTTAGAGGGGTGGAGGAGTGTCTAGTCTCTCTCTAGGGAAACTATAGTAGGGGTAAGTACATGACATTATGTCGAGCCATCAAGTATGACGAATGTCGAATGATGGAACAGTTCCCAGATGTAGCATTGCATTTTGCTTGTTACATTTTCTTGGTGTCTCTCGCACAATTATATTGTGTCAACTATTCATGTTTTGAAAAACTCGGTAGTATCAAAATGATATACTGTTATGGCACCTAGTGGAATTTGTCTCACTTCCAGACCCCTTATGACAGTGTTATTCGGGGTATGTACTCTCTCTAAATATTAGTCTCTTTGATTATCGCAATCCATAGCGACCTTAATCAGTGGGGATATACAAAATCCGTGTTATACACCACTGGCGAATCCAAGCAACATTTTAAATGAGATAGTAATTTACTTACACTGAAGCTAATAAAGCAGGTATCATAAGACCAACAGAAAGACAATAAACATAGGTAGTTCTATGTGGTAGTAAGTACTTGTATAGTTCCGAGTATATCACAGGGGAAATAATTGTCGCCACTGCTTGTATTGTAGAGAACAGTGCTGACGCGTTACCTTATAACATAAAAACATTTAATTAATTTTAAATAAAAATCTTTTCCAGGGAGGTCCGCTATCCGGTCGAATATTCTATAAAATGTCCAATAAATAAAATACAATTTATATTGTATTTACCCAATTATTACCCAATTTAAATTGGGTAATTTACCCAATTGATATTAGGTATTTTCAATCATACTATTAAATCATGAAGGCTGTGGGCGTTGCATGTAAATGTTATTTACTTCTCTTTTACTCCAATCAATTATAAGGGTTGTAGATTTAATACTTAAAATCATCATTCTATGTCAACAAAATGTCTAATTATGCCGTCAAACCATATATATAATGTGGGTTTTACATGTAAAATCATCATTCTATATCAATAAAATATCTAATTATGCTGTCAAACCATAAGCAATGTGGATTTTTTTTATCTAAAACCATCATTCTACATCAATAAAATTTCTCATTATGCTGTCAAACCTTAAATAATATAGATTTTTCATGTAAAATCATAATTCTATATCAATAAAATATCTAATTATGCTGACAAACCATAAGCAATGTGAAGTTTTCATCTAAAATCATCATTCTACATCAATAAAATTTCTCATTATGCTGTCAAACCTTAAATAAAATAGATTTTTCATGTAAAAAAATCATAATTCTATATCAATAAAATATCTAATTATGCTGACAAACCATAAGCAATGTGGATTTGTCATGTAAAATAATCATTCTATAAGAATAAAATGTTTCATTATGCTGTCAAAATATAAATAATGTGGATTTTTTTTTATGTAAAATCATAATTTTAATTTTATGTCAATAAAATATCTAATAATGCTGTCAAACTATAAGCAATGTGGATTTGTCATGTAAAATCATCAATCTATATCAATATAATGTCTCATTATGCTGTGAAACCATAAATAAAATAAATTTTTCATGTAAAATCATTATTCTATATTAATAAAATATCTAATAATGCTGTCAAACCATAAGCAATGTGGATTTGTCATGTAAAATAATCATTCTATATCAATAAAATATCTAATTATGCTGTCAAACCATAAATAATGTGGATTTTTCATGTAAAATCATTTTTCTATATCATTAAAATATCTAATTATGCTGTCAAACCATAAGCATTGTGGATTTGTCATGTAAAATCATCATTCTATAAGAATAAAATGTCTCATTATGCTGTCAAACCATAAATAATGTGGATTTTTCATGTAAAATCATTATTCTATATCATTAAAATATCTAATTATGCTTTCAAACCATAAGTATTGTGGATTTGTCATGTAAAATCATTTTTCTATATCAATAAAATATCTAATGTCTAATTATGCTGTCAAACCATAAGCAATGTGGATTTGTCGTGTAAAATCATCATTTTATATCAATAAAATATCTAATTATGCTGTCAAACCATAAACAATTTGGATTTTTTATGATAAAATAATCGCCTAAAGTTAATCACATGTGCAATCCAACATGTATTCTATAAAAGCTGTGTTTTTTCATGTGAAATCATCGTTAGAGTTCTAGGATGAGCATAGAGCATAAATGGAGTCCATCAAGAAAAAATGAAAGATGAATAGTCTCTCTACAGATGACTTTGTTACTTTACAAATTACACAAAGCACTTTCGACTCCACAAGTGGTTATCATCAGTGCTTGACAAACAATTAAGAAAATACAAAATTAAAAACCTCATAGAAAACAAAATATAAATAAAAGTAATAAACAAATAATATAAGACAAGTATGTATGTAATTAATATATAGAAAAAATAAAAAATATCGTTCACACAAATCAAAGAAGAAAGGGGCTGATTTAAAACATTAGGAGTTGGTTGCGAGTAAGCATGGATGAAACAAGTGACATACAAATAGGAGGGGGCGTGGCGCTCTCAGTAGCGAGTTAATTAGGGGCGTTTCCTCTTTTTTTTATTTAAATTAAGGTCACCAACAATTTCTTGGCTCCTAAAAATTTTCAAATATTCTTAAAAATAATCCATCTTACGTCCTTTGTCACCACAGTGTAAAATACCGCGGCTTTATGAGGTGCATTGACGGGATTTTCGGTAATAAGATGCATGAAGAACTTGGTGGAAGTTTTCTTCAGGTGTTCCGAAAGACTAGAACTTAATTTTCTACCCGTCTGACCGAAGTACTTAGCTTGACAATCCCCCACAGTCAGTTACTTGTTCTTTACGCAATCATAAAGGCTGTGGATTTTAATCGTTCAATTGTCATCTGATTATAGTTATGTAATAGGTTACGCCGTAAACGTATAATGTCAGTGGTTTTATGGAAAGAAAATCATCAAACAAATTTAAACCAATTTTGAAATTAGGCCGTAAAATCATAAAGCCTCCAGATTTGGTGATGATGTTTTATTGTTTAATCGAAGAATCAGCTACCGTCGATACTTGCTGTTGGATATGAATATCCCTGGACTGGTTTTGGCATAACGCCATCATTAGCAGGCGGAGCAACTGTATCGACTGTTGCCTAGATGTAACTATCCAGGGATGTTCATATCCAACAGCAAATATCGACAGTGGCTGATTCTTTGATTGCTTTTTCAACTTATAGTAAATACAACCTTTTAATTTTTTTGTTTACCTGATGACATGGAACAATAAAACTCCTCGTCCCATATATCGGCGACTGGAATGCCAAACGCCATCAGGGATGGTGCTATCCAGAATACAAGTTTGGATCGGTCCGTTGATCTCCAGATTTCAGAGCACAAGATTACAATGCTTAATATCACCATAAGCACTCTACGGGGTAGTCCTAATCGTGTTTGCAGTAGCCATAGAATTAATACTGGACATATTACTGCGCAAAACATACTGGACATATTACAGCGCAAAACATACTGGACATATTACTGCGCAAAAAATACTGGACATATTACTGCGCAAAAATAATTGACATATTACTGCGCATAAAATACAGGACATATTACTGCGCAAAAAATACTTGACATATTACTGCGCAAATAATATTTATAATTTAAATTCTTAAAATATTATTACTTTGTGTACATCGTTTATACCATAGGTATATAGGAAAAGTATTGTTTGCAAATGTATTCGATCCAGGGATGTCAACAAAGTTATCTGTTTCAGGTGTTTATAAGGCTTCCTGAATGGTTTTCTCAAAGTTTCTTTTTTTATTTTTTTTTTTTTGGGCGAATGTAATTTAGAATGCGTGTTTCCGTGCTTAACAACCCATTCCTTGCTTAAGGTTCCGGTTTATGCTGTAGAACGCCTGCAGTTACTCAATTGTCAAGCACTGCTCTTAACTCATTTTGTTGGTATTTTTCAAAAGGAAATGCGAGCATTAATTTAGTGCTATTAAATGGTGTGAACTGCAAATTTTCGAGACATAGTTTTGTATAAAAAACCGCATAATTATGCTCATTTCCTTTGAAAAATACGGAGAAAAACTAAGCTGCGAGTTGTTCTTGATAATTGAGTAACTGCTCAAGTTATAAAGCATGAAACAGACCCTTAAGCAAGAAATGGATTGTTAAGCACGGAATCACGCATTCCGAAGAAAATTCGCTCGAAATGCGGACCACTGTGCTAGAATTATTTATTTTACGCATAACATTATAAATGTTATTAGATAAATAAAAGTGAAACATATGAAATGGTGTTGTTATTTGTTAGATATGAAATGAGTATTTTTGTCTTCAAACCTGACCTTACGCCATATTGTACGACTTTGCCGCACGCCTCATTGGGCCACGTTATATTTGTCGGCCTCTAGGATCCTAAATGTCTTAATCTAAATTTATTTAGGGTTTGGGAACTCAAACAAGTACCTGACATAGCACAGGCTCGGAACCACCGGCCTAACATTTTAACTTATATTTCCAATTATGTGTATGTTCTTCATAATATAGAAAATATACAGATTATAGAACACTTAAATACTTTAAACTTGGGAATAAGTTAAAATCTTACTTAATAAAAGTGGCCTTCTATACTCAATATAAAATTCAACCCTATATAATGTACCGACACCCTCAATAGCCAAGTTTTGGTATTTTTGACGTAAAAGGATGGTCATTACCCTGCATGATTTTAATGGCTCCAGAGAAGACATTGAAGTCAGCCAGAGTCCAGGCGAACTGACTCTTACCCACTAGAAACGTTATCTTGGATTCACCTGAAATAAAAACTAATTTTTTACCAAGTAATAGATATAGAATGTTGGAGGGTATACGAGAGCGTCATACAGAAGTTGGGAGTAAACTCGGTGCTGGCATCTAGTGGCAGCTCTAAAACTAACTTTCCTTAACAAAAAATTCTTTCCACTTTTCCATGTTATTTAAAGAAAACATCTTGATCTCTATTACCATTTTACCAACACGTGTATTTACCTGAAATTGGTCTTAATTATTTAAATAAAATATTTGGTTCAATCACTTTTGAGCCGGAAGTAGTTTGCTGAAAATAAGACGACAGTGGCGCATTCTCTTAGTTGGCATGGTGAAACTTCCATATTCCACACTAGCGCTCCTGTTAACTGGTTACGTAACTAACCTTATTTGTCTGAAATAATAATACATCCTTGGACTATCTTTCGTAATCTATATATTCTTTGATTTTTACTTTAATACTTTGGAATTTACGTCCAAAGCATTGTTTTCAATCATAAGTCAATCTCGGCCATGTCAAGACCAGCAAGTTTATGAAGTTGATGATTTCCTGCCTTAAGGCTGTGTTAACCCTATTTATTTTTTTTATAACATATTTTATTGATTAATACAACAACAATTATGATTGTTACAAGTATTAGAGTTAAATTGTTTTAGTGGCTTGAGAGTCTTGGCAGAGAAACAATCCAGTGATCGCACTCAGGCGAGAGTAATTAAAATTAGTTAAAATATAGTGGTGAATAAATTGTAAAGAAGAAGAATAATAATAATAAGATGAATAAATAATAAGAATAATAGTTTATAGGAAAAAAATATAATTAATAAATAATAATATAAAATATAATAATAATAATATAAAAATAGTAATATAATAAAAATAAAATATAATAAAAATAAATCTTAAGAGCCTGCGGCCTCCAACAGCCAATGACTTAATAATAGGCATCCCCTATTCCCCGCATTGCTTCGTCATTAATGTTTGTAGACACTTGAATGTTTGTGCACATGCTCAGCAAAATTTGCTGATAAGTCGTCTTCTGATTTTTGATATTTCTTCACGTATACCGCAAGTATATAGGATGAGTATATTCACTATAAATTCCAAAACAGATACTTCAAATTAATGATCAGTTTCTGCATTATACATTTGACGATTGTATATCCTGAGGACGAGTGAAGCAAGTCCGAAGTTGGGACGATAAGCTTAGTGAACCCGTTGTGACGAGTATGAGCGTAGTGAATCCCATGTATTGATGAACAGTTCCGTGGTACCCCGTTACCCGATTGTTTGCATATTTATTAAGGTATAAAACAGATTAGTAGTTGTTATTATTGTATTTTACATTACAAGTCCTAATGACATTTATGTAAAAAACAAAAATAACGACAAAAAATGTAGAATGTCTTCCGGTGGTGCTCGCGTCAATGTAAATGAAGAATCCGACGTTTTGCTTTCACTGTAAGAGGCTTCGTCAGGGATTTAGGACCGTGTGGATAAAAACTCAATGCTGTACATAGCTAAACTGTGTTTTTTATCCATGATGTCCTGTATTCCTGAAGATGATACTTAAATTGGAAGCGAAACGTAGGATTCTTTATATACATTAACGCTTCCACCACCGAAAGACTTAAATTTTCATTTATAACCACGGAAGCTTATGCGCTGTGCTTATGAATCTCAATGTTGTGCCTACCTAAACTTATTGTTATTTCGCAAATAAGACATATCATGACAAGTAGAACAACAATCCTGTCTTTTTTTGCATTATTAGTGATGCCATCTATTATTTTTTTTAAATGTGACAGTTGAAACAAAGATGTTGATTTTGTCTGAAACAGTTTAAGATACAAACATTAAAAAAAAAGTGAAATCAATGTCTAGTATTTGTTTTAAAGTATTTTTAAAAGTAGTTATGCATCTTTTTGCGTTGAGTCTGGAGTTGAATTGAAACCAAGCATTTCTTTAGAGTCTCAATCTCGACTAGCTACGCCTCTGAAAATTGTATAAATTACAGCGTCTCTATCAATGCTTTCGGCGACAAAGTTAGTTTTACTTCAAATTGCGTAACCTCTAGTAAGTTAAAGCTTAAGTGAAGAAGTATAGATTGTAATCTGTTCAAAGTCAAAAACCCAAACACCATTTTCCAGCTTGATTTCATACTTACAATCGAGATTAACAATACCAACAGCGTGAATTTAGATTATCTCATCTAAGTACTCAATTTTCTTGGGTGAAAGCGGACAAACTATCCTGATTACCCAACTTTAGCGATTTTCCAAAGGAAAATAAGCTTAAGAGGTTGAGGTCATGTAACAGGGGAAACTTCTTACGACATTGGTGACCATTAAAATGTTTATTACCTTATCTTTATTTATCGTTTCTTGGATAAAGTATACAACATACAAAGCGCCCAACAGCAATACAAAACAACTAGAAAAGTAGAAAACTTGATAAGTCCATTTTCCTGAATTGGAAAGGGCTGTCGCAGCGACGTTTCCACTAATACTACCTATTGTGCCGAAACACGACCTTAGGGAAAATCTGCAAGAAATCATTCGCTGGTATCATTTTTAGAAATAAAGACAATCGTGATTTTTCAAGGATCTTGAATAAAGGGGATGACGCTTTAAGGAACATTTCTGACCCGATGGAACTTGTATAAGATAGAGAAGTAGGAGTAAACTTACCTTCCCCTTGGTTATAATGAAAAAAAGGCGCCAAACGCAGGTCATGTAGCAAGGTTGACGAGTTTTCTTCTCAACTTTCTTCTGTGCTTCTCGTAATTGTTACATTTGTGGTGCTTGTTAAGTCATTTGTGCTTATTTAATTTTAAATTTTGGACCATACTTTGCCACTTCAGTGAGTGATAATTTATTTATTAGGTAATTCATTTATTTTTTCTCTTTTGTTTGTTTAACTTTGTTGACTTAAATTTATAAATGTATACTTTTTTTATGCTTTTTACTTTATTTAATTAGATATAGGAGTAGATATATATAGTAGACTCGTGTCGCGCACAAGCCTTGAGCTTATGCGACACAAATGGTCAATATATATTATTTTATTTAATTATAATTTGTAATTTAACCTTTGTAAACAGGTATTTATATATAAATAAACGATTTATTTATTTATTATTTATTTATTAAAATAAAAATTGAGAGGTAAGTTTGCCTCTAATATTTAAGACCTGTGCTGTTATGAGAATTGCAAGCATGCGCAGTTGGTTTTTGACGTGTGTTTCGTGTTGAATTCTCTCTATTTTTTGGTTTTCGATGGGGTCACTTGTTTGTATGGCAAATCGACTTAGTGTGCGTCATCCTCTTTATTCAAGATCCTTTAGATGCTTGACTTTGTAGTAGACAGCAGAAAAGATCGGGAGGGTTGTAACAAACTAATCTTTGAATTGATATCCCAGGGAGGAAGGAACTATCAAAACTGACATTGCTTTCGTTTGGCGGAAGTCAGATATGGCTAATAAACCTTTGCAAACGTTGCATCAAACTCCTGCCAGGCGTGCTTTATTTTAGCAAGTCATGGCTAAAAAACTTCCCAGAAGTTCTTTACCTTAGCAAATCTAATCTTACCTCTATCCCATGACAGGAGTTTTGACAAGACACTGCAGGCTTATAATCTAAGAGCCAGGACTAAAATATGACTAATTTTGTGCTACTTCAAATCGAACTTTACTAAAAAAAAATATTCAATTATGAAGGAAAAGCATAATCTGCCTATCCGCAGTGGAGCCCCTATATGAATGCGCTCCCTCAAAATATTAGAAAATCGCACAAACTCTAGATTTCTTGCAATAAATAGTTTCCAGTAGGCCGTGTGAAAAAAATTAAAAGAACATTTTTTAAAGCTGATTAAATTTCCAATAAAACGAGTGTTTTTTTGTCAAACTTAGAAACCTACAACTAAAGTTATGACATTTGTTAAAAGGCCAAAAAAAAATGCACTAAAGCCAATATTTTTTTCCAAACAAATTCCCTGACTTGGCATAAATTAATTATTTTTCGGTTTTGACACAGTATAATTGTGCGAGAGACACCAAGGAAATGTAACAAGCAAAAAGCAATGCTACATCTGGGAACTGTTCCATCATTCGACATTCGTCATCATTGATGGCTCGACATAATGTCATGTCCCACTTTGTTTCGTTACGTCTAACTCATCAGGGCGCCGACAGAGCCTACAACACTATCAGCTGTCAACTGAGTTCAGGCTCTGTCGGCGCCCTGATGAGTTAGACGTAACGAAACAGAGTGGGACATGACATTATGTCGAGCCATCAATGATGACGAATGTCGAATGATGGAACAGTTCCTAGATGTAGCATTGCTTTTTGCTTGTTACATTTCCTTGGTGTCTCTCGCACAATTATATTGTGTCAACTATTCATGTTTTGCAAAACTCGGTAGTATCAGATGATATATTTTTCGGTGTATTTGAAGAAACCATAACTTTGGTTGTAGTCAAACGACTTTGATGATTAAAGACTCGTTTTATAAAACATTTTATCACCTTTAAAAAAGCTCTCTTCATGATATGCACATGGCCCACTGGGAACCACTTATTTCAAGAACACTGAAATTGGTGCATTTATATAAAATTTTGAACATGCGCAATTATATGAAGAGCTCCACTAATTATGCAGACTGTTTTTCCTTCATGAGCTATAATTTTAGAAAACATTAGTTGGAAGTAGTACAAGATGTGTCACATTTTCATTTATTTTCATTTTCCATTCGAAATCACACCTATGTATATATATTATATATATATATATATATATATATATATATATATATATATATATATATATATATATATATATATATTGGTATATAATTGAGCTTACCTGATAGCTCTCTCATGAGGAGGGGAATATATCACACAAGTAATTGGCTGATGTAATTATAATAACATTTATAGACCCTGTTATAGATATAGATTGCTGGTGGGTATTAAAAACACAGCTGGATTGGTAGTTTGTGGAAAGAATGATAAGATTCCGTAAGTGAAATTACAGCATGCAAAACCTGTGAAACAATTATCCATTTAAGACCGGTTCTCCTTTTTGACAAGCGTTAGTCGAGTTTTTAGTGTTTGCCTTTATTCTGATAGGGCAGATGTAGATTTAAACTCTGTCCAAATCTAGCATAATTATTATAACCTAATAAATTACTAATATAAAATATATAATAGTAAAAAAAATAAGATTTACCTTGAGTTTATTTAAATATTTAATATTTATATTAAATATAAATATTTAATGAATCATTAAATATTTATAAATTTCTTATAACACTGGGAATATTGACTGGGTCAATGAGAAAGTATGCGTAATAAAGTACTATATAAGGTCATATATATCATGCGAGAGATGACACAATTTTGCCGTGTTTTATGATTTTTCAAACTTTTTGCAGTCGTTATTGCGAGATAATAACGTCATAAAAAATAATTTTTGAATAGCCAAACTGCAGCAATAGACTGATTTTTGTATAAGTTGCAACTTTCTATCACAAACACACTGATGATAAAAGACACACACACTCACATGGAGACAGACAATTTTGCAAAAACCACTCAGCAGACCTTAAAGACACCTAAAATATATAACTCCGGTGACATCCTAGCTTCGGATTTTTTTGTGAATACAATACTGTTCCTATATACCTACGGTATATATTAGGAAATTTAATAAATTTAAATAAATTTATAAAAAATTTATAAAATTATAAAAATAAAATAATTTCAAAAATAATTTATAAAAAAAAACAAAACTTTAATAAATAAAAATTATTTTTATTTAATTTAATTTTTTTATTTAATTTTTAATTTAATTTTAATTTTTAATTTTAAGTTTAATTTTTAAATTAATTTTCCCGCCAAATTAATTTTTATGTATTTTAAAATTTATTTTCCCTCATTAAATTTTATTTTTTTGCCAGTTTAAATATTTTTCCCGCCATTTAATTTTTTTATTTATATTTCCCGCCAATTTATTTATTTATTTTTATTTTTTTTTTTAATTTTATTTTATTTTTTTTTTAATTTTTTTTTTTATTCATTTTTCATTTTTTATTTTATTTTTTTTTATTTTTTTTATTTTATTTTTATTTTATTTTTATTTTATTTTTATTTTATTTTTATTTTATTTTATTTTATTTTTATTTTATTTTTATTTTTTTTTATTTTATTTTATTTTATTTTTTATTTTTATTTTTATTTATTTTTTTTTATTTTTATTTATTTTTATTTTTTAAAAATTATTTTTTTTAAAATTTTTTTATATTTTGTTTTAATGAATAGAAAATTTTTTTAAATTTTAAAATTTTTTTTAATTTTTAATTAATTTTTTTTAATTTAAAATTTTTTTTTAATTTTAATTTAATTTTTTTAATTTTTTAATTTTAAAAAAATTAATTTTAATTTTAATAAAATAAATTTAATAAAATATAAATTTATAAAATTTAAATTGTGTTGATAAGCAACAAAGCGCGTATTTAAAAAAAATTGGACCGGCTTACGTACTTTTGCGCCAGGATTTTGTTAGATCACTAGTGTAAAGTTAGCAAGGTCATAATTGGAAAACATATACTTTGACTACAATTTAAATTTGCTCCGGTTTAATTTAAATCCGAGCAATATGCCCATTTTGAATCCTATAAGTAGAGAAAAAGTTCCGACTTACCCTGAACCCAATTTTTGTATATTTAGAAGCCATGAACTAATATGTTGGGATAGGGTACGAACCCAGATAGTAAAGGTTCGCCAGAGAAACTACTAAAAATATATCCATATCTCATAATAAAAATTTATTGCTTTAAATTCTTTAACTACCTGAATCGAAGAAGGCCGTATATTTTCATTTGATTTTTCTAAAGCAGATGGTCGATGAGAAAAGCCATGGAAAGGTGGAAAAGCAACTGGGCCAATCTGATTTATTTCTCTCAGGAGGGGGTGAGGAATGGGCTCAATTCCTTTTCATCCCTGCCTTCTCTGTTAGGAACTATTAATCTTACGACACATAAATCTATTGACCATTTGGAAACATTGCTGTGATTTAAATTTATCATTTTTCTTATAATATGAGGTATTTGATTGAAAACCATGTTTTTCTTAATTTGTCTGTCAATGTTAACTTTTCCTCATCAATACCTTAGTTATGTAGGGGAAGTTATGTTGTATAATTTTTTTCTTTATTTGCTTTTGAAAATTTACAATTTAAAAGTTCAAAGTATGTTCTATCATTTTATACTATTGCGATTTACTTAACATGAATTTTCCACAAAATCAAAACAAAAACATTGCAATAAATTTCGACACAATAAATTCGAGAAATGTAATACTAGTGCTTAGTAATGTCTGATCAGGTTAGGAAGCAAGAACTTAAAACCCAAGCTAGTAATAGACTGTTAAACAAAATAAAGCGCATTGCAAAGATGATTTGCATGCAAACCAGAATTTTTAAAATGTCTGCCTCTAAACTTTCCCCAAAGACGTGAAGCGATTTGGGCACTCTTCACCCCGAATAAAACCTCTCTACAACCCAGATTTCAGTCACTGTACACACTGAATTTGCCCACTCTACAATTTCTACCATACACTGAAAGTACTGATTATTTTACATATTGACATAGCTTCGGAATTAGCACAGATAGATGTGCCATGATTTGATCCCTGATGTGACCATGTTTTTATCTGAATCTGGTTTGTTTCTCTCGG
This sequence comes from Microvelia longipes, assembly GCA_018340805.1. Taxonomy (NCBI): domain Eukaryota; kingdom Metazoa; phylum Arthropoda; class Insecta; order Hemiptera; family Veliidae; genus Microvelia; species Microvelia longipes. The sequence continues at coordinate 6,097,779 of JACMZG010001913.1, forward strand.
AATATATCAGTAAACGAGTTAAACATTAATGGTTCTTAAGCTTACCCAATATTGGAAGTAGAAATGGCAGTTTCCTACCATTAGTATCACTCCAAGGTCCAACAAAGAGACTCAGTAATGCAGGGAATACTCCATCCATGATATTGGTCCACATGTTCATTGTGGCAGTTCCAGAGTCAACTCGTACTCTCATATCCGTACTGACATCGTGACAAGCTTGTTGGGATAGGTTGTACGTGGACTGACAGATGAAGTTCTCTATTAGGTCTACCGTTACCCCAGCTTTAATCAAATTTAAAGAAATTGAGAGAAGAGAGGCGATCGAACCCCATTTAGTAACTCACTTAATTAAGTGCCATATTTTATCTTTTCCTTACAGGTTTTAGAACAATTTAAGCACCCTATGCACCGTCGAAGCAAGTGAAAAAATTACTTCCGTTAATGTGTTTCAAACTCCTCGCGGAAAAGTGATTTTGCATAGGGGGCTACAGAGAAGCGATTTGGCCACTCTTCTACTCCCTGAATTTGGCCACTCTACAACTTAGATTAGCCACTCAACAACCAGGATTTAGTCACTACACAACCTGAATTTGCCCAATTTACTATCCGTATCCCCTCTATTTTAAAACTTAAAAAGCACATTTAAAGTAACTTCAACAAAATATGGATTTTCAGTGATCATTGATTATTATTTAGGAGGGCCTATGAATGCTAATGTTAAGTTTATCCGTCGCTTCATTCATTATCAGTGCGGTATATAACTGTTATTGGGTCATCATTATTATTATTAATGATTGGGGTTGGAGTCGCCCATATGCACTGCGACTGGAAGTCAATTGTACGATCCCCTCAATCGGTCCAGTGATGCAGGTGCTTTTTCTTTGCTTTTGGTTAATATGTATATAATGTGGAAATAATATATAAAATAACTTTTTTTATGCTTTCAGGTTAGTCCAGAAAGACCATGAGTAATTATATAATTTCCAATCTACGTATGTATTATCTTATCTTATTAGTGTCACTGTAGTAGGATAGTGCATAATAGTGGGGTTGTAGATAACCACAACATCTCATATACGTCTTTTCTATACAAAACGGAAGACTCTTAACAGATATTATTATTATATTTTCTTACTGGTAAAAGCAGTGGAGAAGCCGATGACAAGCATTACAGGTTCGATGGTCAGTCTAAGACGGGTCCATCCATTAACAGCAGCTGTCTCGTTTATATTAGTGTCATTTTTTTCATCTATTACGAATATCTTTCCTAGAAAAAATAAGCTCTAAAACTAATCTAAAATATATATATATATTATTATTTTTTTTTTAAATATTTAGTGTATATGTATAATATGTATATATATGTGTGTATATGTATATGTATGTGTATGGTGTGTATATGTATGTGTATATGGTGTATGTGTATGTATGTGTGTATATATATGTATGTGTATGTATATAATATATATGTTATATATATATATATATATATATATATATATTATATATATATATATTATATATATATTTTATTTATTTATTTATTTTTTTTTTTTTTATTTTTTTTATTTTTTTATTTTATTTATTTATTTTTTATTTATATATATTTTTATTTTTTTTTAAAAAAAATATATAACTTTAAAAAAATATATCTAAACACACAAGATGAGTTTATTTATGAATTTTAAAAGAAATGAGCCAATGGAACATTTAGATGATCCTATGGCTCATATAAAACTACATACTCCCTCTCACGCCACAACACTTAAGTCTTTTTAGTGGGAGTAATTCCAGGTCAACAAATATATAAATAAATGGATTGTTTTATATTATATCTTATTAATAGTTTTTTGTTACTAGAAATTAACTTTCCATTTATATAAAATGTATGAATTTATTTAATAAAGGAATATTAAAAAAAAAAAAAAAAAAAAAATCGTACAGATGTATGAATACGAATCTTGTGTGTAATGTGTCTTCTATATTATAATATAGAAGCTGACATAATATAAAATAGGCCGAAGCTGTCACTTGGCAATAACCTTTGAATTTATATTATGTAATCTCAATACATAATATTCTGATCCTCTTTTATTCCCTTGATATTCTTATGCTCAATTTGTGGAAAAAAGTTAAGTGCATTATACCTTAGGCACCTCGTCTAGACACTTATGTATAACACAATATAATTGTGCGAGAGACACCTAGGAAATGTAACAAGCAAAATGCAATTCTACATCTGAGAATTATTCCATCATTCGACATTCTTCATCATTATTGGCTCTACCTTACGTCATGTCCCACTCTGTTTCGTTACTCCTCACTCATCGGGGTGCTGACAGAGCCTACAACACTATCAGCTGTCAACTGATTTTAGCCACGTGTTAAACTATACGCGAGAAAAATTCAAAATTGTATAAATTACCTTTATCAATACTTTCAGTGAATGTAAACGTTTTATAATCATTTCCTTTTGACGAATTTCCATAATTTTGCCGAGTGTTAGCCAGCTCGTTCAATTCTATACCGTCCGTTACGAATTCCTCATCCATTTTCGTAATAGCTTTTCCTAATTTTCTTTTCTAAACCCTATCTTACTAAGATTAACTCTTATGTCCGTTCATTTCCTGCAATATAAATATTATTTTCACACGGTAACTAGCATACTACCAATTAAAATATTTTTTACTATATTTTATATTTAAAAATGTTTTCATTTTATCTTATTATTTCTAATATATAAAGACGTAATTAAATTATACTATTTTATTAATTAAAACAATTATTAGTGTCGTTTATTTAGTTAAGCGAAGTATTTTTTTAAACAAGTGCTTTATTGGCGAAAAAACGAAGTATTAAAAATATAAGTAATTATTTATTTTATATTCTTATTCGAAGCTTCTTTTCTGTTGTTACCTCGGTTGGTAAAGATAATAAAAGTAATTAGGGAAAAGGAATAGGTCACCTAGCAAGTAGGCCCTCATTGTTAGGCCTTTCTTGCTAACTCCTTTAGATGAAATATAATGTTCTACTATATTAGTCCTAGAGCCGGAATTTTCGTCTCTAATCCAAATATGATCCGTTACTTTAATATTGGTTTTCTTTAGTCCTAGAGCCGGAATTTTTGTCTCTTATCTAAATATGATCCGTTACTTTAATATTGGTTTTCTTTAGTCCTAGAGCCGGAATTTTTGTCTCTAATCCAAATATGATCCGTTACTTTAATATTGGTTTTCTTTAGTCCTAGAGCCGGAATTTTTGTCTCTAATCCAATATGATCCGTTACTTTAATATTGGTTTTCTTTAGTCCTAGAGCCGGAATTTTTGTCTCTAACCAATATGATCCGTTACTTTTATTTGGTTTTCTTTAGTCCTAGAGCCGGAATTTTTGTCTCTAATCCAAATATGATCCGTTACTTTAATATTGATTTTCTTTAGTCCTAGAGCCTGAATTTTTGTCTCTAATCCAAATATGATCCGTTACTTTAATATTGGTTTTCTTTAGTCCTAGAGCCGGAATTTTTGTCTCTTATCCAAATATGATCCGTTACTTTAAGTCCTAGAGCCGGTTTTTGTCTCTATCCGATCCGTTACTTTTATTGGTTTTCTTTAGTCCTAGAGCCGGAATTTTTGTCTCTAATCCAAATATGATCCGTTACTTTAATATTGGTTGTCTTTAGTCCTAGAGCCGGAATTTTTGTCTCTAATCCAAATATGATCCGTTACTTTACTACTGGTTTCCACTGCTGTAACAACACGTGTCCCTACGAGATTTTGTTCCTTGGTGTTTCTGTTCCTTTAAAACTCGACTTCATCGAGTTTTAGCATGCCCATAGAGCATCATATATTTTCCATGTCTTAAACCCAACTTAAATCTAAAGAATAGGGCTTAAGCCATAAAAGAACAAGGGTTTAGTTTAATACATTTATTAATTGGATTATTTAATCATTACAATTGTTGGGGTGAATTGGCCGAACCAAGATTCACCTCACAACCTGTGAGCTGGTTAGCACAAAATGAATAATCGATCGGACTGTATTTTTGTTGAAGTGATGGAATAGATAAAAAAGAAAACTTTATGATAATAATTTCGTTATTATTATATACCATAAGCCCATTTATTATGTACATAATAAATAATCTGGCCTTAGCGTGCAAAGAGACCCCAGGAACCCAATGATGATGATGTGTCCTCTTCTCTTTCTTCCTCTTAATATAAAATAAGATGTGTTTATATTCTAAACCTGTGCTAAGAATTTAAGGTGGTGATTACGTATCCTTAATTGATGGTATGATACTATGAAAGTTGATCCACTGGTGGTGGTGATGCATGTGAGTTGGTGGGAAGTGGCAATGTCCAAGAAATGGCGCTTGGTAGTTTTAGTTGTGTGAGAGTGTTAACTCTCACACAACTAAAACTACCAAGAAATGGAGTTGAAACATGAAAATGGAGACTGAAATGGCTTTAATTAATTAATTATGAAAAAAATGCACATTGAACAATGAATCACCTGTGGCACCACAATTTTTCTGCATCTAAATTTCCACAGGTTGTTGGATCACAATTTATCAGCTTGAACAGCCACAGAAACTCTAAACATAGATCTAGAAGTTGCTGAGTCTACGTTGCCTAATAAATTGTGACCAGCAATTTGCAAAACATCGGTGTGTTGCGGGAGTAGCATACTACGTTAATTCCAGGGGGACCTAAATATAGAGTAAATTAAATCTAAGTAGGAACTATGGTATATCTTTTAGCTAGATTAACATAAATTAAAAACATTAACAAAAAAAATAAATAAATGTTAGGAGAAGTCCTAACAACAATTAAAATGAGATTGGTCATTGGATCATTGGTACTTTTAACCAATCCCTGAAGAGGATTGAGATACTTATTTATCCTTAATTAAATACTAATTACCTTTTTAACCCCATGTCTCGAACTACACTGAGGAGACTCTCTTTCAAATCCATCTCCCTCTATGCTTACTATGCTCCTTCTATACATAGTATTTTATTCTAAGGTTATATGTCTAGCTCTACCTCGTAAAAATACAACTTCAGCATAATTTCATGATTATCGGTTTCTTTTTTCGACGCATTTATAACGAAAGAACAAAAAATAGTATGCTACTAGGGTGTAAAGTGAATTTTTTCGTAACATCAGTAATTATTTTGAGACAGTAAGAAATAATGATTCTGCCGAATGGCATGCTCCTGGTGAAAAATATTTTATCAAAATGAACTTAAAAATGTTTTCATATCTAAAACATTTTTCTTCTTGTAGAATTTTTATTTTCATGTTTATTCCTCGAAGTGATAAAATTCTATCGCTGGAAATACTTTTCTGAATTAGTTTTCTGCTGAATGAGTTTATCAGCAATTACATTTACTTTTATTACGATTAAACTTTTTATTGTCTCCTTAAAATTCTAATTCTTTAGCGAGTTTTTTAAGAAATAATGAGCTTTTGAAATTGGTATCATGGAGAGGGTGACGGGGAAGTAAACATGTTTAGATTATCAAAATATAAATGTAATATGCTAAAACTTTGTGAAAAATCTGTTTGTTGACAAAACTAATTAACTTATGAAGAACAAGAGGAATCAATAATATGTGTTTGCAGTTCCTACTTGACATAAACTATGTCACACATCTTAGCTTTGTCTGAACAGTGTTTCACAGAAAATATTTTATTTATATAGTATATGCATTACATCATTTTTTAACTTTTGAGTTTGTACAGAAGTATAAGTTTCTATTTTTTATCTTTATAATAATTGTCTCAAATGGCTAACCTTTGTCTTACCGGTGATATAATGGAAAGTGTAGCTGTCTAATTTATTTTTTTGATTATATATGTTCATAAAAATATTAAATATTTTAATATTTCAACATTTTATTGTCATATATTTGATTGACTATTGAACTATTAAATCAGTTTTTGTAGTAAAACTTTTATTTTTATCATTTATTTTGAACTTAGTTAATGACAAATGTTTTTAAATTAGGTCCCGCGGTGTTCCTCAAGGCACTCTAACACTCCCCTTACTCTTTTTAACTCCCACTCCGAGTGACATCTCCCTTCCCCTGCCTCCGCCTATCTGAGTGAAAAATAGCGTGAAACCCAGACCCTGGTCTGACAGTGTTCTCTCAACCCGAACATTTTTCATCCATTTCTTCCATATTTTCCTTACGGTTCTTTGCCCTTAACATTTTACTGTTTTCCCGAAAAACTTTCCTTCTATATAATCCTAGTTGTCGATGCTAATTTGATTAATAGATTCTTTTCAAGTGTTTAAGCTTTATGTTTGTACTTTTGGGATGTGTGAACACTAGGTGTGACGTATAAAAAAATAAAATTTGAAACGAGATACCTCAGTACTTTTCCTTATAGCTTTGGACTTACTTCATTGGCCCTCAAAATGTGCGCACTACCTAATACAACTTCGGACTTGCTACGCTCCACCTTAGAACAAACAGTACTCATATGTCTATTGGCTACTAAAACTTCGATTATAAAATAATTTTAATAATAAATAGTAAGAAAGGTTTATATGTGCCAAGTTTCATCTCATTATCAGCATTAGTTCAATTTTTATCGAATGACTTGTGTACGTTTTTTTTAGAAAACTGTAAAAAATCATAAAATTATATAATTAAGTTGAACTTTAGTGTAAGTGTACACATTTGCTTAATAAATAAGCACACATAGTTTTGTTATGTACGACAAGTATATCTATAATTTTTGTTGGATCATCAAGTAGCATTGAGCGTGGTCAGTGCTGTATGAATGACCGCTGAGTATGATACAGATGCATTTACTATCTGAGGACGAGCGAAGCAAGTCCGATGACATGGTGCAGTATAAATTTGGCGAATTGTATATTCTAAGGACGAGCGAAGCGATTCCGAAGCAGGGAGGATGAGCGTAGCGAATCCGATGTGATGAGGAAAAATTCCGAGGTACCCCGTACCCGATTTTTTTAAGTATTTAAAAAAATAAAACATGGGGTAAGGGGTACCTTGGATCTAGAAACATATTATTACTATAACTAACTCTAATACTCTCACAGCTAAAATACTACTTTTTAATTTTAATCGACAATATTAAACTTTTTTGAAAAGTAAATAAATACAAATGTTTATTAACAAAGAACTAATTAAAGTTTTTTTTTTATCCTAGGGTAAACTTTTCTCATCTCATATTTCTTTATCGCCCACTACAAAAAATCCAAAATTTCGTTCTTAGGTAAAAAATTAATTTGCAAGCAAATGTTGTGGCTGTGTTTTTAAACTATTGGACATTGCTACTTAACTTTATCCTTTAAAAAAGTTCTCAGCTTTCCATCGATACCAACTAGGGTTGCCAGATATTAGCCAAGATTGAGCGGGACAAATTTGGCTAGCGAGGGTGGTAGTCCATTTTTACAACTCAGCTGTAAATAATGATTTTACTACTGTAGAAACTTATTAATGAGCGAAGTAAGACATAATAATTTCTAAAGCAATAAATATCACTTTACAGCCATATTGCATGTGCAAATTTTTGTAGCATAAGCAAATCAAATTTTCATAACATCAACACCTTCGCAAGACCTAATTTAAAGAGAAAGTTTTTGTCATGTGCCTTATTGACTCTTAAACTACGACAAGAAGCTTGTTCACCAACCAAATAACATTAATTAAAAATATTTTTACATGATTGAAAGTAAATTTGGGGTTTTAATATAATTTTCTTCTTTGCTGTTTGTTTAGAAAAATAATATTACCGACGTTAAATGCTTTCGCGTATTTTATGAAAATTATATTAAATCGGGCATTTTTAGTTTCGTCGGGATTTTAAATTTGAGCGGGACAAAGGTGTCAATATCGGGACTGTCCCGCCAAAATCTGGACGTCTGGCGACCCTAATACCAACTATTATTTTAGTTTAAATAATTTTAAAGCTATTACAGATTTTATTAAATAAAATCGACTTTACAACATAGAAATTGACCTTGTGGGAAACCGGTGAGTGATCAGATACATTATTATAAGTCATTTTTGTTCCACTTTAGCTGTACTATTACCTCTTCTTTTATTTGACGCTTTGTATGAGATTATAATACATACAACACACACACACACATATAATATCACACACACATATTTATATATATATATATATATATATATATATATTATATATATATATAATATATATATATATATATATATATATATATATATATATTTATACAGGTGTACAAAATAAAATCCCTTCCGAAAGGGTGGTACTACAGCTCATTCTAACAAAAAACTTCATATTAACTACGGTCCGATTCTCAACCGTTTTCCCACAAGGTCAAATTTCATGATTTTTTAAAACTCCTTGACTTGTATTCAGAAAATGGCTGATATCTCAGAAACTATACAACCTAGCTTCCAAAGTTGGATTTGAAGCAGTTAGGAAGCTGAGAAAACTTCCTATAAGACAATATGGTTGTTATATCCAAAAATTATGTATTCAAGTCTAAAAAATAGGGATATCTCAAAAATTTTAAAAATTTTTTGAGGGTAAATTGAAGCTTAATGAGCCAATTTGAGAACCTCTTGTAGCTAGGAAAACTACCTTGAACACTCCTCTTTAAGGTTACACTCATAATTATACCCATTTGTCGGGCTATTTTTTGAGTTAGGACTGATATAAACTAAAAAACACCCGAAAATACAAGTTTTTGTGTATTTCTTGTTAGTTAATTTATGGCGTCTTCATTGTCGAACGTTTTTTAATTCATATATAACGTATTATGCAGAGGACTATTTTAATTATTATTTATAATAAAAATAATGAAATATCGCTCATATTGTGACAGTACAATATTCCAATATCAGTACAATCAATCTATTCCAATTCCAATATCGCTCATATTGTGACAGTACAATATTCCAATATCACTCAGATTGTGACAGTACAATATTCCAATATCGCTCATATTGTGACAGTACAATATTCCAATATCGCTCATATTGTGACAGTACAATATTGTCACGCTCATATTGTGACAGTACAATATTCCAATATCGCTCATATTGTGACAGTACAATATTCCAATATCGCTCATATTGTGACAGTACAATATTGTCACGCTCATATTGTGACAGTACAATATGCTCATTTGTGACAGTACAATACGCTCATATTGTGGACAGTACAGTCACGTCACGCTCATATTGTGACAACAATATTCCAATATCGCTCATATTGCTACTTACAAAACTACAAATGCGACATACTCACTTTATTGCCACAGTCATGTACAGGGCAGTCTCGAGACCACGTAGCAGCCAACAGACCGAAGACCTTTTAGATAAGTTTGTTTTTAATAAGGAAATTATCTAAATGAGTCTGCGGTTAGGGAGCAAAGAAATTATTCAGGTTTATCTTCTTCCTTTAAGGATTTCCTTTGTCCTTTCCATCCCGTCCTTTAGTAGATAATATTATACCTATAGGGAATAATTACTAAGTAAAGTCGTGGAACAACTTTTTCTTAAGTTGTAAGAAAAAAATATATAAACCAAGGAATATAAAAAATCTCCTTTGATAAAACTTGGGATAAGTCAACATAAAAGTTTCTTTTCAAACATAATGGATTGGAAAGATTTTAATTAAAAATTTAGGTTTCTGCTTTTGAAAAGTAAACTTTTTTTAATCGCAGCTACAAAGTAGTAAGAATGAATAAATAATTTTAAAGTTTTAAACTTAAGTTTTTACCGCAAAGTGCAAAATAATTCTGCATCTATGAAGGCATAATTGATAACTTCTACTCATATTTAATTTAATGAGAATATATGTTGTTCTTAAAGGATATGAACCAAAAAATGGTGTCTATATTTAATAAGAAAAGTTGTTTTTAGTGGATATTGTTGGGCACTAGACAGGTGATTATTACTGTGGCTAGTGTTACCAAAGAGAGGTTTGAAAGGAAGCTCTGAAGGACCATATAAATAATAAGGATAGGTAGAAGGCTGATTTAGATAAATGATATACAAAATATTCATATAACAATATAATATTTAATTAAATTTAGAAGATAACTTATGTGATAAGAAAGCATAAAGCAGTGGAATTGATAATATTAAATAAACATGCATCTAAGCCAGTACTTAACTTTAGGAAAATAAATAAAGCAGTTTTGTAAGATAACCAACTCATGCACAAGCTACAATAAATATAAGTTACTGATAGCAATAATTTAGCCGTAACCGGCGGGTTAAGCATTGGCTTGATAAGCACCTTAGCACTAAACTTAAACTTATACTAATACAATTAATAAGTCTTAGGCTAAATAAACTTACTTTAAACACCCAAACGGGGAACCCAAGGGACCTATTATCTACAGAAATAGCCCAATGATAAGGAAATAAATCTATAGCTGGCCAGCTAAGCGTCATTCGTAGGTGCAACCAAGGTTATTAACCAATCAAAATCCGAGTTATTTCGCCACGGAAGGATGAAAGAGAGTCCAATAGCTGATAGATTAAGCAGAAGGAAGAAAGCATCGCATAACTGGCGAGAGAAGTTAGATAAGGTGATAGGTACGTACCTGCTGCTTTATACTTAACTCACAGAGACTTGGTTTCGCTCGGAAACCAGGTCGGTTTACACTCAAAGTAAATCCAGACTTCGCTGATTCTATCGGTAAACAATTTACGGGATCTCACACAAAATTGAGATGTAACTTCACTAAAATATCTGAGCTAGCTCGTACGGTTACGCCGTAGATTCTTCACACACCGTCGTAACGGTCAAAAGCGGTTTTAAGCAAATCAAAATACTTTTGAAGCAGTTGAAAGTGCTGAGTTATCTTGTTTGAAAGCGCTGAGAAAAGAATGAGGAAGGTTACAGACGTGAAGGTTACTTTACGTGACTTCAAAACAAAGTGCCGGCTTTCCTTACAATAAAGGCCTAATTATTAAGTTGTTTGTACTTATTTCGCTAATATGAAGCTGAAGAAACAAAAGGAACTGAATATTGAAGATAGTGCTGGTAAAATGAGTGTAAGAAAGTTAAAGATGAGATGGAAGTAATCAGAAGAAACGTAAACAGATTCGCGAGTTTAAACAAGGTATGAATATTAAATTTACATACAAAATGGCTTTCAAATTATAAAGGTGAGCTTAAAACTAATAATAATCGTGGTAAACCAAATAAATAATAATAGTAGATAATAAATACAAAATATTTACAAGGTAAATAAAGAGGGTTTGGGAAGGGATATGTTAGGAAAGTAATTCTCTCATCAGTGCCCCGACAGATATAGACCACAAATTCATGTCCATATTTATTGAGAATACATATTGTTCTTAAAAGATATGATCCAAAAAATGGTGTCTATATTTAATGAGAATAGGTGTGGTTTTTTTGTTAAGGCGTCAGTTATTAAACTGACTGACACCACGGAGGTCTGGGGTTCGCATCCTAGGTTACGCTCTCAGTTTGTAGAAGATTATTGTTCAAATAACTTATCGCCAACTTTAAATTACACTTTGAGTGTAACGGTTACCACAACCACTAGAGGTGGTTCCCGCAGAGGTTATTACTGATGGGCCGCAAGGCTCTAAACGGTTATTATCATTATTATTAAGATGTGGTTTTTAATTGATATAGACCAAAAATTTAGTTCCATATTTAATGACTTATAAATTATATATTTATTGCCGCGAGACTTAAATTATATGAATAAGTTCGTTTACAATGTCGCGCTGCGAGCATTTATGCTACCATGTTGCTGGGTCGCTAAAAGGCAATTTTACGAAGCAGGGAGAGGTGTATTTTCCTTTGATGAAAGAAATAACTAACTCATAACTTGGATTAAACTCGTATTAAAATTGTCACAAACAACTTGATCGATTTTTCAACTGAATCAGGTTCATCTATTCAGGTTCAACTATTCAGATTCATCTTTGATAGTCAAAGTAATTAATAGCTATCCTGATAGCTATTAATTACTTTGACTATCATAGATGAATCTGAATCAACGATTGGGTTAAAACATAATGAAATGACAAGTTATTAGCTATTGGTATTCATGATAACTTTATGTATAGCCAAACGAATGCGTTTAAACATGATTAAGATAAAGAATGCTGCGTTTAAACATGATTAAGATAAAGAATGACTGCGTTTAAACATGATTAAGATAAAGAATGACTGCGTTTAAACATGATTAAGGTTTAAACATGATTAAGATAAAGAATGACTGCGTTTAAACATTATTAAGATAAAGAATGACTGCGTTTAAACATGATTAAGATAAAAATGACTGCGTTTAAACATGATTAAGATAAGAATGACTGCGTTAAACATGATTAAGATAAAGATGACTGCGTTAAAACATGATTAAGATAAAGAATGACTTGAACTTTTTAACAGAAGGGTCTTAAAAAGATTTATTAGATAAAGAGTGGTGACATCAATAGGAAGGTAATATAACGGACTACACTAAACTCTAAGGATCTTGAGTAAAAGGGATGACGCATTAAGGAACTTTAATGACCCAATGGAAATTGTATGAGATAGAAAAATAGGAGCAACCTTACCTTTCCCCATGGTTATAATAAAAAAAGCGCCAAACGCAGGTTATGTAGCAAGGTGGTCGAGTTTGCTTCTTAACTTTTTTCTGTACTTCTTGTGATTGTTACATTTGTGATGCTTATTTAATTTTAAATTTTGGATTAATTAAATTTTAGCGACTTCAGTGAGTGATAACTTAAGCGTGTTTATAACCTTCTCAAGCAATAAACAATGGGAAACCATTAAGAGGTATGTTTGCCTCTAAAATTTAAGACCTGCGCTGTTATATGGATTCTAAGCATGCGCAGTTTGTACCGAGAATGTGCAGTTGGTTGACGTGTGTTTCGTGTTGAATTCTCTCTATTTTTTGGTTTTGGGTTTCGATGGGGTCACTTTGTTGTATGGCAAATCAACTTAGTGCGTCATCCCCTGTATTTAAGATCCTTGCTAAACTCACAGGACTCAAACTTACAGTGACGTGTTCAAGTCCCCGGGTACAGTTTTTATTCTCCGTTTTTTGGGGTCACTTGATGAAATTGCCTTCAGGCTGGCCATATAAAACCTGATTGTTTATGTTTAATATAAATTAATCGGAATTAATTAATTAAATTTCCATTAGTTTAACACCAGAAAGTATTGCACACTATACAGTTTCTTGCAGGTAAACTAAAGATGTCAAAGTAATAAAGCAATTCAAACATTTTTTATTTGAACACATCTATTAAGACATGTTAAAAGTCTATTAGTGTTACAACTAAGTTTTATGAATGTAAAAATTGAATTTTTGTATTTTTTATGTATTTTGTAAGTAGCTTTGCTAAATAAATATACATTGCATTTGATTTCATTTAAACTATAAACAGTGACTCGTAAACTATTAAAAAATTCTTTTGACATGCGGACCACCGTGCCAGAATTTTGTGTTTAGTTTTTCTTGAAATATTCTAAAAAAGAGTTTAACATTTTAAAATGTTAAAATAGTTTTTAAGCCAGATCGAATGCCCTATGCATTAGTTTAAATTTTCTCTTTATATTTTCCATTAAAGGGGAAATCGGCTAGAGATAGTCAAAATAACTTATTAGCTATACTTAAAAATAATGTTTTTTAAATGCAAAGCTCTTTTAATGACTTTATAAATGTTTTAAACAAATTGTAGATTTTAATGGAAACTACAAAGCACTTGATTATATTGCTTAGTTACTGTTGTATTGTGTGTGTGTGTGTGTCTGTGTCACGCATAACTCCCACTGTGTTTATGTTAGATAGTTGAAACTTGGTACGAAAATCAGTCTTTGGGTCAAATTGTGCTGCCCAGAATATCAACATTTTATGTCACCATTAACCCTATTTGTTTAGTCAGCAAAAGTTAAAAAAACGTAAAAATCGAAATTGATCCGATGAACTTGAAATTTAGCAGGAATATACCTCTCAATATGGCAAACAAATCTTCCGAATTTCGTTTTGATATTGGCCGCCATTTTGGAATTTAAAATTTTGACGCTTAATAATACCAAAAGTTATACACGTGTTTTTGACATTTAACACGTCGTTGGAACCGCAAAAAAATAGGAACAAATATAAAAAACTCCGATCAAAATCTACTAATTAGTTTAAAATTTATAAGCGAACTTAATTATTAATTAGTACGACACTTTTGTTAAACGTAAAAGTGTGTTTACATTTGTCAAGGTTACAAATTTCTGCCAAAAATTCAAAAAAATTAATCTCATAAAAAAATCGGAACTTAATCTCATTTAAGATTATGCGAACATGTCGGCGTCGCCCCACCGGGCCGCTTCGCGGCCACATTGTTGTTGTTTTGTATTATGTGTGTTGTTTCACTATTGTTCTTGTTACATGGTATTTTGCCATGTATCTTGCGAATTTTCACAGTCTTTCTCAAAAATTTGATTTTACTAATTGAGATTTTATTAATACTCCATTATTAATATTATGCCATAATATTAAATTTAACAAGCATTATAAACAAAAATATATTCATGATTTTTGTTTTTTAATGAAAATACCGTTTCCGTCACTTAAGATTGTCTGATTGAGATGAAACCGGTCGCAATCGTTTTAGAATGACTTCGACCATATAAAGACTACTTAGAGGTTCTTCCGCTGTACGGGCCTGCTTAGCTCGGCGTGGTTTAGTAGAAGCCATTTTTGTCCTGTCTCTCTGGGACAGCAGGCTTACCAGGATGGTGCAATAGGTAGAGGCCCCTCTTTTATACTATATCCCCACCCTCTAACACTACTGAACCCAACAGATATTGTACGAGTCTTTGACCTGGACGTATACATATATACAACATTATATATATATATATATATATATATATATATATATATATATATATATATATTATATATATATATTTATATATATAGAGACCAAATATAGATACATTAAAGACAATAGATATATTAAAGACCAATTTCAGCTGAATCACATCATTACAAATGGCGCAAACAGTTATACATACACATATATCTATATATATATATAATTATATATTTATATATATATATATATTATATATATATATATGTGTGTGTGTGTGTGTGTGTGTGTGTTACTGTTTGCGCCATTTGTAATGGTGTGATTCAGCTGAAATTGGTCTTAATCGATTCAGCTAGCCGTCTACCTAAACACGAAATACCTTGTTTTAAAGCCATTTCAAGTCTCAAAAATTTTTTTTATGACGTCATAACTTTGATGATGACGTCATAAGTTTTTATAAACAAAAGGCCTCGTACCTTCCGACATCTCGCGATTTGCAAAGTTTCGTTTCAATTTGAGAACGCCTTCAAAGTTATCGTACGCCATACGAAAGGGTAGAACTCTTACATACATACATACATACATACATATATATTATATATATATATATATTATATATATATATATATATATATATATATATATAAACTTTTTTGGACACATTGTTTTGTTATCAGAATGCCAATAGGAACCGATTCCGCTCACTCCCACCCTCAACTTCCGTCATCCGAACAACCTTATAAGCGTCACTTTCATAATGAAAATTCGCTAAAACCCTACGCCATTTGTTAACCATCCTATTCTGAGGACGAGCGAAGCGAGTTCGAAGGGTGAGGAAAAGTTCTGATGTACCCCGTACCCGATTTTTTTATTTTATCTTTTGCCTTTTGATAAGTGGTAATGCCCTAAAAAGGTCGATTTAAAATCTGTTTTTAAAAGAATTGAAGTTATTTTTCGAGAGTTTTTCGACATGGGTGTTTTCAGTATGTATGGAATAGGTAAGAAGGGTTAACAAACCTAAACGATGTCTAAGTATTTTTTGCTCTATGTGACGTCATTGGCTTCTTTTGCAGTGTTGTCCTATGTGCCTTGTTTACTATTATATTGTCAACTTAGTGTTAAAAGACTAATTTTGACTAACAAAATTCGTTCATATCATTGACACTTGTTACAATAATTCAGTGTTACTATTCCATCATAAATTAAGCATTATTAGGTACGATAAATACTTTGAAATGAGGCTAATGTCATAAATAAATTGTTTTTAACCCAAAAATAAGGCACTTTTACTCTTGGCAAATTCATTATAAGCTGAATTACTTAGGCTTCAATTTTCTAAACTTAAGCTTTAGATAGTTTAGACTAAAAATACTAACTTAGGCGTATGCTTTTGCGATAATATGTAACAGTTTATTTCTTATTATTATTTTATAATTATGTACTTTAAAAAAGACTTAATATATAGCTGAAAGCTTGGTAAATAAATTTTAATTCTTTTCGACAAAACAAAACTGATTTTAAAATTAGTATATTATTTGAATTTAGATCAAATAGTATATGCTACTATGCAGGATACAGTATATAGTATATGCTACCATGGGGATTTGTGTCAGTCACATACCAGCCTCGGACTGGTAATTTATATAGCATGGCCCTCGCCTTGATCAGAGAATGTCGAATGGCCGTATCGATTTATTATTTTATGCGTATTATATTATTGGCGTACTTATATTATTATGCGTATTAATTTCCTTATCGAGGGTTCAAATCCAGCCGGGGGAGGACCTCAATATGAGGTTATCCCTTGTACCGTACACTCGGGAGGTCTTGAATTCAAGGCCGGCCAACCCAGCCAAGGTTTTACGTGGTTTCCTTGGCTACTAATACGCAAATGCGGGGTTGGATCTAGTTTCATCTGAGACATGTCTGGGTCCACGTTTCCGTTGTCTCCAGCTCACGAAAAGTGAATGTTCTGCGGGCTGGGGGAGATGAAGGGCGGAAACATATACTGAGCCTTTGTGTGTCCTTAACTTAGTCAGTGAAAGTGATGGTGGCGACTCGAGTAACGTAAGTGACTAGGAACAAAGTGCTCGGTACTTGAAGACAGACGTGTCCTAATAGCACTGCGGAGCTTTGAATTTCAGGTCAGGGCTAAAGAATGAGTTTGTGCACACTGATGTCTGGGTGCTAGAGTTCTTTGTCGGGTGTCGCTGGACTGGCCAGAGCGGTGAGCCTAGCTAGAGTTTGGTGATGCTAGTGGAACTGATGAGATTGGTGAGACTGGAATGACGAGGTCAAGTGAGACTAATGTGATCAGAGGAGCTAGTAAGACTAGATGAAACAAGCACACAGTGAACTAGTAGTCGGCGCTAGCCAGAGCGGTGAGCCTAGCGCAGAGTCCAGCTGGTCTAGATGAACTTTAAAGAATAGATATCATAGGCTATTGAAACATCTAGCAACGAAAGTATCGTACACACACACACAAATTATATATATATATATATATATATATATATATATATATATATATTATATATATATATATATATATATATATAATATATATATATATTATATATATATATATTATATATATATATATATATATATATATATATATATATATATTATATATATTTTTTTTTTTTTTTTGTAACGCTGCGAGCGTGTGGACGCATCTTTTTTGCTTGGGGGACTCGCTTCGCTTACGAGAGATAATAATCTTGTACAGAGATTGATATTGTGTTGTCTTAGGTATAATAAATAATAACGCGTTAACTAGTAAATTCTATATTTGATCATTATTAAATTAATTAATAAACTTGTTACTACTAATCTTTATAAGCACTCATAACTAATTTTATATGCAGGCTAAAGATTGCATTTAAACATGACTTGTCTTTAAAGGATTATTTACGTTACGAAATAATGACTTAGACTTTAATTGATCTTAGGAAACTTATGAGTTAAAGGAGTGGTGACTTACCAAGATTCGAGCAGCATTGTGAGTGGTACAACACATTCGGGGCACAAACTTAGAGTGGCTTGTGTCTATCTTATTAGATTTAATCCTCTAGGATAAACTCTCTGGGCTACGTAATAAAATATGTAATAAAAATAGGAAAAATCTTAAGGACATGTTATCAGACACCTGACGGAAATGTTAAACCCAATTTATAAAAAAAGGCCGGATACGTGATATCTCAGAAATCTGAAATTTTAGATTTGTTCCTCACCTCATCAGATAAGCTCGTCCTAAGGATACGAAATTCATGTAATTTATATTTCAGTAATTCTGTTTTATTTCCAGCTGTCACCCATGCAGGTTTTAACCTCGGTTGATGGTTCTCAACACTTGTAATCTAAAAAAAACATAGACACCCTAGCTGCATTGAAATATTATTTCGTTTTCATAGTTATTGCATAAAGAGACATTCTTGCCAAATTACAACTCGATAAATATTTTTTGATTTTAAAAGACTAGTTAACTTTTAACTTTTAAAAATCTAGTTATAAAATGAAACTGGCTAAAGGGCTTATTCTTATACATGACTACATGCGTGTTTCACGGGTCTGATTGGACCGATTTCAATCGGTCAAAAAGTGCGTTTTACACAACTAGACCCCAAAACTGATTTTAGTGTCAAGTTTCATTTCTATAGCATAAACACACATTATATTTTATATTATATTATATATTCTTCATGGTGATCCCCCTTCTCTCTATATAAAAAGAATGTTATAGGAAACTCTAAGAACACTAAAAAGCTTAAGATAAAGTTCAAACTTATTGCATTAAAAAATAGTTATTTACATTAGCTTCTGAATGAACGTCAGTGACTTTTTCCACAGAAGTTCGGGACGGCGTGCATGATTGTGTGTTTGTGTTTTTATTAAATTCTGACGTGAGTAACCTATGCAACGAATTACTAGTTAAGCCTAAGCATTAGATAAGCATTAAGAACACTAAAATGCATAATATTTTGCCTAAATCTTAAACTATCATAGGGAAGGCATGGAGGTCGCTAAAAAGATATTATTTAGCTTAAAAACCGCTAAAAATCTAAAAAAACACCGGCTTATCTATAATGAAGAGCTTTAAATTATATGAAAAGCTAAAATAGCTTAAAAACTCAGGAAAACCCTTGGAAAATACTACAAAAGAAACAACACGTTTTGAAGTCTGACAAGAAAACAACGTTTAGATCCAGATATGTTGGTAAATAAAGGACCTTTTATTACTTTCGCCCAAGAATTTAAAGGAATCTTTGTTTTTCCAACTCATTTTCTTTGTTTTCCCTTCAATTTTCACCTAGAGTTTTCTTATGAAACACGTTTCTCTACATTTAGGTATTCTTGAGGTCTGTTTTCTTTTTCTGGAAGAATGAAAGGGTCTATTATTTAAAGGGGATCTGTAACCACCAAGTGTAAAAGAACGTGTAGGCTTTGTGAATAAGTCTTGAAATAAGTTAAAATATTACGGTTTTCAGCGTCTTTCCTATATAAAATTTATTAGCGTCTTAGTAAATTTTTATGACTGACATACAGAATTATAAAAGGTTTTTAGTTTGCTATTAAGGGTGGTTGGATGTCTTCGACGCTTTTCATGATTTTTGAGGATATAGCATTGATACTATAAAATTCCAATAATCGCCCAAAAGAAAATCCAGGATTTTTAAGTGAAATTTAGATTCATTTCTTGATAAAAGGAAAACTAGACAAAAATGGTGGCAAATGTTAGGGTGAAAAACGTCACGATTTTCACCCTAACCACTTCTTTTGTAGAGCATTCCTTGATGTACTACATCCCTGAAGATTCCTCCCACAGTGGAAGCGAAACGTCGGATTCATCATCTACATTAACGCGGTCACCACCGGAAGACCTAAATATTAGTGACTTCGGAAGTTACAAATCCGAAATGTTGTATTATTTCGTTTTTTAAGCCAAATTTGACGTTTTAATGACCGTTTTGAGGTTTGAGGTCAAGTGATGGTATTAGTAGCCGTGGTATGACTTAAGAGGACCTACTCCTGATAACTGGACCACATCTTTGAGTCTTTTATCTCTACCTATAGTACTTAGGTGAAGTTAAAATCAATGTCTTATTAACAAGATAAGTTTATAACTTTATTTATTTAAATTCTTGAGGTCACTTAATTACAATGTTTCTTAATTGTCAAAATTTTACAATGAAATTAAAAAAAAATTGATTATAAATTATTACCTACTCACTGCATAAACATATACAGGATAACTTGAATACGAACTTGATAGAAAATAAAAAACAAAAAAACCATAACATTACATGACAAACACTTAACATTTAAGGTGGGACTCTAATTATTAGCTAAAACTCGTTAACATTCTAGTAACCTTTTTCAAGCAACAATATTTAGGTGGATGTTCTACGATCGAAGTGGGTGATTCATTGAAGCACATAATTCAAAAATAAGGTATCAATTATAAGGTAAATAAGTTCAAAATATAGGGACTGATGTGGCGTTATTAAATTGATTCTTTAAAAATTTTAAATAATTCTGGTTTGGGGGTCCGCAAGGCGGGGGAAATTTCATTAAAATCCGTTCTTTCTCGCTTATCACTCCATTTCCTGCTCGAGTTTTCGATATATGCTTTGGAACGTGAGCTGTAGCGAGTTATATTCAAATAATCACATATATATCGGCAGACATCAGCACACTACTAAAGTGCGAATTAAGCACTTCTAAAGATATTAAAGACCCTCACATCCACGTGTGAGTGTCATTTCTTAGTCTATTGTTTTATTAAACGTATGTCTATAAGTGTCCCTAGGACTTAGTATATCAGTGTAACTTGTTATAAATAACTTTGTAACTTGTTATAAATATTTTTTTTTTAATAACTGTTTCTTATTAAATCGAAACGTAATTAGCGTCACAATTAGTTTCTTATCGATTTTTTGTAAAGAAAGTGCGCTAAAAGTTAGTAAAAACTAAGCTTCAAATGATTGCAAATAATGATCTATGCATTATACAATCTATGACAGAAATATAAGCATTTTCTTTGAAATATTTGACAAATCAAATAACGCGTTCTGACGCTTTTAATCAAGTTATAAACCATATAGAGATAACTTATACAAGAGTTGAATTGAACAGGAATTTGGCAGAGAATTTTCCCGGGTTGCTGACCACGGCACCAGAATTATCTTTGAACTATTTAACATTTATTAGGAATGGGTCGTTCCATGTCAAATCAACACAAAAAGTACGTTTTTGAACTTAATGTTACCAATTTTGGTATAACTTGGCTGACAGGTTGGCCCAAAAAATTCCTAATAAAGTCTTAAAAATAGACTGCAACGCCTCTATCTGAGGAGTCGCTTCGCTCGTTGTCAGATAGTAATTGCATTCGTTTCATTCTCAGTGATTGCCCATCCGCGGACTGACCACGATCAATGCTGCTTAACTTTTATGATGCGAAAAATCATGGATATACTTGTGTTGAAACGAACTTAGTTTACTTATTTATTACGTGAAGGTATGCACTTGTGCTGAATTTCCACTTTATTTTTCAAATAACGTTCACAAGCCATTCAATAAAAATTAAACTAATGCTGATTATAGTATAAAACTTGGCACACATGTTTGCATTATACATTCGTGTAACATCTCAAAATGATGACAATTTTTACTGTGTTATGATTTTAAAAAGTTCTTGCTGAAATATAACTGCGCGTTAATCATGTCATTTTTTTTAAATTGTTTTATTAATACAACTACATTTTTTCATGTACAAGTATTAGTGAGAGGGATATGGTGGCGTGATTTGGCGGGGAAGGAGAAGTATTCCAATGATATCACTCGGCGTGTAAAGAGGAGGGAGGTTAATTTAATCTAGCAGGTCTCTAGGCCACTGCCGCTTTAGGCGTCTAGGAGGATTATCAGGAATAGTTCTGGAGGAAAGGATTTGGATCAAGAGATTGAAGTGATCTGTTAAGGATTCGTGGAAGGATTTAAAACGGTATTTGCAATAGTCGCGGACAATGGAATTAAGGTCTGAGTGAAGGGTGAGGTTAGAAACGAAGAAGGAGCGTTTGTGATGGTTCTTAGGACTCTGGACTGGAGTTTGGAGGCGGTTAGAGTTGGAAGGTTTGGTGCTACCCCAGACTTCCGAACCGTAGGCCCAAGCTGGCTGAGAATTTATTATAAATTCGAGTTTTTATATTTAGTGTTAGCTTGGACCGACGGTCTAGAAGTTAAGAAGTTGTTTGAAACGTCGAGTAACGTCAGTTCGTTTGGTCTTCGTATGGTGTGCCCATGTCAGTCTTCTGTCGAGGTGTAACCAAGGTAACGGACAGTGGAGGATGTGGAATGATGCCTTGGTTGAGGATGACTGGAGGACAAGTACTATGACGAAGAGCAAAGGTTACATAAACACATTTCTGTTCGTTTATTTAACCAAGGTTCTAGGAGTAAAAGATGGATTTGAAGGTAATCGGAAGCAGAAATGTGATCTTTATGGACTGATAGGATTGCTAATCATGTCATAAAAGATATTTTCTGAATAGTACATCTACACCTATAAATTGAATTTTGTTGCATGTTTCAACTCTCTAGCATACCTACACTAGCAGCTACGATAATAGCAGACACACACACAAATAATTATAGACAGAAAACTTTGTAAAAACCACTTAGGTGGCCATAAAACCTGTAACGGATAATTCAGGTGACATCCCGATTTTGGATTTTTCTTTTTAAAACAATACGTTTCCTTCATAGCTTCGGTAGAAATGAGGAAAATTAAATGGTTTCAATGTCGAGGGAGGAAAATAAATTCATTTAGAAACGTTTTATTTGTATTTTTCATTTCATGGTTTCTGTTTCACTTGACAATTTGTCTGATTCTTCGGCATGCACATGTAATTTAGCGAATCAAACGCTTGATCCGCCGAGCAATTTAAGTGCTGACGAACGAACACCCTCGTGCTTGGGTTTATGTAAACGCTCGAACATTTGTAGTACTTAGTACAATCCTCGTAATCTGTTCTTATGCCGTTAGTTGTACAGATCGGCTCGCATTTTTGGCTTGTGTAGTTTAAGTTGTAGTTCCCTTGGCATCTATCTACGAGTTCAGGTTTGCCATTTATACAGTAAGCGAAGTAGTGGGACTTGCCTATTTGTTTTTTCAAACCTGTCAACCCTGTGCAATTAGCTCTTGAGCAACTACCGTTAAAAACACAACTTTGGTTGTCCGGGTTGTAATTGGATGCTCCACAGATAAAGCTGCTAGATTTTAAGTCGTTACAAGCGTGGTAAATTGTACAGTTAGTTGCGTCTGGGAAGTATCCGTCCGATGGGCAAACGAATTCGTCTGGTTCTCCACAAAATTTATCCGGGATTGAAGTACATGTTCCAGTCGATGTTGAGCAATACGGTGTTTGTTTCGGACATGTTGAGTTGATAAAAGGTACTAATGTTCCGTTATTTGTCGGTTTGCATATTTGAACGGTAGAGCATGATGCGCAGTTGAATATGCTCGAACAAGATCCACCTACGGTAGTTGACTGAAAAGTTTGAGTCATCCTGAATGAGTTAGGAAGAGGAGGGAACGGATCGTTTCGTTGCAAAAACGGTAGCTCGATTTTTTGCAGGTTTTCCAGAACTTGGTTCCATATTGAGCCGGATACAATGCTTGCCGACAAGAACTGAAAATAGAAAACTTATTTATAAATTTAGTTCATATTCTAGGGGAAGCGAAAAGTAAATTACAACTATCAGCGAGGTAAAAAAATATAAAGTAGTATTAATTATTTAAATTAAACATTATTTTTAATAAAACTATTAAAGTAACTACTTTAATTTTTAATTTAAATATATCATATAATACTACCGAGTTTGGCAAAATATGTATAGCTGACACAATATAATTTTACGAGAGGCACATAGGAAATGTAACAAGCAAAATGCAATGCAACATTTGAGAACTGTTCCATCATTCGACATTCGTCATCATTGATGGCTCGATATAAATGTCACGTCCCAGTCTATTTTGTTACCTCTAACTCATGAGGGCGCCGACAGAGGCTAAACTCACTCTGACCTTAAATTAAATTTCTAAAGAAAATGTTGTGAAGTATGTACCAGAGACGAGCGGTGCTCTCTTATCATCATTATGCTTGTCATGCAAAACATATAACATTTGATACTACCGATGGTTATGCACAACATAAATAGTCGACACAATATAATTGTGCGAGAGACACCTAGGAAATGTTACAAGCAAAATGCAATGCAACATTTGGGAACTGTTCCATCATTTGACATTCGTCATCATTGATAGCTCGACATAATGTCATGTTCTACTCTGTTTCGTTACGTCTAACTCATCAGGGTGCCGACAGAGTCCTGATGAGTTAGACGTAACAAAGCGTTACATCTCCTTCTTGTAACAGAGCACTGCTTGCCTCTGGTAAATATTTCACTTTATATTCTTCAGCATTATAATAGAAGGTCCGAGTGAGTTCAGGTTCTTTCGGCATTCTGATGAGTTAGACGAAACGGAACAGTGTAGGACATGACATAATGTCGAGCCACCAATGATGACGAATGTCGAATGAGGAAAAAGTTTCCAGATGTAGCATTTCATTTTGCTTGTTACATTTTCTAAGTGTCTCTCGCACAATGGTATCGTTTAAATTAAATATTCATTTGTGATAATACGTTTAGCACATTTAAAAAAAATATATTAGGATTCGAGAAAATAAGTCGATTTATAAAGAATAGATTATTGGTAAAGTGCTTTCAACCTGACGTAAGGCCATCATCAGTGCTTGAAAAATTGCGTAGTAAAAAAAATAAAAAGGACGAATTACCTCAGGAATGCAAAGAAATAAAAGTCAGATAATATTCATGTTTGATTCCACAACTTTTAAAGATAGTCAGAATTAAAAATATGGGATACAAGTGGCTTTTTTATCGTTTTCTATGTTTTTTTGAAAGCAAGAACAGGAGCAACGGCAATATAATATTTTACATTGCCTTATTGCTATTCTATTGTTGTACAAAGGTCGTGTGGGTGTGTGTGTGTGTTGTGCTGATATAGTACTTGCAGTGTTTCATGTTTTTGTTTTTCCCGGTTCTTTTGTTGTTTTGATTCTGAGCTGAGGAAATCTTTGGAGTGTGAATTGTGATTTCAATTTATGTTTTCAATACATTCCTGTCATAAATCAATGACTTTTCCTTTTGTTTAGTGAGTTTTTCTTTTTAAAAGATTAATCGCGTTATAAAATATAAAATGGATTTAAAAACATGGGACAATAGAAAACAATGTTTTATTGTTTTTATATCATTGTATAATAATATAAAAAGTAGGGTTCATGGTATCTCAGTCTTTTTCCTTAATACATCGGATCCTCTACGCTCATACTCCCTACTTCGGACTCGCTTCGCTCGACAACAAGCTATGACAACAATCTTTTTTCCCTATGGTCGCCCTACCAGACACCGATCTCTCTTATGCTGCCATATTAAAGACCCAACAAAAATTAAATTGAATACTTATTATTATTTTATAACAAATTTTGGACATGCTTGAACTTTTAAAACAATTAGATTATATTTAGATTTTTTACAATTATTTAAAAAACATACAAATGTATTCAAATAGAAATCGAGCTATTGCTGATAATCAAATGAAACACTTTTGTTGGTATTTTATATGAGGATATGTCTGCCAAATTTCATATCGAACAAAAAAAAAATCGGGGACGGGGTTCCTCGAAACTTTTCCTCATGGCGTATTTAATACGCTTATCCTTCCCGCTTCAGACTCGCTTCGCTCGTTCTCAGACTGTACAATTCGCCAAATTTATGTTGCAGCATAACCATTGATAGTAAATGCATCCGTTTAATTCTCAGTGATCAACCATAACAGCACTGACCAAGCTCAATGCTGCTTAACTTTTATGATCCAACAACTACAGGGTACAATATTGTACCCTTTATTGTAGTTTATCATGATCAACTACAAAGGTACAATATTGTTCCCTTTATTTTAGTTTATCATAATTAACTACAAGGGTACGATATTGTACCCTTTATTGTAGTTTATCATGATCAACTACAAAGGTACAATATTGTTCCCTTTATTTTAGTTTATCATAATTAACTACAAGGGTACAATATTGTACCCTTATTGTAGTTTATCATAAATCAACTACAAGTGTACAATATGAACCATTTATGTAGTTTATCATAATCAACTACAAGGTACGATATTGTACCTTTATTGTGTTTATCATAATCAACTACAAGTGTACAATATTGAACCATTTATTGTTGTTTATCATAATCAACTACTAGGGTAAAATATTGTATCCTTTATTGTAGTATATCATAATCAACCACAAAGGTACAATATTGTTCCCTTTATTAGTTTATCATAATCAACTACAAGGTACAATATTGTACCCTTTATTGTAGTTTATCATAATCAACTACAAGGGTACAATATTGTACCCTTTATTGTAGTTTATCATAATCAATAACAAGGGTACAATATTGTACCCTTTATTGTAGTTTATCATAATCAACTACAAGGGTACAATATTGCATTCTTTAGTGTATCTGATTGCACTAATTTATTTCTTACACTAATTTGTAACATTTTATACTAAAATATACAATAAATGCAATAAAAACAAACATTTTGAGTACTTTAAATAGTTTGTTTTCATTCACAAGGGAAAAACAAAATGGCCGCGTAGGAAATACATAGGAAAATTTGAGCCCACTCCCTGGTGGACAAAATGTGAACTAAATGCCACAATCTGACAGAAATCGCATTTGTTTCCCTACTTGGTTTATATTTTACTTTAATGCATCCACGATACTTTTCTTATGTACCTATAATTTAATAAGGAAATGTTATAATCACTTACCAATATTATATAGTGCATTTTTCTTTCCATTTTTCCTTTTATAATATTTTATCTACAATTAATAATAAAGGCTAATTTAAATAAATTTGTTCTATATGAAAGTGTTGAATTTTAATTCTGACGTCATTAAAATTGACAAAAAACAACAATAAATAATAATTGTTAATTAAATAACAAATGTGAAAAATTGTATTTAATAATCTAGCGTTAAATTATCTTTAGATCATGTATTATCTATATCTTGTATTTCCTTGTAAGACCTTTATTATTAGAAACATTTAAAACTGTCTTTTTTACCAATTAACTAAAACAGATAATAATTAAAAACCCAATATGTAATATTTAAAATGAGGTTTGAATTGCTTTAATTATTTAATAAAACTTTTAAATACCATTAAAATTTAAACAAATCGTAATTAACTTGTATTGACTTATTAGATAATGTAAATAAATATATAAAAAAATGATAAAATAAAAGTTTGTAAGAAAAAAAAGTGATAAAAAAATTATTTTGTTAACTAAATTTATTTTAAAATAAAGAACAAATAAAGTAAAATAAAAGTAAGTAATAAAGAATCTTTGATGAAAAAAAAAATCTAAAATTCTTTGATTAACTATTTTTTTCTTATTTAGGTTTTAATAGGGAAATTGTTTGCTAAAAGAAGAAATAATAGAATTATGATATTTCAAAGATAAATTATTTTTATTTTCAATAAGTGACTACATTACGTTATGACGACTAAGTGAAGGTTTTTACTAAATAAAATAAAATAAAGTAAAATTTAAAAAAAATATTTATCGCTAGGGATATTTATCTTTAACGGATGTTATTAGAACAAAACAAGCCTGTTGTGTCGAATTAATTTTATCATCTTTAGTTTAATTAAAATTATATTTTACTTGTTAAAAATGGAAAATAAGTTTATCTGCATTTCACCCATACATGTTTATCTACTTGTTTATTTCCTTGTTTATCATTTAAGTGCAAGGAGTTGTGATAAAGCATTTATAAAGTAATATTAATGGTCATAAATGTTAAATATGTGTCTTAATTTAATAAGGTGCGTGTGTTAATAATGTTATTATTGTTAATTAAAATGAGTTAATAATGGGATTAAAAGTTTATTTACCTTATGGTTTATTTTTTAAGAATTATTATTTTGATGAATATTATAACGAAATAACTAACTTAAGTGTTTGTTGAGTGTGACAAGTCTTTAGAAAAGCCATCTAAAATAGGAAGTAGTGTTCAAAGAAGGAATGACTACTCAATTTTTTGCTGGTTATTGTCAATATAGTTATTGTCTCAAGATAGTTATTGTCTATTGTAAAACTGAATTGATATATATAATATATATATATATATATATATAATATTATATATATAATATATATATATAGATATATATATAATATATATATATTAATTTGAAGTGAATAAATAGTTCTCATCAAGTAAGAATGAATATTTAATTAAATCATGCCACCTCCGTGGCGAGGTCGTTAGAGCGTAGTCTTTACACTGGACCTTGACACTATTAAGGTTACTCTTTAGGTAGTTACTCCCCAGATGGTTACTCCCAAAAGGGATTATTGGTTACTCCCCAAGGATTTTATGTAGATAGTTACTCCCTTATAACAAGGTAAGAAAAAGAAAGGTTTAAGGGCAAAAATGTATATTAAAAACAAAGAAAAGAGAAAAGGGGCACTTTCATAGAAAAGAGACCCTCAAACAGCGGTCTTTTTTCTACATAAGTACTCATGGGGCGACAGTATAGACAAGTTATTGAATATAATGAATTTAATATAAACAAACTGTAGATATTCAACCTCTAAACGGGCAGGATGTGAAAATACATGGACCAATGAGGGACCCAATTTCCAATAAAGTACTAAATCATAAAGAAATAGGTAAATATATATTAAATTATGAAATATACTTAAATTGATAATAAAGCAATAAATAATTATAAGTAAATAATGTGTAAGTAATTATGAAGAGTTGAAGTAAAAATATAAAACCTAAAACTAAGAGCAATATACATACACAACAGAGAAGAAAATTTGATACAAGCTCAATGCATAATAGAGTTTCAGAAACTTGAACATTGAAATGTTTTACTTACTTTGAAAACGCTTGTATCATTATAATATCAATATCAATTCGATTTTACTTGAGATAAAACATACACAATGAGATGATTTCCACGGTCAAATAAAAATAAACAGTAATTTTTTTACAAAAAGAATAAAGATATTAACAGATTTAAAATATTTGTTAAAATGAAATGAAAATGTCAAACAAAAATAAAAAATGGCATTATATAATTGTAAATATTGAAAAAATACATAACTTGGTACAAGTTATGTTATATAGTATAAGATAGAGTTGTACGGAAGTAACTATCTGAAAAAGGTTACTTCCCTCATGGTGTTGTTGGGGAGTATCCATCTGAATAAGGTTACTCAGAGACCTTCTTTTAAATGTTTCTCTGAAGACTCCTCTTTAAATACGCGTTGTTCCATCCTCTTATAACGTGATGTTGGGCGTTACTCTTCTTTAAATAGCGTTACCATCTCCTTTTTAAATGTTACTCCCCTCATGCGTTGGTGTGGGAAGTAGAAGAAGGTTACTTGAGACCTTCTTTAAATCGTTATCCCCTCATTGTTTGTTGGGGAAGAAGAAGGTTACTTAGAGACCTCTTTAAATGGTTTCTCCCCTCATAGACCATTCTTTAAATGTTACTCCCCTCATCTGAAGAAGGTTACTTAGCCGTTTCTCCCCTCATGTTGTTGGGGAGTATCCATCTGAAAGAAGGTTACTTAGAGAATCGTTACTCCCTCATGGTGGTTGTTGGGGAGTATCCATCTGAAGAAGTTACTTAGAGACTTCTTTAAAATGGTTTCTCCCCTCTAGCGTTTGGGGAGTATCCATCTGAAGAAGGTTACTTAGAGACCTTCTTTAAATCGTTACTCCCCCTCATGGTGTTGTTGGGAGTATCCATCGAAGAAGGTTACTTAAGACCTTCTTTAAATGCCTCCCCTCATAGTGTTGTTGGGGAGTATCCATCTGAAGAAGGTTACTTAGAGACTTCTTTAAATCGTTACTCCCCTCATGGTGTTGTTGGGAGTATCCATCTGAAGAGGTTATTAGGACTTCTTTAAATGGTTTCTCCCCTCATAGCGTTGTTGGGGAGTATCCATCTGAAGAAGGTTACTTAGAGACCTTCTTTAAAATCGTTACTCCCTCATGGTGTTGTTGGGAGTATCCATCTGAAGAAGGTTACTTAGAGACCTTCTTTAAATGGTTTCTCCCCTCATAGCGTTGTTGGGAGTATCCATCTGAAGAAGGTTACTTAGAGACTTCTTTAAAATCGTTACTCCCTCATGGTTTGTTGGGGAGTATCCATCTGAGAAGGTTCTTAGAGACCTTCTTTTTAAATGGTTTCTCCCCTCATGGTGTTGTTGGGGAGTATCCATCTGAAGAAGGTTACTTAGAGACCTTCTTTAAATCGTTACTCCCCTCATGGTGTTGTTGGGGAGTATCCATCTGAAGAAGGTTACTTAGAGACCTTCTTTAAATGGTTTCTCCCCTCATGGCGTTGTTGGGGGAGTATCCATCTGAAGAAGGTTACTTAGAGACCTTCTTTAAATCGTTACTCCCCTCATGGTGTTGTTGGGAGTATCCATCTGGAAGAAAGTTCTCAGCATTTGTTTAACGGTTAATAAATTTGGGAAGGGAAGAGTGGGGGGGGGGATCAAGCAAAGGGGGGTAACACACAAAGTTTCAAATGTCACTTATAAGATACGTGTAGTGTAAGAAATCAATACAATAAAAATAAATTTTATTTAGAAATGAATGTAAAAATAAAAAAGTATACAAAAATGTTTTGTTCGTGCGTCGTAGAACTTTAATAATAAATGTAAATATTTTTAAATAAATTATATATTATTACATAATTGTAATTTTAGAAAAAGAATGTACAGAAAATTGTTTGTTTGTGAGCAGAACTTTATTAATAAAGGTGCAGCATTTTTTTAAATAATTATTTATACATAAATGTAAGCTTAAAAAACAAATGTACATACATTATAATTTAATTTGTGCCCAACACTTTCTAAATAAAATGTATAGTATTTTCAAATAAATTTATATTTATACGGAAACGTAATCTTTGTAATATATATATAATATATATATATATATATATATATATATAATATATATATATATATATATATATATCTATATATACCGTTACTAATTTTTATAAGTATTTTCTTAGTGTTCCTATCTTAAATTCTGTATATATATATATATATATATATATATATATACATAAAAATTGTTCGATAGTTGTCTTCTTAGTTCATCCTAAATTAGATGCGATATTTTAGAAGAGCAACATTGTTTTGAATTTTTAGTAAAGATTGATACGTCTGTTTTTGCTTGAACAATGCTGTGAGTAGTATACTACTATTATGTTTATATAATATAATAGCATATTATTTTATATAATATTTCATTTGTAAAATACTCATCGTAAATAATTATTACAAGAACTTAAACTGAATCAGTCTTTACAGTTTGTGCTGGATTTTGGTACACACTGGAATTCATTTTTGTCGAAAGCTTCTTCAGAAGGACATGGCAAGTTTTGTCTTACTATGATCGGGGTTGTTGCATTTAGGTAGTAAGTATCACATTTATAATAATTGTTACAGTTAGCTAAGTCTTGCATAAGACCGTCCCTTTGACAGATTGGTTCGCAAACTTGAGACGTCGTATTTAGTTTATAGCTCTGGGGACATCTGTCAACGACGAGAGGCTGATTGTTAGAGCAGTATGAGAAGTAGTGAGTGTCACCTATTATTTGTTTGATACCTGTGTTAGTATTTGGGAGTTTGCTGCAATCAACGGCATTACAAGTGTATTCGTTGGGTGATTGGCATTTCATCTCGTCCGGATCGTAAACGTTACCTTCTAAACAGAAGAACTCCTGGGCAGTGTATTCGTTGCAAACATGATAAATAGAACAATTCTGTGGATCTGGGAAGTAGCCGTCGTCCATACATATAAAATTATCAGGTGCTCCACATCTGCTGTAATCTGGTGATACGGAGCAAGTCCCTGAATTGAAATCACAAAACGGTGCTTTCGACGGACACGGGATTTGAGCTACTGGAACTAATTCACCACCTTTGGGACGACAAATTTGTGCGGTGTAGCAGTCTGAACAGGTAAAGGGGGAAGAACATTTTTGTTCTGGAGGAGGAGTCGAGGTCGCAGTCGTAGTTGGAGTAGTTGAAGTTACAGCTGTCGTTAGAGGAGTAGATCCAGTCGTAACAGTAAATGGGTCAAAAAGCCATGATTCTGCATTTGTACTTCTCTTTACAAAATTTGATGTTAATAACACCGGTTTATTCTCCCTTGGGTAGCTCTTTAGTAGCATTGATCCTGGGAGTGGTGGGTAAATCTCATTTACTGATTTACCAGTCCAATCAGGATCAATCCACGCCAAGCTGCTGCCAACCTGTAACAAATAAGTAACACATATATACGACACACAATTTACATAGCTAATAACAGCGCTGATTTTCCTTCTGCTAACGTTGAAATAATTTTTTTTTTTATGAATCAATTATGAATGACATATAATCCAAAAACCAGGCCTAAAACGTGACTCATTTTGTACTATGAAATGAAATGCCCGTTTTAGGGCCTTTCGGCCCATCAGGGTATTCACCCTGCGGGAACCACCTCAGGTGGAAAGCATCTACTACACTCTAAGAATTAATTAAAGTTGGCGAAATCTTTTTAATACAAATACTATTCATAAAATCTTAAAGCATAATCCGGGCTGCGAACCCCGGACCTCCGGTGCCGAAATCGAACGCCTTTACGATCACGGCCACGGAGGCAGTCCAAAAACCAGGCCTAAAACGTGACTCATTTTGTACTACTTTACACTAAATATTTCTGAAATATATCTTAAATTATGAAGGAAAAGCATAGTCTGCCTATCCAGAGAGGAGTCCTTCGTATGAATACGCTCGCTCAAAATATTAGAAAATCGCACGAATTCTAGTTTTCTTGCAATAAGTAGGTCCTTGTGGGTTGTGTGCAAAACACGAAGAAGACATTTTTTAAATCTTACAAAATTTCCTATAAAACGAGTATTTTATCATCAAAATCGGCTAACCACAACTAAAGTTATAGCATTTGTTATATGGCAAAAAAATTCTCAAATATCCAATATTTTTTTAAGAAATTCGTTGACTTGGATAAATTAACAACTTTTTTGGTTTTTTTGAAAGAGCCATAAATTTGGTTATAGCCATCCGATTTTGATGATTAAACAATCGTTTTAAAGGAATTTTTATCAATTTTAAAACATGTTTTTTTTATATTTTTGGACACGACCTACAGGGAACCACTTGTTGCAAGAAATTTGATATTTGTGCAATATTCTGAAATTTTTGAGCATGCGTAAAATATGATGGGCTTCACCTCTAGATATTTTTGCGATTCAAAGTCCGTAGCAGCGCCACCGTCGCTAATAAGAAATTGATAACGAAAGGGTTATCGTTGTTAAAGTCCTTATGGGGATTTTCTGGTTTTACTTATTTGTGACGATTATTTCTTTAAATTGTTTATCAAAGTGCTGTAATTTAACTAATTTTAGGGCGTATGAACCTCAGTAGAATCACTATTTATTGAAAAATAGCGTTTTTTAATGGTTTGTCACGAGTATTTAAATTGAGAAGAAGATGAAGATCATAATATATGTGTTTATTTTATTTATTGTTAATTGATGTTACTTTATTTAATAATTTTAGTTTGCACACAAACACACAAAATTACCATTTAATTGCATTAAATTGTTGACATTGGTTAAAACCGGTATTTAAATTAATCTGATTTTCACCGTAATGGTGTCTTAATTTTATATATATAAATAATATATATATATTATATATATATTATATATATACTATATATATATATATTATACTATATATATAAATATTCACTAAAATAATTAATAATCAACAAATTCACTTTTTTTTGTAAAACGTTTGTTTAAATTAACGTTTAGGTTTTATTATTTCTGGGTTAAATCGTATTAGCAAACCAATGGTCCGTTCTAATAATTTTCATCACATTTAATCCAAATTAACAAACAATAAATAAATAATAAAGAAGAATTTTATCGGCTCCCATGCTAATCCTATAATAAAAATTTTTTTGATCTCTCTTTCGTTTTCCCGCCATTGGTATTGCCAACCTTACAACTATTCTTTGAATCGCGAATAGACTCTGTTCATTCTCCATTATTGAAGTAGTACAAAATGAGTCACATTTTTTCAGGTCCGGCTCTTGGACAAATAGATTATGGATACATTTGAGATTTTATGAATTTTATGGCTCATAAACTAAACAGACTCAAAATTTTTAAAACAAAAATACTCTGAAAAATGAAAAACTGTCAAAAATATAATGCACTTCGTCAAATTATCCTTTAGCAAGTTTTCATATAAAAATTACGCGTATTTTAAGCTTATCCAACGGGTTTCAAAGACAAGCTATAATCAAATTATAGATTTAATTAATGGCAACGAAAACCACTTCGCTCTAGAAGCTTAAACTTTTACTGAGGGCCTTCACCAAATTATTAATTAAACATGAATATTATAAAAAAGTTTCTTATTTTTGGACTTATAAAACAATATATAAATAAAAACAGAGTAGTTACACAAAAGTCCTTTATTTTTTTTTAATATATATATAATAACTAAGCTTTCGACTAAAAATTATTCATCATCAGAGTTTGACAAATATAAAATATAAAAATAAAATACAATTTTACAGACTACTTATTTGCACCCTTCGGTAATGTTGTAAGCTAATGTTTAAAAAACCGTTAAAAAACTTTACATTGAAGAATTTTTTTAAAAATATCAGTGTTACCAATAATATTAATTGAAAAAACAATATTTTTAACTAAAGCCAAAGAAAGAACCAAGAAAGAACAAAAATCCGGATTCAGTATATAAAATTCCCTGTTCTCAATGCCCCCAATATTATATAGTGAAACAAAACAGTATCTAAATAAAGACTGGCCCAAGCATAAATAAGACTGCAAAAAAGATTAAAGATCATACTGGGACTTTCTACCACAAACATATACAGGACACAGATTTGATTTTTTGACAATCCTCTGAATCCTGCAAAAATGAACCTAATTAGCCAAAAAAAGGAAAGTTAAAGAATGAATAAATATAGTCCAAATTGATAACAATGTAATTTTAAAAAATATGTAGAAGAATTAAGCTCCATTTACTCAAATTTATAAGCGAACTCTTAAAATCTTTGTAAATTCTTGATTTTAGTTTTTAAAATAATTGTTTTTTTTTTTCAACTAATATTATGGTAACACTGATATTTTTAAAAATTCCTTCAATGTAACAGTTTTTCACGGTTTTTTTAAAACATAGCTTACAAAAACATACCAAGGTGCATATGAAAGTAGTCCTGTAGAATTGTCATTTTTTCAAATTTTTATATTTTATATTTGTTAAACTCTGATGATGACTTATTTTAAGTCGAAAGCTTAGTTATTAATTATATATTAAAATAGGACTTTTGTGTAAAACTATCCTTTTTTTAATTTAGGAATATTATACTAAATATATTTTTTACAAAAATCCCGTTTTAATCAAAATATTTTGTAGTAATGCATTTGTATTTTTAACTGTTCTTTTCATCTATAAGGTAGGTGTATTGGAAAAAGTATTGGTTTTGCGAAAAATCGCAAACCGGGATGAAACACAATTTTTGTTTATAATGTTTTTTGGAGACTCTTGAGTAAATTTTCACATAGTTTGTCTGTCTGTATGGTTTTATGTGTCTATCATCGTAGCTCGCCCCGTGTATTTATGCTATAAAGTTAAAAACTTTGCACAAAAATCACTCTATACGGGTAGTGTGGCATCCTAGAAAAATATTTTCTTTATGATTCATTAACCCTTATGATGCATCACAAAAATTTTCAAAAATCATAACACTAGAAAAAGTGTTTATCAACGCATGTAGCTTGAGCTAGACTATACATATGCCGCCAAAATTCATATTAATTATCAGTATTAGATCATTTTGATCAAATTAACTTGCTGTACGCTTTGTTTTAATAAATTATTCAAAAAAATGGGTTACGGGGTTCCTCGGAAACTTTTCCTTTTCATATGGGATTCGCTAACACTCATCACTTCCTTGCTTCCGGACTGCGCATTCGGTCGTCCTTAAAAATATACAATTTGCCCAAAATAATTTACTGAAACATATCTTCGGAGTCGCTTCGCTTATCTCAGATCGTAAATGCAGTCCGTATCATTCTCAGGCAGTCACCAAAATTCAACACTGACAAACGCTCAAGCTGCTTAATTTTTATCATCCACAAAATCATGGATATACTTTTCGAAGCTGAAACGAAACTTTGTTCCTTATTTTATTAATAAAGGTATAACACTTGAACTAAATAAAAGGTTAATTGAATCGAAATCCAATTTTTTTAATTTTTTAAAAATTTTTTAAAAAACGTACACAAGTCATCGATAAAAGTTTAACTAAACTGATAATCGCGCTGAAACTTAAAAAATCCGTCAGTCTTATATATAGCCGCCGCGTGCCAAATCCTATTCCGATTGCATCATTTTTCCGCGTTTTTATGATTTTCCGAAAATTGTTTCTGAGTCATTATTTGCGAGTTATTCCACTGTCCTAAAAAATATTTTCCGAATAGCACAATTACAGCGATGGGAATAATTTTTGTACGAAATTTCCTTCTTATACGCATGAATACACCAGGAGCTGTGATATTAACAGACAGAGACACACACATACAGACGACAACTTTAAAAAAAACCAACTCAGAGGTCTTTAAAACACCTGAAACGAAATACCGGTTTTTATGCTCCGGTTTTGGATTTTTTTTCGGCAAACACAATACTTTTAACTCGTAGGCTTCGCGGTTTTTGTCATGAATGATTTAAGTCTTCCGGTGGTGACCTGCGTCAATGGTAGATGAAGATCCAATTCATTCCCATTCATTTTGTGGATTCTTCATCTACATTGACGCGGTTCACCACGAAGATCTAAATCTTCATCACAATTACTCTTTCTATATACCCTACGGTATAAATGAGTAAACTTAACATAATCATTAAAATTGAAATTCAACTCACCAGACATAAGAAAAAAAGAATATTTATCAATCCTAAATTGTTAAGATTGCTACACTAATTAATTAATTAAAGAAGTACTTTCTTTTTATAGCTCTTATTAAATTCGACAGTTCTGTCTTACGAACAATCACTGACAATCAAACCACTTGTTTGCTTATCGCTCGTATATTTTTTTACGAGTGTCCGACATTGTTATGGTACCGTTTTGTGACTTTCCAGCATGTTAAGCATGTGCTAATATTTAATTTGTACATATTTTAACGTTAAAATTGGTTTTGGACTTTTATTTTTTAAATGTCAATTAATTTTTTTTTATCATTTAAAAATTTTTTAATTGTTATTTGACAACAATTATGTAAAAACACATACGATTTTTTTCCTAATTTAATACTTTAGGCTATGTAGCGAGAAAGTATTGTGTTTTAAAAACCTAAATCTGGATGTCATCACACAAATTATTCGTTTCAGATGTTTGGTATAAATGTGTGTTGTGTGTAATGTGTGTATGGTGTGTGTGTGTGTGGTTGTATGGCTTGGTTCCTGCTAAACCAAACCTCAACACACTTTTAAAGTACAAGGCGAAACAGTATAGTTATTATATATAAATCTACATATGAGGTCCTAAATTTTTGCCTATACCTAGTTTTTCATTTAGGGTAAGGGATCTTTAACGAGTACCCTGACAACGCACAGGCTCGAGACCCACCGGCTTTTACGTCCTTTCTGAAGGACGTGGATACGCAGAATTTTTACCCTCTCAAAAAAAATCAAGAGGCCCGTGCTGGGATTGAACCCATGAGTAATAAACTCGGAGTTTAAAGCTCATTCATCTCTGTGCATCAGCCCGCGTACCTTAACACTACCACCACGGGGACTCTCCATTCTAATGAAAGTTTCACCTGATATATTTATCTCACTGGACTTAGTCAAACCGAAAGTATTCCAGACTGGAACTTCTATTCAGAAATTAGGTCGGAGACAAGGGATTTATATAGCATACGTTATGTACAAACAAAGTAACAAAAACCAAAACAATTAGATGAAAGATTAGAGGTGATACGTAGAATCATGCCTCAAATAATTACTATATATAAAGGAGCACTACTGATAACACGAAAGCCCGGTTCACTAAGTAGCGGCCATCCAAAATATACATCTAAAAAAAAATGTTGGCAATACTTCCGGTTGCTGAATTATTGTTTATTATCATGATTAAGAATTCATAAAATACTAAATTAAATATCGGTGCATTACAATATTTAAAAGCATTTTAAAATTGTAGTTTTAAGATATTTATTAAATTTATATTAAACATATTCCTGCGTCAACTAAATATAGATTCTTGTATTCCGCCCTCTTTTGCCCATCTAAGACCGGTTTTATTAAAATTACTCAGTGCAGTGTTTTAAGTTATTATATTTGTTCTTACGACCTTCATCATTAACCTACATACTTATGACACATATTTAAAATAATGTTTTATTGTCAGGTTTAGCAGCATTACTTAAGTGCAGCCAGTCAAGCGCGACTTTCGTGTTTCAGTAAAATTCAATTGTGTTACGGTCCTGTGCTCCCTTCTATATATAGTATTATTCTAATAGAATCAAGCCAAGCTGCTGATTAGCTTATGTTATTGTTTTGAGTGACAAACATATCAAGGTTAGACACGCGTAGTTTCTCTGTTTCATCTTGATTTTTATGTGAATATATTATTGTAATTTGTAGAACTAATAGTTAATTATAACCAATAACTAAGTGTAACAAATATAAATATATTCATTCTTACAATAAACATTGACAGCTTGTCAATAACATAATGCCAAACTTGTAAATTAGAACAAATTAATCTGTAAATGTATTTATAATTGTAATTGAAACGAGTTCTAAGAATAGGCTATTTATTTTACGAGTGTACAAGGTGACAGTTAAGCACTTTCAAAACCTCGAGAGTAATATAAATACCACTTCAAGCCTTTAACAGCCTCATTCAAGTATTATGTATTTTATTATCACCTCCTCAGAGATGTATTGCCTTCGCTCTTATATTTTATTTCCTTTATTTTAATATTCTCAGTATTTTAATTAAATATTTATTATTTTTTTATACATTAAGTACTTTTATTGTTTTTTTGGTCCATTAATTAAAATTAATTTTCTTGGAATGAATAACTAAAATTAGCAGACCCTCTTTTACGGTCTATTATCAAGATTGTTTAAATATGCATAAAATATGTAATACTAAAATAACTAATATAATACTAAATGGACTAACATAATAATGTAAAAATATTTAAACTAAATCGACTAACATAATACTAAAATATGTAATACTAAAATAGACTAACATGATACCTAAAAATATGTAATACTAAATAGACTAATATATACAACATAAACATATGTCATACTAAATAGACTAACATAAGCACTAAAATATGTAATACTAAAATATGACTTAACATAACACTAAAATATGTATAACTAAAATAGACTAAACTTAATACTAAAATATGTAATACTAAAATAGAGCTAACATAATACTATAAAATATGTATACTTAAATAGAACTATTTACATAATACTAAAATATTAATACTAAAATAGACTACATAATACTAAAATATGTAATACTAAATAACTACATAATACTAAATAGATAACATAACACTAAAAATATTTAATAATAAGTATTATATATCTGTCTAATCAGTTTTAATAAGTTTTAAATTTAGTCTAATACAATGTTTTATTTTTCATTATTTTTTTTTCTTTTTTGTTTCAGGTACTAGAACTTGGATTGGTGCCTCGTCTATAAGACCTGTGAGTTTTGTTTAGAATGAATTTAATTCTTCTAGGGTAAGGTATTTATTACGCAATAATTGTTTGTAGTTGCTGGATTATTGTAACTTTTTCTTATTTATTCCTTTAAATATACGAAAACTTCTGGCGCAGGCGTTCAGAGCAAGTGGTTCCAATGCTTATTTTTCTTTATTGGCGGCGTCATTATTTTTAAATTTCGTCTGTAAAAATACATTCTAAACATTTTATAATTCGTTTTCTTCTTCGTATGTTGTATAGTTTCCGTCTTCAAGATTTAAATCTGGAGCTTTATTAGTTTTCCTTTCGATAAAAGTATGCGCGCACTCTTAGCCGGTTGAATATTTAATTGCTTTGAATCTACTAGCAATATTGTTAACTTTTTCTACCGCACATACACTGGACGCGGTAACTGCTCGGTCGTCGGCGAACCCCGATGGAAGTATTTTTATTGACCTGGATTGAGACCCTGTTCTTATAGGTTCGTGAACTTGGGTTTCGTAAAACTCCTCGGTAGAATGAGAATCTATAGCCAGGTTAAAAGACCATGGGATTAGAGGTCCTCTCTTGTGGCCGCCTGTCTCAACACTATATATACTCAAAGTCATGAAGACCGACACGTATTCTTATTAAATTAAAACACAATAAAACTTCTATAAATTTTATTAAATTGTCAGAAACACCTCTAGCTTTTAAAGTTTTTATTACACGACGATTACCAATATTATCAAAAGCACCGGTAATATCCAGAAAAGCGACAGCACTATTATTACCATTTTGTTTGGCGTATTTTAAAACAGCTTAGATGACTCGAAAGTTGATATGGCAATCAGTAAGACCCTTTACAAAACCTCTTTGACAAGTATGAGCAGTTCTTGCCTGTCGAAGTTTGGCATCAAGTACCTTTTCCATTAATATTTTCAAAATAGAGCACATTGCCTCCATGAAGCCACATCGTCACTCCTGCCTTTATTTTTGTAAATATTTACTGTGCGACCTCTTCTAAACGCATCGGACAAATATAAACATTTATGGACATAACCAATTCATACTGTTTTTACCAAAAAAACATTATATGCTATGTCCATTGTTATTACGGATCAAATGTTCTTAATAACATGTTCCTAATGATAACCATTAATGATAACAATGAACATAGCATATAATGCTTCTTTAGATTAGAGCATACAGGTCGAATGTTCATAATAATGTAATTTTAATGGTTATGTTCATTGTTATTTCTCATTCGTATGCTGCCATTGCTACTTTCATTTCGTATGCTCTTATCTAGAGAAGCATTATATGCTATGTTTCATTGTTATTACCGATGAATGTTCTTAATGGTTATGTTCATTGCTATTTCATTTCGTATGCTCTTATCTAGAGAAGCATTATATGCTATGTTCATTGGGTTATTACAGTCGAATGTTCTTATGGTTATGTTCATTGCTTTTCATTTCGTATGCTCTTATCTAGAGAAGCATTAATATGCTATGTTCATTGTCTTAAGATCGAATGTTCTTAATGTTATGTTCATTGCTATTTTTCATTTCGTATGCTCTTCTCTAGAGAAGCATTAAATGCTATGTTCATTTGTTTATACAGATCGAATGTTCTTATGGTTATGTTCATTGCTTATTTCATTTTCGGTAATGCTCTTATCTAGAGAAGCATTATATGCTATGTTCATTGTTATTACAGATCGAAATGTTCTTAATGGTATGTTATTGGGCTATTTCATTTTCGTATGCTCTTATCTAGAGAAGCATTATAATGCTATGTTCATTGGTTATTACAGATCGAATTTCTTAATGGTTATGTTCATTTGCTATTTCATTTCGTATGCTCTTATCTAGAGAAGCATTATATGCTATGTTCATTGTTATTACAGATCGAATGTTCTTAATGGTTATGTTCATTGCTATTTCATTTCGTATGCCTCTTTATCTAGACGAAGCATTATACATGATATGCTTCATTGTTATTACAGATCGAATGTTCTTAATGGTTATGTTTCATATGCTATTCATTTCGTATGCTTCTTATCTAGAGAAGCATTATAACTGCTATTTCATTGTTATTACAGATCGATGTTTTTCTACTACATAAATTTTGCGCAAATGTAAGACTAATCTATCACTTTAAAATTAATATAAACGGTAAACTTTTCCAAAAAAAAACTCACCATGTGTTCACTACTTCTCTAACAATTTAATTTTTTAAACCGCGATAAAGGATCACTGAAAGTGGGTTTCGAAACAATTAAAAATCAGAAAAAACTGTGTTTCTGAAAATGCTGTGGTGAAACAGGATGAAATGTAAAGGGGGGATTGCCATATGCAAAGGGATTTTTAACTTACTCCCTAAATTTCTCTTCAGACAGATTTTTTTCATTTCATTTGTAATTAACTTTTTTTTCCCAACTTGGGTAATATTTTGCGTTTTTCTCCCTTATCCTTTTTTTCTCTTTCTTTCTCATTTTCATTACTTTATTTTTTTCTATCTCACTCTTTCTATTAATTTTTTAACTCCTTCTCTCTTACTTTTGTTTTTTTTCTTTCTTTTTGTTCCAGTACATTTTTCTTCCTATCTTTTTTTCGTGCTTTCCTTATTTCTATTTTATCTCTTTCTTTTTATCTCTTTCTAACGAGAAACATTGCTTGAAAGTAACTCAGTGGTTTTTATATCGGAAATTTAATTTAGGAATGTTTTTCGACTGCTGGGGTTTTAAATACGTTTTGAGTTTCTGGCTTCCTTCTATAAGGATAAATTATTTCTCAAAAAAAGATAAATTTTGTAATTTTATGCTATATATTAGAACGTGAAATTCAAGTATGACTTAACAGTACGGAGATACGCTGTAATAGTGGCTATACCATGAAGTCAAATCAAAACTACGATTGTAGACTGTGACTATGACTGACCATACTAATAGATAATAGTATATTATGGTACAAGACTGTGAAGAAGTTTTTTTTTTATCGTGGCGACTAAATTTACTGCCGAGCAAAGCGAGACAGTAGAAGGTGCCACAGTATAAACAAGCTATTCCCAGGGCGCAGTATAGTGAACAGCAATTTAAAAGAAAAACGGTATAATGTATAATAAAATAATTTGCCGGTATACTTTTTTCAATCGCCTCGTTAGCCAAAAGTTTCTATTCTGGCAGCATATTATCAATGTCTGAATAACTATCCATGATTATTAAACACTTAATAATAAATTACTAGATAAAAGTAGTCATAAATTTTTTATGTTACAAAATGTATTTGTTTAACAAAATAAGACAAACAACTTTATAGGGACCTCTATTTAAATTATTTAAACTTTTGAGGAGGAATAGGTCCAAAATAATATAAAAAAAACTTATTTTGCCGAGCTTTCGATATAAGACAACAAAAAATAAGACACAAAAAAACAAAATAAATTTTGTAACATAAGAATTAAAGCCTACTTTTATCTAGTAATTTAAGATGGAATTTTATAAACTAAGAAGTGCAACTAACGAAAAACTATTGTATAAAAACTATTAAAAATAAAATATAACATATAATAAACTAAATACTATAAAATAATAAAACTATTTATTGTAAAATAATAAAACTATTTATTATAAAATAATAAATAATTAATAACTAACTTTCCGAAAATAACAAAAACGTTTGATTATTTATTTGATAATCAAAAGAAGAACAAGGAAGGTTATATCATAAATTTGTTGTAAACTACTAGCACCCATCTAGTGGACATTTAAGGAACTTCACCAGCAACACTAAAAAACTTTTTTACTTTTGCCGATAGTAAAAAACTACGTAACTGTCGGAGACGGTAAAAAAAACATTAACCTATATTAACAACACCAATTTCTTCGTTATTAATTTCTTATCAGCTACGGACTGTAATCGTGAATAGAATGTAAAGGATCAAGTAGTGCACTCTAGCGGTGGATGTGTGAAACACCTTCCTAATACAAACCGACAGTGTGACGTCACAATGAATTTCTCTGTATTTATTCCATTGCAGACGAGGAAAACTAGAAACATTAATACCTGAAGGAAAATATATCTTTATACTTTCTCTTAGCATAGTGTGGATACGTATTATTTTTGATTTTATTAGTCTGCGTAATAAAGCTTACATAATTCTTAAAAACACAATATTGTGAAAAAGAGGCCAAATCTAAATTAAA
Organism: Microvelia longipes; assembly: GCA_018340805.1. Taxonomy (NCBI): domain Eukaryota; kingdom Metazoa; phylum Arthropoda; class Insecta; order Hemiptera; family Veliidae; genus Microvelia; species Microvelia longipes. Next base: position 6,141,802 of record JACMZG010001913.1, read on the forward strand.
AAAGCTTTTTCTACTCCGAGCTTATTCTTTTTCTGTTGAAAGCAAAAGTAAAATTTATTCTCCAGGAGGTCTTTTAGAAAAATATATATGGAAATTTCCCCTTGTTTTAAACCAAATATTTAATTGAATTTAACTTTTAAATTTTAAATGTAGGTTCCTGTACCCTTTACAACTTTTAAATATTTAAGTCTTTCACAAAAAACATTTATTAACATTATTATTTTTTTTAGAAATAAAAGGATTTTTTCAGTTGAAATATTCAAGCCCAAAAAGTAAATATAAGGTTGCAAGGTTATGCCCAACTCAGTCGGTAGCACTATCTGATCCGTGGTTAAGTTTAACTATTTCCAACCACAAATGGACCATTTTTAAAAAAATTAAAGAATATATTGATATATAGTTGAAATATTAAAGCTCAAAAGGAAAATATAAGGTTGCAAGGTTATGTCCAATTCAGCCGGTAACACAATCAACCATTGAGATATTATTACTAGATGGGCCCTATATGCTTAATTTTGAAACATCGAAAAAGTCATAGAGATATATTACTAGAGGAGCCCTATTGGTTGAATTTTGAAACATCGAAAAAGTAACCTGACCACCTTCGATTATCATCAAAAAAATAGAACAAAAAATAGTAAATTATATAGTAGAATGTTTAATTTTAAACATTCTACATTAAACATTTAGTTTGTGTTGTGATTTGTATTTGCAAATCACAACACAAACAATCTGCGGGGAGCCGAAAATAATTGATTAATTATAACCATAACTTCCTCTTGGAGGAGGTTTCAATGAGGTTACACAGAGCCCCTGAGAGCCCCTCTAAAAATGTTTCAGGCCTCTCAATTTATTAAGATAGGCTATGCCCCCTCTAGTATATATCTCTATGGAAAAAGTAACCTGACCACCTTCCACTATCAATATAATCAAATAATCAGTACAAAATTACACTAACTTATATAGAAGAACGTTAAAAATACAAATCAAATCACAAACAATGTGCGGCAAGCCAAAAACAATTGATTTGTTATAACCTTAACTCACTCTTGAAAATGGTTTCAATGAGGTTACATAGAGCCCCTGAGAGCCCAAGACCGATGTTTCAGGCCTCTCAATGGATTTAGATAGGCTATGCCCTCTCTAGTAAATATCTCTATGAGTTAAACCATTTCCAACCAGACATTACCGGATCTTAAGATAGTAATTTTGTATTTGGCACGCATCTAGCCATGTATGACTACATATGTGCATAGTTACATATGTGCGAAGTTTCATCTTATCATCAGCATTAATTCAATTTTTATCAAATGACTTTATCGAGTTATGACTTTATTGAAAACTAAAAAAAATATCTTATAAGCTACTAAAAAAAGGAAAAAGTCAATGAATAAGATAAAAATTGACTTGTTTACATTTTTATAAACATAAATAGAAGTATCGATTTAAAACTGATAACAATAGTGATAAGGGAACAAGGCTAAAACTAGCGCTCGGTGCGGTAGTTGATGCAACTAATTCCTGTTTTTCTCGGAACCACCTAAAACCAGGGAGTTAGACCACTGTGTCCCCCCGCCCCGACCCAAACTGTATGAATTTCTACATCACTTTACTTTAACCGTTTTAATCGTGTGTTTCGTGTTGAATTCTCTCTACATTTTGATTTTCGATCGGGTCACTTTTTTGTATGGCAAATCGACTTATTGCGTCATCCCTTTTATTCAAGATCCTTGCTATATGTCAAGCTAAAGATTATGTCATTAATTGACTCAATGTAACCAAATCAAGTTTTTTCACTAATAAATTTAATTCGCGTATATCGTGGCTGTATGTCAATTATACTTATAAACTATATATATATTACTACTTATATATACTATATATTTTATTACTACTTATATACTTTATTACTATAAACAAAAATTACAATAATTACAACCAGTAATTACAATCTTGTTACAAAGGTTTAAATTGTTTTGTAAGATTTGTAATTGAAGATCTTCTTACAAACAATTAATTTCGGTTGTGATTTTCTGTGGTTTGCAACCCGGGCTATGATCTAAGGTTACATGAATACTATTTGTAGAAAATATAAGATTTCGCCAACTTTAATTAGTACTTAGAGGATAGTAGAACCAGATGGCTCCTGCAGGGTTAGTTCACAGAGGAGTCGAAAAGCCCTAAATAGAGCCCAGATGAGTAAAAAAAAAGTCCTAAAAACAAATATACTATAGATATTTGGCTCATCTTGGCTTTATTTAGGGCTTTTTGACCCTTCTGTGAACTAACCCTGCAGAAGCCACCTAGTTCTATTGAAGGTTAAATTGTGAATCGTATTTATAAACTCGAATTCACAAAAAAAAATTTTAACCAATGATTATTTGGTTGACCTTTTATACCTGATATTAATAATTTAAAAAATAAATAGCATTCTTAGGTAAAAAGTTAATATGGCATAGAGATGGAAGGGTGGTTTATGAGGTCGGGTTTGCCCACTCACATTGAAGGACCTGAACCCCAGGAAAATTCCTCGGGAAACCTTCCTTTCTAAACTATTCTTAGGTGAGGGATATTTGGAATTTTTATTGGGAATAACGTTTATCAATATTCAACTATACACGAGCCAATAAATATTTAACAATTCAAAGTCGAAGGAAATCATTTTTTCATCAGTATTTTTATTTTTATGAAATTATTTTTACATTTCCTCTTGCATTTTTTTTTCGCCTGTATTATCCACCTCACCGGAAAATAATTCAGGTTTAAATTAAAAATATACAATTCCGTGTTTTCCAATAAAATATATTTTATCTTTAGATTGTGCATTAAGTGAAGTTTATTTACTAGTTTTAGGAAGTAAAAAGTATTTCCTATAATTAGAGTTAGAGCCAATTACATTCATTTTTTTGTGGAGTGGTGTCCTCTAAATTCATATAAAGGGGACCAATCAAATTTTGTAACACTTTAAAAAAATGTTCAAAAGGAAATGTTTGAAGAAATAAAAAAAATGATTTTATGGGGAGCCGACCAAAAAAATGTCAAAATCCGTTTTAGGTCAAAATAAGTTGTTTGGAGCAATACAAAAATTCGAATAAAATTCGTATAAAATTCAAAAAATGTATGAAAAAAGAATATAACAATAATTGAATGACGTAAAAGTCCGAAGTAAATTCTTGTATCAACCTTGGGAGTAAAATTATATTTTCCTCTCCCAATCACCCTGCACGGTTTCGCTTTGGGAGTTAATAGTCATAAGTCCGTCGGCTTTACCTCAAGAGTTAAATACTGTGGTTCCCTCTTATTAAATCCTAAGGCTTTCGCCTTAGGAATCAACTAACTGCTCAGAAAATTTTACCAGTTAGTCCTGGATGTTTAACTACACCCACATATCAGGCCAACCTCATTGATTCCTTAATATTAATTTCCCACGATGTCAGCTGACCATAACCGTGTGCTATACTATCAAACAAGTATACCATGTTTTATACTTTGTTTTTGCTTAATCGGTTGTTTCAGGCCACTTAAGTAAAGTCAATAAGTGAAAATAATACGAAAACTATGTTTTAGCGAATTTTCTTTGGAAAATTCGGCTAATGGATAGGCGTCATGGGGAATTCGAACCTCGAACCACGACACAAATCCGTTTCAGAGGTCCCTAATGACGAAAAAATACGTTTCGCGAGATTTTATATACATATTATATATATATATATTATTATATATATATATATATATATATATAATATATATATATATATATATATATATATATATATATATATATATATATATTATATATATATATATATACTATATAATATATATATATATATATATATATATATATATATATATATATATATATATATATATATATATATTATATAATAATATATATATATATATATATTGTGTATTTCTAGACACTTTCTGTAAACACTCTATACTTTCGAACGGATTAAATATTTTTAAACCAAACTTGGTACAAAAATCAACCTTCGGAGTACACGAACTCAATTGTCAAGCACTGCTCGTAACTCATTTTGTCTGTATTTTCTAAAGGAAATGCGCTAAAACCTTTAAAGATAACTGACTAAGCTTAAAGATAAGTAACTAATCTTTAAATTAGTGCAAATAATAGTGCGAACTTCTAATTTTAGAGGCATAGTTTTGTACAACAACTGGATGATTATGCGCATTTCCTTTGGAAAATACAGACAAAATGAGTTACGAGCAGTGCTTGACAATTGAGTAACTGCTTAGGTTCTAAAGCATGAACCGGAACCACGCAATGGGCATGGTTCTTGCATAAGCAAGAAATGGGTTGTTTAGCACGGAAACACGCATTCTAAATGAAATTCGCCCGACAGCGGACCACCGCGCCGGAATTATTTATTTAGTAGTTGTAAACTTATATAATGTAAAAAGCACGAAAACACGCATCCAAAGGAAATTTGCCCGACATGCGGACCACCGCGCCAGAATTTTTTATGTTTATGATAGCCTTAAAATACTGGCGGCCATACTTGGCTGCCATTTAATTTACTGTAAAATGAAATGCGTATCAGTTAATTCAATCTCTAACAGATTGCGACAGACATAATCTGTGATCAGGATGAAATACCTGTCTAACAATGTATGGTTATCCACAATTATAATTCCCTATATCCTAATAACCATAGAGACATATACTAGAGGGAACATAGCCAATTTCAATACATTAATAGTTCTGAAACACCATTTTGGGGCTCTCAGGGGCTCTGTGTAACCTCATTGAAACCTCCTTCAAGAGTAGTTAAGGTTTTAATAAATCAACTGTTTTCAGCTACCTGCACATTGTTTGTATTTTTATTTATATTTTCAACGTCCTACTGTATAATTCACTATGATTTTGTTCTGTTAGTTTGATTATTGACAGTCTTGAAGGTGGTCAGGTTACTTTTTCGATGTTTCAAAGTTTAACCAATAGGGCCCCTCTAGTAATATATCTCTATGCTAATAACTCCCTTGGCCTTTTAGGTTCAGCTAACATGCATCAAATTATTACGTTGTAAAATAATGACAAAAATACATTTTTATGGTTATCGTAAAAAAACTAAGTAAATTTGTCGACTTAATTTTAGATGACATACAAAACTTCATTAATATACGTAAAATCAAAACCATATGATTAATTGTATTCTAATTTTCTAAAAGTCAAGCACATGTGAGTGAAAATGTGCCATTATTTTATTATTTTTTATAAACCAATGATTGACATATAATTTTTTTTAAATTACCCAAAGTTCGCAAATATTAGTATTGAAAACTAGTAAATAGAAAATGGGGAAAAACTCGGAGTATGATCGCCCCAGGGAATTGCTTCTATGGAGCACCAGGGTTTCATGAGGCATATAAAGAAGCACACGCTCAAAAAGCATAATTTTGGAAGCAACATCTGGCATCATTATATTATCATTTTGGTATTAAAAACTCTTTCAATATTTTACATTCTATTAGAAACTTTTTCTCTAGTTATGTTATTTAGTATATTTTATTTTTAATAAAAGTAGATTTTAATCAGGCGTTTGAGCGATTATAGAGTATTTGGACAATTTTTTTATTGCATTATCTTTAAGTACGTCATATAAAAGAACACCCTGTAAAATATTAGAATAAAAAACTTATACTTTTGATGATACCGCAAAAAACGAAAAATATATATTTAAATAATTTTTTTTGGCGAGAAAACGGCCGCTCGACTGCTTGTTTAGTACAATATTCACTAGAGCAACACTCATAAGAGTTTATTCTATACTGTCAACAAGATGATACTGACAGCTGTAGTCATCACGTTCCTTAGGCATTGTATTACCTGGATCACGGAATTCTTTTCTTTCAGTCTTCTTTACATTCTATTGAACTGTAAGCAACTGTTGACCTTACGATATTTCAAACTAAAACTCCCATCTGTACCTTAAACAACCCAACCTTTAAAACGTTCCGTTTTCACCCCACTTTCTCACCCGTTACCCCTCTCTTCTTCTTTTAAATACTTATTTCGACTATTTAAAATTAAATTAAATATTTTTTTACTGCTTAATATATATTTTTTTAACACGTTTGATAATTTTATGAGCAAATATTTTGTTTTGGAAAAGTGAAATACTCCATGTAAACTGGATGTTTTTGTGATTATGACTTCTTAATTACTGTGCGAGAGACTCCTAAGGATGTATCATCTATCTATATCTGGGAACTGTTACATCATTCGACATTCGTCATAATTAATAGCTCGACATTATGTCGTGTCCCACTCTGTTTCGTTACGTCTTTTACCTTATCTGAGCGCCGAATAAGCGATCTCACTCTGCCCTTTACTTAAATTCCTAAAACAAAAAAATATAAAGTGGAATATTTATAAGAGAGTGGGATTAGAGCGCATTGCTCTTAAATTTTACCTGGTTTGAGAACCTTTGCGGAAGAGTTCCAACGTGGGAATAGACGATTGGATCAAGAAATGTACATAAACGTATAATTGGTCTAGCAATTATAAATTCGTTTCTTTGGAAGCATTTGGAACGAACGTTTAGCACAATGCAAGAATAAACCTTCTCTTTCGGGCTCTGATGCTAAAATAACAGTCATATGTAAGATATATAAATGGTGGATGGATGTAGCAAGATGTAACACCTTATTTTTTTCCATCTAAACGTAACCCGTTGAGAAGCCGTTTATTTTCCATATGCCCAATAATTATTAATATGTTATCTGCTATTGAAAACTTAAGATGTATAAATGACTTGAAAGGAATTTATACATAGAACCTTTTTGCTTTTCTCCATTCAGTCATTTATTTAGCTATTACTGCAGATAGCTAAAATACTGTGTGATAAACATCTTTACATTTATCACTCTATTATTAACCCCACCCCACCCTTTACCTCATCATTTTCCCACATTTTCCCACATTTTTCTACATTTTCCCTCTTCTTTTCCTCATTTTACATCATTTATGTCTCAAACAACAAAAAAGTATTTTTGACGTAATAAATAACCCAATTTTTTGTTACAATTTTAATAGATTTCAGCATTTGGTACAAAACGAGGTTAAGAAAGGTTATTTATTTTTTAACGTTTACTATAGTACGACACACGGCTAAAATCAGTTGACAGCGTGGTAAAATAATGCGAGGGAGCCAATGAGGTTAGTCTTGGATGTTAAACCACGCCCTCTATTTCAGGCTAATATTATTGGTTCCTTAACACTATTTTCGAGCGCTGTCAACTGATTTTAACCGTGTGTCGTACTATAAAAAAGGCCAGATAATTTTGAAAATTAGTTTGACGCCTTTAACTGCGAAAAATGTAGAGTAAATTTTATGATAAATAATATCGGCTGATGCTGTATTTTTGTTTCCAAATTTTCATATTTTTAATCAAATTCGCTACGCTCATACTCTCAACTTCAGACTAGTTTCCCTTGTCATCGGAATATGGAAATAACCTAATTTATATTGCTGATCGTCTTCGGATTCGCTTCGCTACTTCTAACTTCTACGATTCGTAGTCCTCCCACAACCATCTCTTTGCTAACTGATAAATGAATAAATGAACGCGTGAACGAAATTTAATAATTGAAAACGATAAAATTTTTAATTAAGACCTTTAGTTCTGTGCTTAGAATAATACTATTTATAGAAGGAGCACAGAACCGTAAACACAATGTAATTCCACTGATAACACGAAAGCCGGTTGACTGGTGCAACTAAGTAATGCTGCCAACCTGACAACAAAACATTATTATAAATATGTGTCATAAATATCTATTAATGAAGAAAGATCGTAAAGAACAAATATAATAACTTAAAACTCGTGCTGAGTATTTAATAAAACCGGTCTTAGATGGCAAAAGGGTGGCGGAATACAAGAATCTACATTTAGCTGACGAGGACTACTTTTAATATAATTTTAATAAATACGTTAAACTACAATTTAAAATGCTTTAAATATTGTAATGCACCGATATTTATATTAGTATTTTATAAATAATCAATCAATAATTAATAATAGAACATAATAATTCATAAACTGGAAGTATTGCCAACTTTTGTTTTAGATAATTGTATATTGTTAGGGTGGCAGCATTACTTGGGTGCACCAGTAAACCGGCTTTCGTGTTATCAGTAATGCTCCTTCTATATAAAGTATTATTCTAAGATTCTGTGCATCCTGAAACGTGAATACTCGTCAATGATGAATAATTCAAAGTTATTACAAACAGCAAAACTTTTATATTAAACTTTACTTTTTCACCTAAAAAATAACAAAAAACTGTTAAAAAGCTATATAAAACCTGAAAATCTTTTGTTAGTGAAAAACTCAACAAATCAAGTCGTGCTCAAACCGAAAGTTTTCCGAGTGTCGGAAACATTTCTCTGAGCATTAATTCAACCGCTTTTGGCAAAACAGAGAAAAGAGCGTTTTCGAGAAAACGGAAAAAACGTAGAATGCATGTAGAATATAAATACTTTGTATATTTTTGCTAAAGAAATGGTTGATGTTTTTTTACTAGAAAACAAGATTCTGGTTATACATGAAGTTAAACATTTTTAAATATTAATATTTTTATATTTTTCCTTTTTGACTATTTAGCCTAAATGCTCGTAGAAAATTAAATGTTGGTGTAACTATTAGGTTTTGAGTTGTGGAGCAACTGCTATCTACAACATAGTTTTATGGTATCGTTATAAACGTCAAAACATAACATACGGAAATGTAATAAAAAATTATAAAACACAGAAAAATATGAAGTCCTATACAAGGTTACTTTTTCATATAGAGATTCAAAAAAATCGAATAAAATTAAGTCTGTAAGCATAGAGATATATACTAGAGGAAGTATAGTCTATCTAAGTATATCGAGAGGCCTGAAACATCATTTTACAAGAAAAAAAATGTTTACATAGTAAAAAGGCTCGCTTCGCTCGCTAGAGTGTGCATGTTTTTAATATAGAAATTAAATTATGGATGCTTCGCTCGCTAGATTGCTTATATTTAGAATTTTACAATAGAAAAAGGCTCGCTTCGCTCGCTAAAGTGTGCATGTTTCTAATAATTGATATAAAATTAAGGCCTGCTTCGCTTGCTAGATTGCCTATGTTTAGAATTTTACATTGTATTGAAGGCTTGCTTCGCTCGTTAGATTGCGTTTTTTTTATTAAAATATAATAAAAAGGCTCGCTCTGCTCGCTAGAGTGCGCATGTTTATGATAATAGACAGTGTAAAGGGCTCGCTTCGCTCGCTAAATTGGGAATATATTTATAATAATACATTGTAAAAAAGGCTCGCTTCACTCGCTAGAGTTTACATATTTATATTAATAGACATTAATTATTATGTCTCAAGCGGTTCGCTCGCATGAGAGTGCATGTTTATAATAATCCATAAAAAAGGCTCGCTTCGGTCGCTAGAGTGTGTATGTTTTCAATAATGTACGGTGAAAAGAGCTAGCTACATTGAATGTTCTGATAATTCTGCATGGAAAAAAAGGAATTGCTTTATAAGTGAAATCATGAATTCACTTCATGGTGGTGACCTTTCACTTTTAAATGGTTTGAAATCATGAATGTTTTAGACGTATAAAATCTCAATGAATGTATCCTGAGGAATAATTTTTTTTATTTTTCTTTTTTAAGTAGTACTGTTCTAATATATTAGTATGATAATGTAAGTTGTCTATACTGATTCCTGCAATGACGTAACTGCCAGACTATAACCTAACATGTAAAAAAAAATTGTTTTCATTCATAAAAACCCTCCAATTGAATCACGTTATAAACTTAATCAACTTGAACCGACTTAACATAAGAAGCACTATGTGACAAAATTCGACTAGAATAGTATAATTTTAGATTTTTATCGATTTATTAAATTTTTCGATGGCTTGGGTAATAAGGTTAACTAATTTGATAAAAACTTATTTAATATTTTATTTTATTTCAATTTTCTTGTTGTATCATCTAATTGTGTATTGGAGCAATGGAAGTGAAAATGTACTTTCCTCATTCTAATGTATTTTCACTTCACGATATCTAAACCTGGTTAACTGTTAATCCTTTCCTTAATGAAATCAACATTTTAATTTAATTAAATTGCAAGATATTGGAAAAGGAAAATGATAAAGATCAACGATATTGAACAAAAGGTTTTCTGTTTACCAAAACCTGAGATAAACCACCTTAAGAGAATACTTGTCAAGGAAACTCAGCTTATATTAATAAGACAGAAGTTTTCCAATTTGTTACCAATTTCAAGATGCTGGTTCTCGAATTGTGGTTTAATTATTGTTTTATTAACACAACCGCAAACATTCTGGTGAAAACTCCGTAATTAAGTGAATTCCCCTTAATTTCTAGTCGGAACAAGAATAGATATAGACGATGATTTGGGAGAAAATTTAGTTAATTTTAAATATAATTTCGTATTTCTATTCATGATATAACAAGAAATAGAAGGTGCTTTCCTGATAGAAATTATTTGTTTTAATAATAGTCGTTGAAATATGTTATACTGAGGAGATGAAGACTTGAGCACCACAGTACTTGAAGTACCTTTAGTCAGAATATTAACTATGTTGAAACTTTAAACTGACTACCATTTTACTTTCGCAAAGAGAAGTAAGAATTTAAAACAATCTGCCACTTATGAAACCAACCCTGCAAAATTCCATTCGTGTAGGCTTACAGGTTATAAAAGCGTTGCTTGTGAACAGTGCGTGCATTGTTTATAAGTAGTTAAGCCCGATAAACGAGTGGAATTGCGAGAGTCAGGACATACAAATTTGGCCCAAATCCGATCCAGAGGTCTCTAAAATTAAAAAAAAAAGTTTAGCATTTATTATTATTGATGTATAGGTAATTATTATTAGCTGATTTAAATCAGCTGATAATAATTACATATTTTATGTAATGCACTACTGATAACACAAAAGCCGGTTCACTGGTGCAACTAAGTAATGCTGCCAACCTAACAATTTACAATTTTCTAAAACAAAGTTGGCAATACTTCCGGTTGCTGAATTATTATGTTCTATTATTAATTAATGATTGATTATTCATAAAATACTAATATAAATATCGGTGCATTACAACATTTAAAGCATTTCAAATTGTAGTTTAACGTATTTATTAAAATTATATTAAAAGTATTCCTCGTCAACTAAATGTAGATTCTTGTATTCCGCCAACCTTTTGCCATCTAAGACCGGTTTTATTAAATACTCAGCAAGTGTTTTAAGTTATAATATTTGTTCTTTACGATCTTTCTTCATTAATAGATATTTATGACAAATATTTAAAATATTGTTTTGTTGTCAGGTTGGTAGCATGACTTAAGTGCACCAGTCAACCGGCTTTCGTGTTATCAGTGGAATTACATGTGTTTACGGTTCTGTGCTCCTTCATATATAGTATTATTCTAAGACTAAAACTTAAATAGACATTAGGTTGATTATACTTATACATTATTTTCCACAAGCCTCGAAAATATTTTATGTGGCAGTTATTAATTAACAGTTTCCTGTTAATTAAAAAAAATTAAAAAATCAAAAAATTAAAAAATTAATCAAAAATCAAAATTAAAAAAAAATCAGGCACGGGGCACTTCAGAATTTTACCTCATCACATCGGATTCGCTACGCTCATCCTTCCGACTTCGGACTCGCTTTGCTCGTCCTCAGAATATACAAGTTGTTAAATTAATAATGCACCACCTCTTTAGACTCGCTTTGCCCATCCTTAAATAGTAATTAGATTCGTTTTATTCCCAGTGGTCATCCATCCAAGCACTGAACACGCTCGATATCATAAATGTATATTTCATAGATATAGATATCAAGTACCATAGATATAGATATACTTGTCATATTAAAACGAAACTTGTTGTATTTATTTTTTTTTGAGGTAGTATGTAATTGAGCACTTTATTGGACCGTTTTTAGGATGAGAAGCCAATCATTATTGTTATAGGAGGTTATTTAGTACTTTTCACCTCCGAGGACAATAATGAATGTAAAAAAACTCCTAGGACGTAAAAGTAATTCATATGTTGCCGCCATTTCTGTAATGTAGCGTGTTCAAAAAACAATCTGTGTTAAACCTTTATGAGTTTTCTTTAAAAGCGTTCATTTTGTTTCTGTTTTTGTTCGTAGACTAATTTTTTTTTTCGTTTTTAAAAGGTGTTCTAATTGACAATTTTTGTGTGTTTATTGTAAAGCTTTTACATTTTTGAGTAAAAGTGTGAAGCTATGGATGAATTTAATGACGGCGATAATATGGAGTTAATAATAATTGGATGTTTGTTTTTTTTTCAATTAAGTATATAGCGCAGTTTAATGAGTGCTATTTTTTGATTTTTTTAATGAGTGCTTTATTTAATGAGTGCTGCTGAAAAATAGTGTATGCCATCCGGCTGAGAATGTCTTTATGTCTTGGCAATTTTTGCCGACTCGCTTCGCTCCTCGGTAAATCTAATTGCCGTGACTTAAAGACACAATTCTCAGCCTTATGGCATAAATAACTATATAACGTAATGGTGTATACTTATACTGAATTTCAACTCAATTCGATTATTTTCCAATTTTTTTTTAAAAGCGTACACTATTTAAATAAAAAAAATGAACGAATACTGATAAAGAGATGATCCATGCCACATATGTTTTAACAATCTTATACAAGGCTGTATGCTTGTCAAATCTCAATCCGATTGCACAATTTTTCCCGCATTTTATATTTTTTTTAAATTTGTGCTTAGTAATCATTGTAGACAAATGACGTAAAAGACGCACAGCTACACCCATAGACTGAATTTTGTACAAAACATTCTTCAACACTCTAGCATAAATACGATAGAACCTACGACGATAACAGACACACACACACACATACAGACAATCAACTTTGTAAAGACCACCCATGAGGTTTTAAAAATACCTGAAACAGTTAATTCCGGTTACATCCCGGTTTCGGATTTTATTGAGAACACGTTACTTTTCCTATATACCTATAAATGAGGAAGAGTAAAAATCAATTCCATACTCGGCAGCCGCTTTTAAAGTAACCGTGGCACACACTAACACAGAAATGTATTTTCTGCTATTTTCCAATTATCTGATAAAATCTGTTATTGAAATTTTGTTAAAAAAATAGGACAGATTATTCAAAGAAGACGCTAAACGAAAAACGGAACGAGCATAAAATATAGATGATTTAATTTTCTTACTCTTTTTGACCCTTCCCTTGGATCCTGGTTTTTAAAATAAGTATTTGCAGATGGAGTTTTTTTTAAAGTACAATAAAACTGGAAAATAATCATTTTTCTGTTCTTTTAATGTTGTTTAAATTCAGATTTTCACTTTTCTAATGATGAAGAGGAAAAGTAGTGCTCTAGTCCTAAAAGTTCTGGCGCAGTGGTCCGAATGCCGAGTGAATTTCCTGTGAAATGCGTGTTTCCGTGCTTAACCATATATTTCTTGCTTAAAATCCCGTTTATGCATTGTAACTTTAGCAGTTACTCAAAAAGGAAATGCGCATACGTATCCTGTTGCTTATACACCACTATGCCTCTAAAATTAGCTGAACACACCAAATTATCTGTACTAGCTTAAATCTTTTCTTTTAAATAATGCAGGAAAAATATTTAGGAGCAGTGCTTGATAATTGAGTAACTGCTCAAGTCACTTAAGTGCTAAGTGAAACTTAAATGTAAAATAGACTGTTACGGAAACGCGTATTACAAATAAAATTAGACTTGGCTTGGGGACCACTAGCTAGTATCATTTTGTTGTTAAAGTTTAGAATGTAAATAATACGATAAAAAAGTATCCTTCATACCAGGATTCGAACTCTTGTACCCTGGCTTTGAGTACCTTGAGTGCTCGTATTGACTTCGGACCATTTTTATTTAAGTCAATGGTCCAAAAATAACATCGTCTCACATGTCTAAAACATCGAAAGGACACCAAATAAGTAGGTAATGCAGCGACTTGGAGGGCCCCCACTCCTCCCCCTAGGCCACGCCCCTTACCTAGATGCCTTATTAATTGATCATTCTTGATCGGTATCTCGTTAGGTATACATGGAGGGCTACCTCCTTGATCACCCGTACCTTACTATGTACCCCCTCCCCCTTTTCAGTGTATTATGCTCGTACACTGGACTTGGCTAAAATTCGTCTCTCCTTGTATTTGTGTACCTAATTATGATATTTCTTGTAGACCCACCACTCCTACATCACCCACCCCACCCTTTACTTAAAAACAGATTTTTTCGTCTTATACCATATGAGTTTTTAACGAAGAGCCTCCCCTCTCCTCAACTTACAGCATTCTCCCTACCTCTTTACTTAAGACCAGATTTAGTCTAATTTTTCATATGAGTCTACCTAACGAAGAGCCTCCCCTCTCCTCAACTCTTACTCCATATTTAGTTTTCAATTATAATACCCCTCCAACTACAAGGCATCAAAAGATGTAAACTTTGAAAAAAATGAAAGACATGGTTCTTCAAGACGAGCCCCGAAGTATATTTGTACCAAAACAATAGAAGAACCAAAACCCATGAAGTTGTCACTGTAAATAGTCAGAAAATATTCCAACTTAATTTTAGGAAAGGAAACTATTAGATAATTATTGACTCTGTGCCGTGGGGTTACAAGAAAAGAAAGTAATTGTAAACAATATTGATTGAAATTAATTTGTAAACTTTAAATATATTTATGTAAATAAATAATTGTATTAAATTATTTAACCTTACTTCCAATAATCTAGGGTAATAAATGATCATTAAACAAGTGGAAATTGAAGAAATTTACTGAGAGAGCTACTCTTCTCTACATATTAAAGGATTCAGATGAAAATTTTAGAATAGAAAACTGGTCTCAAGAAAAAGCATAGAGTTAGTGGTCTTCATAACAAACCCCATATAATAGGGGCATCAGATGTAAAATTTAGACTAGGAAACCGTCTTATAGGGGATATATGGTTAAAATTACGATATGAATTATGGAAGGGGGTCATCATTGCATAAACCTATACGGTGGGGTATCGGAAAAAATTAGATTAAATCTGGTCTTACGTACCAGATGTGAATATTATTATTGAAAAAAATCATCCAGAAAGAGTTGTGTAGAGGGTCATACGGTATCAGCCGAAAAATTAGAGTAAAAACAGGTCCTAAGTAGAGGGAGTGGGGATATTTTAACTGAGAACTAAACACAGAGTATGAGTTGTGTAAAAACCTCATTTAACTGGGGTATCAGGTGAAAATTTTAGACTAGGAAACCGTCTTATAGGGGATATTATGATTAAAATTACACATACCGCATGAAGTATGGAGGGGTAGGGTCATCATTAGATCAAAATTAGTCTAAATCTGGTCTCAAGTCTCGGATGGATATTATTATTGAAACTACACATACAGCATGAGTTGTGGGTGGGGTTATTACTTAAAAGTCCAATGTGGTAGGTAAATCATATGAAAATTAGCGTAAAACAGGTCCTAAGTAGAGGGAGTGGGGATATTATAATTGAAAAATAAACATGACGCAAGAGTTGTGGGTAAGAAATATGTAAAAACCGCATTTAACTGGGGTATCAGGTGAAAAAATTAGACCAGAAATCTGTTCTGAAGTAGAGGGTAGATAATATGGTAAAAGTAGCCACCCGACGTGCGTGGGGTGGGGTGGTCTACTAGACATATAAAATCTGGTCATAGAGGGATAAAATAAATGCCCGTTCTAAGGCTTTTCGACCCATCAGGGTATTCACCCTGCGGAAACCACCTCAGGTGGATTGCATCTACTATCCGCTAAGAATTAATTATTCTTAGAGGGTTTCTTAGAGATTCCAAGTCTTAAGTAAAGGGAGTGGAGGGGTATTATAATTGAAAACTAAATATGGAGTAAGAGTTGAGGAGAGGGGAGGCTCTTCGTTAGGTAGACTCATATGAAAAATTAGACTAAATCTGGTCTTAAGTAAAGAGGTAGGGAAGAATGCTGTAAGTTGAGGAGAGGGGAGGCTCTTCGTTAAAAAACTCATATGGTATAAGACGAAAAATCTGTTTTTAAGTAAAGGGTGGGTTGGGTGATGTAGGAGTGGTGGGTCTACAAGAAATATCATAATTAGGTACACAAATACAAGGAGAGACGAATTTTAGCCGAGTCCAGTGTACGAGCATAATACACTGAAAAGGGGGAGGGGGTACTTAGTAAGGTACGGGTGATCAAGGAGGTAGCCTTCCATGTATACCTAACGAGATACCGATCAAGAATGATCAATTAATAAGGCATCTAGGTAAGGGGCGTGGCCTAAGGGGAGGAGTGGGGGCCCTCCAAGTCGCTGCATTACCTACTCAAATACTTTGAAATATGTTGTTTACCTGCCGTATTTTACCGGTATTGACCATGGTCTTTTCGACGTTTTGGTCACTTTAATTGGTCATACTGACTTGCGTCGGACTGGTTTTATTCGTTCCAGTGCCCACTAAAACATATATAAGAAACCTTTTTCGCGGCAAAAAATAATAATCTTGAATTATAACCCTGAATTATGATGTTGACCCGACAATAATTTAACCTATAGCAAACCAGGTTTATGACCTCACAAAAACCTGGTTATTAATAGGAATCTTGTGCTCCCCAAGGTTGATGTTTGTTCCAAGTTTGAACAAACAACAATGCTTAATTCGAAAGATAGCGTGTTTAAAAGAAACGGGCTAGAACAACAAATGATTTTTGTACTAAGTTGGAAATTGAACAAATTTATCCGTTCGAAAGTTAACGTGTTTAAAAATATTGGGCATTTAATTTTATGAAGTACACTGATGAAATGTAGGGATTATTTTTACTTCATTATGGGTTGGAATTATTGCTTTATTTGAAATTTTGCCGAAATTAGGATAATTAAAATGAGGATAACTGTTGTTAAGTTGGACATTGTTGCACTTTTACACTAAATAACTTAGCATGTACAAATTTAATTTGCTTATAACCGTACAAGTGTGAAACCAGACATGTCTTGTAAAGAATATAATCAATATAACAGGTCATGCAAGTATCTCGGTATCATTTCCGTCTATATAATGATTAGTTTTATATATTTCTTTGTTCGAGGAAATAGCTGAGATAAGAATATTCTCTTTTATGTGATAAGTGTAGGAAATATTGACAACTGAAGAGAAAACAGAACCAGAGCGATGTTCTGGACACATCGCTTCAATCTATTTTTCAAATACGTACCAAGAGTACATATTAATGCTGGATTATCACTTTTTCAACTATTTATTTTATGTACTTACGACAGCAAAATAAGTCATTACTGAACTGTTTTAAGCTGCCAAATGTCATTTTACTAACATTGTCGACAAAATATTTAAAAACAGTATAGGAAATTTGTTTGTTAATATTCAACTTCCTAGAGAGTTACAGTACATTTAAATATAATGGCAAAAAGGTCAAAACACCCTAGGAGGAGAAATGAATTAGGAGGTTATCATGTTGCAGGCTATTGTGTTAATTTCGGTGTATTTTATGTTGTAAACATTTTACCAATCTTAATTTTATCAAGATTATTGTTTATGATAATATTTTCTGTAAATTATTATTAAGTATTAAAAATTATTATAAAATATTCCTTTATACCTGCACCGGCTCCGCTTCTGCAGGCAAATCGCCATTTGACTGACTCGGCTTACGCCTCGGCTAGAATTTCCCGTTACCTGCACTCGTCTTCAACTCAAGGGTTAGTTTATAAAACTCGTCTGCAAAATTCCATTTTTGCTGCCTAGTAGCATAATATACTATTCTTTTATCTTTACTACTTACTCCATTTGGATGTCCATCCTCTGTTATTATCAAAAGTATGTTCCAGGGGACCTCAGGATTTAATCTGTTCTTGTTGAGTTTTTGCGTTCATCCTCACCACTTTGCTCGTCCTCAGAAATGAAATAATAGTATTAATACGCCTACCATCTATCAATTTACTAACCACGATCTATGATGCTCATAAAAGTGATCTGACATTCCAAAGCTATGCTAGCTGTATTGATATTAAAATTTTCTTCTGGTTTGTAATGGGAAACCGTTTTAATTAGTACGTTACTACGCTGTGGATTACATATAACATGAAACAACAAATTCCGTCTTTTCCACAAAAATATCTATATTTAAATAGCAGAGCCGGCTTTTGGCTTTCGCCATGAACTGTGCCAGAAATTTGAGTCTCTATATGTTGTCCAAAATCTCCGTTAAGGGCTTGGAGCAGACCGTTTTAACTTCTGGTGGAAGTTAAATAGCATTTTACTCCCAAGATGCATACAAGATTTTGTTTCCAGCGTTAACTTCATTTTATTATTGTTATATTGTTATTTTCTATGTTTTGTTGTACTTATTTGTATGATTAATATCTCTTTCTTCCTTGGTAGTGAAAAGTGCTGCTTTATTTTCTAAACACTAGTAAATAAACTTCACCATATACACCATCGGGAGATAAAATATATTCTCCTCCAGTAAAGAGAAAAAGTGCACTTTTCTCCATTTTGTAGAGAAAAGTGACTCCAGGGGCCCGTTTCACAAATATACAAGTCTTTAAGTTACAAAAATTGTAAACAACTTGTAATGACAAATTTACATGTGTTTTCCAGGGTACAGCTGTAGATTTGTAGCATTTTTCTATTTAATAAACAACATTTTCTTGTGTATTACAATTACTTGTAACATTCACTTGTAAAATTTCTACCAAAGTCTGAACTAGACTGATTTACAGACCATTTTATTAATATAAAACTTCGTTTTTATTGCAAACTTTTAGTTTATTAGTAATCTGGTTTTACAAACTCTGGTTTTATTAGTAAAAACGTTTTACAAACTCATATTGAGCGTTTGTAAAACGTTTTTATAAATATTACTTCTCTTATTTTAGAAATAATGGCATTCATAATAATTAACTCATATGAATGAAACTAGGTTTTAATAATATTTTGAGACATTGTTTACAAAAACTCTTGTAGGTTACAATAAATTTTAATAATATTCGTGAAACGCTTGATTTTGACACTTGTAGTTACAAGTTGTTTTGTACAATAGTTTGTAAGATTTGTGTGGGAGATAATCAAATTTGATTGGAGTTTGACACAAATATGCTCGTTTCCTAGGAGATTTAAGAAAAATCTTGTAACCTACAAGTGTTTTTTAATAAAATTGTATGAAGTTCGCTAATAATTACTAGTCCACACTTGTACATTAGTGAAACAAATTTCTTACAATTATTAGTAAACTTGTAACTTTTTACTTGTAGTATACAAGACTTGTACTTTCGTGAAACGGGTTCCTGGTCTGAATCTACAGAAAGAAAAGTACGTAGCGGGAGAAAAATGGCTTTGGTTGCCAAAGCAACTATTTTCTTTCCGCTCTGCATATCCCTTTTTCCTTTGTTTGTAGCGTCTTAGGTCTTAACTTTAAGGTTGCGAGTTCAATCCTCGCACTATTATAACACTTTTTTAATAAGTTATATTACGAGTTTTGTGGAATATTTTAAAAACCTTTACTTGTTGAATGTAAAAGTTTTAGATCTCAGATGGCTACATTTTTGTTTTCGAAACAGGGCAATAATATTTAAAATATGTTAAATAATTGTCTCAAAAACAACATTTATTTATTAATTTGATTATTGGTCTCCATGATACTTCTATAGTTTATAGGTTAGGACACTGAAGAGACTTTTATAAGGCTGTTAATTATTTTATTAATTCCAATACTAAGTCAGTGTCCTAACCTATAAACTATAACATTTATTTAAAGTTGTGTATTAGTTTTTTTTTAAACTAAATAATTCAATACTAATAATTTATTTAGCAAGATATAAAAAAACCTAATATTTAATGACTGTTATAAATGACTTGCATTATTGCATTAAATAAACGTAACGTAGGACCTAAAAACGTAACGTAGGACCTAAAATAACGTAAGACCTAAACGTTATTTTTGTTAAAAATAACGTAGGACCTAAACGTAACGTAGGACCTAAAAACGTAACGTAGGACCTAAAAAATAACGTAGGACCTAAAAATAACGTAAGACCTAAACGTTATTTTTGTTAAAAATAACGTAGGACCTAAACGTAACGTAACGTAGGACCTAAAAAATAACGTAGGACCTAAAATAACGTAAGACCTAAACGTTATTTTTGTTAAAAATAACGTAGGACCTAAACGTAACGTAGGACCTAAAAAGCTTCTAGAGACAAATATTTTTAAGTGCTTGAATATATTCTCAATTTGTTACTATAATCTAGGGACTGGAAGGCCTCTATTTATTTTACCTGGACACTTAAGGGCCCCATACGTAAGATTAAGGGCCCTAACATACTTCATCAGAGCCCTAAAGCAGCATAATAAGGCTCTAGATATGTAAGTAATTGAGGATATATTCTAAATTTTAGATTTTTATGGCCCCTATCAATTATACCTTATGTTTTATAAATACTTAAAATATTTGTAATTTTCTTCTTGAATCTAGGACTTCTAAGGCCCCTATCTTTTATATCTGGGCTTTTGTTAAATAATTCGTTTTTATTTTGATTTTAAGGTTTGACAGATTGTATTGACTTATAATAATTTCGTACATTATATTAGTTAAAGGTTTCTGTTAGTTCTTTAATATAATAGGTCGTTAAGAATTTAAGAAGTGGTGCCGAAACCCGTTCTAAGTTTTGATCTAGTATACGTGCCGCGATATACTGAAACTTTGTGAGATGTCTTTGCCGCTAAGAAGAAGCCAAAGGAATAAGAAAGGTATTACTCCTGTTAAATATTGTTCTACTGGGAATGTTCCGATGACCTTAGCACCAGAACTCGCCCTGCCCAGTCGCCAGGGAGACGTTAAAGAGGACAGTGCTAAGCATGATAATAGTGGGAAGAGTCATAATAAGGAACTTCAAGATAAGAACAATATTGACAGTTTAGATATCCCTAAACCATCTTGTAGCAATAATTTAGGTTTTAAGCCCACAAGGTCTATGTCTTCTAGTAAGAAACCTACTTTCCGCAGAATTAGCAATTCAAGCCGGGTTAAACTTATGGAGGCTGAGTTGCAAGCTGAGGAAGATTTATTAAAGATAAAGGTAGCTCAGGCCGAGTTGGAGGCTCAGCAGCTGTTAGTAAAAAAAACGCCTTGAACTTGAAAAAGTGAGATTAGCAGAAGAGAGGAGTTCCGTCGCGTCCACGTCTGCAATATCTGTTGCTTCAAATAGAACCGAGGCTAAATCAATAGTAAAAGTGAATGAGTGGTTGTCGAATAATAGTGTTTATAGTCAGTCAAGCCGGAGAGTGGAGAATACGATGGTAAGGGAAGACGCTGTATGTCATACGTATGAAGGTTCAGTACCTAGAGAATTCCATAATGAGTCACGACGCGTGAATGACATCTATCAAAGAGCAATCCGAGATGACTCCTATGATCAGCCATTCCTAACAACCACCTTACCCAAATCAAAACCCGATCGCGTTGGTGACATCTATTCAAGAAATGCCGAAGGTAACGTGTCTCCAAATCTACCTGTGTATTCGTTAATGAACTTCGCCAAAAATCCTTTCAGACGGGATGAAGGAAGTTGTATCGAAAAAGATTGAGGGTGAAATTCGTGTTAAAAAGGATCTTACACCTTTCTCTGGAACACCTGAAGAATGGCCTAGCTTTATTGCGTCATATCGGAGGACAGAACAAAAATATAGCCCAGATGAACAACTTGTGAGGCTGCAACACGCGCTAAAAGGTGAAGCACTTCAAGCTGTACAACCTTTATTTGTGTCCCCTTCAAATATCGCCACCATTATAAAGACTTTAGAGTTAAGGTTTGGAGGCCAGAGTTTATCATTCAGTCGCTTACAGAAAAAGCAAAAATATTTCCTGTAGTCAAGGACAACGATGTGACATCCCTTATCAAGTTTTCAACAGTTGTACAGCATCTTTCTGCTCTGCTGCTAGCTTAGATCGGGAGCTTATCTCATGAATCCACAACTTCTATCTGAGTTGGTGTTGAAAATACCAACTTATTCAAAGTATAGTTGGGCAACATACGTACGAGATAAGCAAATAACAGTTCCAAATCTAAAGCAGTTTGCAGAATGGCTTGAGACTGAAGCAACCACCATGAGTTTATACTACAAGCCTCCAGAAAACTCATCCAATAAACCCAAAGTGCCAACCAAATCAGTACTGACGAGTCAAGACACTAATCGAGATGAAGACGAAATAATTTGCCCTGATGAAGCTGTAAATCTTAATTCAGCGCAAGGGACTTCAAAATGGAAGACAGATAAGACCAAATGTGCTATTGGGTGCTCCGAGGCGCATGATAAACCTGAGTCTTGTAAAGCATTGAGAAAGGCCTTGGTTAAAGAAAGGTGGGCCTTAATATCCAAGGCAGGCCTCTGTTTTTCCTGTTTCGGGCGACATCAAGTTAGGAGGTGCCGTGCAAGAAAAGAATGTGGAATCAAGGGGTGCAGAAGGTTTCATCATCGAATGTTGCATAGCGATCCAGTTCAGAGCGATAACAGTAAGCAAAGTGGAGAAACAAATGCAGTTGGCTCCAATAACGAACCTGCAAGTATCTCACCAGAACCTGTATCCACCCAGGTAGGCAGGCTAAAGACTAAAGTACTGCTAAAGGTATGTCCGGTTGTGTTAAGTGGACCAAAAAATTCTATAGAAACCTATGCACTTCTGGATGATGGTTCAACTGTGACGTTAATTGACCAAGAAATTGCTGACTTCTTAGGATTAGAGGGGGGAAATGCCCATTAAAAATAGGTTGGACAAATAGTTCAATACATCAAGAAGATGACTCAAAAAAGGTTAAGGTCATGATCAGAGGGAAGTACGAAGACGAGAGTTTTGAGATGTCAGGAATCCATACAATGAAAGGATTAAGTTTACCCCAACAAAACTTAGAGTGCGTGAAATTCAAACAAGTTTGGCCTCATCTATCAGGGTTTAATCAGCCATTGCCGCTATCTGATCAGAAACCAACAGTTCTTATAGGGCAAGACAACTGCCAACTTATATTACAACGCAAAGTCATTGAAGGACCAGCAAATGCTCCTGTACTTTCTTGGACGAAATTGGGATGGGTTCTTCATGGTAAAGCTGACTTAAAAGGAAGAGTGGACAACCAGTACAGCCTTAGTTGCATTAGGCACGACGAGGAGAAAGATATACTACACCAAGCTGTAAAAAATTTTTTTTCTATGGAGAACTTTGGAGGAATATCAGACAAACAGACGCTAAGGCTCTCAGTGGAAGACCAACGAGGATTAAAGGTATTAGAAGAGACAACCAAGTTTATCGGTGACCGGTACGAGAGTGGGCTGTTGTGGAAAAATGATGAACACAAATATCCTTCAAGTTATAGTTACGCCTTCGCTAGACTTCGGGGCATGGAACGGAAAATGGACAAGGATCCAATTTTAGCCGCGGAATATGACAGTAAAATAAAGGATTATGAGACGAAAGGATATGCACGAAAGTTGTCACGAGAGGAAGCTAAGATGTGCACAGACCGTACATTTTATTTACCACATTTTGGCGTGCGGAACCCAAATAAGCCGGGCAAACTTCGTTTTGTGTTCGATGCCGCTGCCAAAGTCGATGGCGTAAGCTTTAACGATGGACTGATAAGCGGGCCAGACCTCTTGACATCTTTGCCGGACTGTTACTACGTTTTCGACAGCGTCCGATTGCTATCATGGGAGACATAAAAGAAATGTTCCACCAGGTTAGGATCCGTCTGTTGATGCCGATTCCCAACGGTTTTTATGGCGTGGGCAGGATAGGAACAGAAACCCTGATCAATATGTTATGGAGCAATGACATTCGGTGCAACTTGCTCTCCTACCACAGCCCTCTACGTGATAAAGAAGAACGCACAGCGGTTTGAAGACATTTATCCTGAGTCTGCCAAAGCGATTATAGGAAAAGAGTACATGGATGATCATATTGAATCGCTTAACACAGTCGAAGAAGCTATCACGCGGGTAAAGGAAGTCATTAAAATTCAGAAGGAAGGTGGATTTGAAATTTGTAATTGGTTGTCGAACTCGAAAGATGTGCTGGCTACGATCCCAGTAGACCTAAGGATGATAGCAGTAAAGGATTTGTCCCCAGAAACCGAGCTGCCAATCGAGCGAGTACTAGGCCTATGGTGGGATTCTAAGAAAGACCAGCTGACGTTTGGGCCTCACAGAACTTTACAGAAATTGGACGAGGCCGACCTGAATCAGTACCCAACAAAACGAGAGGTCCTAAGTGCGACGATGTCTGTGTTCGACCCATTGGGGCTTGTTACGCCCTCAACAATTAAAGGTCGAATTCTGGTTCAACAAATTTGGAAAGCTAAAGCGGGGTGGGACGAAGTAATTGAGGAAGACTGTTTGCTCTTTGGAAAAAATGGATAAGCGAGCATCAAGGATTACGAACGATGGAACTTCCTAGATGCTATCATACCGATTTAGACGGGGCGGAGTCAGTTGAACTTCATACTTTTGTGGACGCCAGTGAGGAAGCCTTTGCGGCGGTAGCGTACCTGCGAGTCATTAGTGAAGGAATGCTAGACACAGCGTTTGTCATGGCTAGGGCCAGGACCGCACCAATTAAATCTAACTGGACAGTGCCGAGAATGGAGTTGCAAGCTGCGGTATTAGGTTCACGACTTGCTCAGAGTATACTTACAGCTCTTGAAATTAAGGTGCAACGAAAAGTATTCTGGACTGACGCGAAGACTGTTCTATACTGGATAAAAGGCGATGGCGGTCCTTACAAACAGTTTGTAGCCAATAGAATAGAGGCTATAAAAGAACATTCTCACGGAAATGACTGGCGGTGGGTCCCCTCAAAAGAAAACATAGCAGACATTGCCACGCGAAGCCGGCGATGTTTCGATGAGAGTTCGTTCTCATTATGGCTGAAAGGTCCGATCTTTTTAAGAGAGAGTGAGCAGAGTTGGCCAAAACTTTCTGAACTAAAAGAAGAAAGTGAGGAATCCGAGTGCAGGAAAGCCTTTACAGGCCTGCAACTATTCATTGACGTAGACGTAATCCCGATTCGAAAGTTCTCCTCTTGGCTAAAACTTCTCAGAGTAACGGCATGGATGAAGCGATACATCCAAATATTAAAAAACAGGGTTAACTCTAAACCAGACCATGGAGATTTGAAAAAGAGAAGCTTTGATGAAATAGAGGAACTAAAACCAGAGGAGTTGAATGCGGCCGAAACATTGTTAGTAAAACATTCCCAATACAGAGCATTTACTCTTGAATTAGAGAAGTTATCTCGGACACATAATGTATCTAAAAAGAGTCGCATATATAGTCTATGCCCTATATTAGATGCGGATTCTATAATTCGGGTCAGCGGGAGGTTGGACGCATCTCCTGAATTAAGTGCAACTCAAAAGAATCCAATAATATTAGACGGAAAAGATCATGTTGGAGTTTTAATTGTGAAATACCATCATGAACGCTTCTTTCATCTAGGCGTGAGTTCAGTAATAAGCGAAGTACGGAGAAGATTTTGGATAACTGGAATCCGTTCAGTGGCAAAGAAAGTGGCGAGAGAATGCATAGATTGCCAGCTTAGGACTAGACGACCAAGACCACCGCAAATGGGTCCTCTACCGTCAGCTAGAGTCACCTGTCCTCCCCACGCATTTTATTTCACGGGCGTGGACTATTTTGGACCTTTTGAAGTCACTGTAGGACGTCGTCACGAAAAGCGTTGGGGGGTTTTGTTTACGTGCTTTCTACAAGAGCCGTACATATTTGAGGTTGCCCACTCTTTAAACACAGAAAGTTGTGTAATGGCTATCCAGAGATTTGTCAGTCGAAAACCTTGCCCATCAGAAATGTTTTCAGATAATGGAACAAATCTAGTCGGTGCGGAGAAAGAACTAAAAAGTGAGGTCAGGCGTTTGCAACATAGCCAGATTCAAAAAGTACTAAGTGGCATTGGCGACGGCATTAAGTGGAGTTTCATTACACCGAGAGCACCTCACATGGGGGGATGCTGGGAGCGACTGATACGGAGTGTCAAAACTGCTTTAAAATCAACATTGAGAGAGCAATATCCTAGGGACGAAGAATTGGTAACCTTGCTAACCAGGATTGAGTCAACTTTAAATCGACGGCCACTAACAGATACATCAGACGATCCTCTTGATGAATCACCGTTGACTCCAAACGATTTCTTGATGGCTCCGTTTGAAATGAAAATAAATGAGGAAAATTTCAGTAAGAAGCGTTTACAAAAAATAAAAGCTTTATTAAATTCCTTTTGGAAGAGATGGGTGAAAGACTACCTCCCATGTCTTACTAAAAGAGCAAAGTGGTTTAAGAGGGTTGATCCACCACAAATTGGCGATTTAGTGATTATAGTCGACGAGCAGAACCCCACAGATTCTTGGCCTAGAGGTCGAATATCCCAAATTTTTGGTGGAAAGGATGGCCAAGTACGGACAGTGGAAGTAACCACAGCAAAAGGAGTCTATAAAAGACCCATGACTAAGATAGCTGTAATCACGGAGGGGGGGAAAGATGTTAAATAATTCGTTTTTATTTTGATTTTAAGGTTTGACAGATTGTATTGACTTATAATAATTTCGTACATTATATTAGTTAAAGGTTTCTGTTAGTTCTTTAATATAATAGGTCGTTAAGAATTTAATAGCTTTTAAGGGCCCTATACTGAAGGCAAAGACCACAAGTGGCCTAAAACATAGTTTATCAGGGGCCTAGAGATCAAAATAAAATAGTTTAATTAATATATTTCTTTTAAATAAATAAACTTAAGTTTATTTTACACTTACTTATTTATTTTATTTACTTAAGTTCAACTTAGGTTTATTTTAATTTATTTCAATAAAATAATTTTATTTGATTTAATTGTATTGAATTAAAATTAAACAAATGAAATTAAGCTTGCTATAATTAGATAAGACTCTAGTTAAAATTTGCACCTCTTCTTAAAAAACAATATAGCCCCCCCCCCCCTTCCTCATAAAAGATCAGAGGTTTGGGTCTTTTTAGGTCAAACTCTCCTCGGACCTTTTTGCCTCAGTTTGCCACTGTATGTAATAAACTGTAGAAAGACACTAGAAGTTCAATATTAGTTACAAAGAAGACTTGTCTTATTCCTGAGAATGTGAGAGGATGTCTCACCAGAAGCTTGCAAAATAAGACACTCGTGAGAATACAAAGTGAAAAATAAATATATTGACAACCATTTCCCTTCAGGTTTCCATGAGCTTTCCTTGCCAAAGCTTTTTACCTTAGGGATTTCTATTCTTACAACTCTCCTGAGAGTGTTGTAATACATACTTTACATATCTCTCAGACTTTACTGCCTCAAGTGTTTTATTCAATTTTTGTGATAAATTAAATTTATGGAAATAAAAATGTATTAGTCATTTAATAATACTTTAGTCTTTATGGCTAAAAAAATATTAAAGCCCTTTAACCTAAATATTTATATTTTTAAGTAACATATTAACAATCTCAGATGGAATTTGGTTTAATTTATTATATTTAAAGTTAAAATCCTGTTATATTAAGTATAGACAATCTAAGGTAGGTTTTTCTCTCAATATAATGCAGATTAGCTAAGCCAGCCTAGTAAGAAGACCCCAAATTTAAAAATATGGAGTCCAATATGGATATTTGAAAAATATGGATTATCTCCATATTTAAAAATATGGATATTTTATATTTGTTGGAATCCAGCAAGCCCCTCTTTTATACACACCTACATTTCGTATATTTATTGCATCCAACTAGCAAAGCGAGCCAGTTTTAAATTACTTAATATTTAGCAATTAATGGAGCGAAGCGAGCCGTTTCATCAATACCAAAAACTATATAGAGAACGAAGTGAGCGACTTCACAAATATTTGACACAATATAATTGTGCGAGAGACACCTAGGAAATGTAACAAGCAAAATGCAATGCTACATCTGGGAACTGTTCCATCATTCGACATTCGTCATCATTGATGGCTCGACATAATGTCATGTCCCACTCTGTTTCGTTACGTCTAACTCATCAGGGCGCCGACAGAGCCTGAACTCACTCTGACCTTCAATTAATTCCGAAGAATATAATGTGAAGTACTTACCAGAGACGAGCGGTGCTCTCTTACCGCCATCATGCATGGCAAGCAAAACATATATCATTTGATACTACCGAGTTTTGCAACACATGAATAGTTGACACAATATAATTGTGCGAGAGACACCTAGGAAATGTAACAAGCAAAATGCAATGCTACATCTGGGAACTGTTCCATCATTCGACATTCGTCATCATTGATGGCTCGACATAATGTCATGTCCCACTCTGTTTCGTTACGTCTAACTCATCAGGGCGCCGACAGAGCCTGAACTCACTCTGACCTTCAATTAATTCCGAAGAATATAATGTGAAGTACTTACCAGAGACGAGCGGTGCTCTCTTACCGCCATCATGCATGGCAAGCAAAACATATATCATTTGATACTACCGAGTTTTGCAACACATGAATAGTTGACACAATATAATTGTGCGAGAGACACCTAGGAAATGTAACAAGCAAAATGCAATGCTACATCTGGGAACTGTTCCATCATTCGACATTCGTCATCATTGATGGCTCGACATAATGTCATGTCCCACTCTGTTTCGTTACGTCTAACTCATCAGGGCGCCGACTGAGCCTGAACTCACTCTGACCTTCAATTAATTTCCGAAGAATATAATGTTAAGTACTTACCAGAGACGAGCGGTGCTCTCTTACCGCCATCATGCATGGCAAGCAAAACATATATCATTTGATACTACCGAGTTTTGCAAACACATGATAGTTGACACAATATAATTGTGCGAGAGACACCTAGGAAATGTAACAAGCAAAATGCAATGCTACATCTGGGAACTGTCATCATTCGACATTCGTCATCATTGATGGCTCGACATAATGTCATGTCCCACTCTGGGACATGACATTCAGGCTCTGTCGGCGCCCTGATGAGTTAGACGTAACGAAACAGAGTGGGACATGACATTATGTCGAGCCATCAATGATGACGAATGTCGAATGATGGAACAGTTCCCAGATGTAGCATTGCATTTTGCTTGTTACATTTCCTAGGTGTCTCTCGCACAATTATATTGTGTCAACTATTCATGTGTTGCAAAACTCGGTAGTATCAAATGATATATGTTTTTGCTTGCCATGCATGATGGCGGTAAGAGAGCACCGCTCGTCTCTGGTAAGTACTTCACATTATATTTTCGGAATTAATTGAAGGTCAGAGTGAGTTCAGGCTCTGTCGGCGCCCTGATGAGTTAGACGTAACGAAACAGAGTGGGACATGACATTATGTCGAGCCATCAATGATGACGAATGTCGAATGATGGAACAGTTCCCAGATGTAGCATTGCATTTTGCTTGTTACATTTCCTAGGTGTCTCTCGCACAATTATATTGTGTCAACTATTCATGTGTTGCAAAACTCGGTAGTATCAAATGATATATGTTTTGCTTGCCATGCATGATGGCGGTAAGAGAGCACCGCTCGTCTCTGGTAAATACTTCACATTATATTCTTCGGAATTAATTAAAGGTCAGAGTGAGTTTAGGCTCTGTCGGCGCCTGATGAGTTAGACGTAACGAAACAGAGTGGGACATGACATTATGTCGAGCCATCAATGATGACGAATGTCGAATGATGGAACAGTTCCCAGATGTAGCATTGCATTTTGCTTGTTACATTTCCTAGGTGTCTCTCGCACAATTATATTGTGTCAACTATTCATGTGTTGCAAAACTCGGTAGTATCAAATGATATATGTTTTGCTTGCCATGCATGATGGCGGTAAGAGAGCACCGCTCGTCTCTGGTAAGTACTTCACATTATATTCTTCGGAATTAATTGAAGGTCAGAGTGAGTTCAGGCTCTGTCGGCGCCCTGATGAGTTAGACGTAACGAAACAGAGTGGGACATGACATTATGTCGAGCCATCAATGATGACGAATGTCGAATGATGGAACAGTTCCCAGGTGTAGCATTGCATTTTGCTTGTTACATTTCCTAGGTGTCTCTCGCACAATTATATTGTGTCAACTATTCATGTGTTGCAAAACTCGGTAGTATCAAATGATATATGTTTTGCTTGCCATGCATGATGGCGGTAAGAGAGCACCGCTCGTCTCTGGTAAGTACTTCACATTATATTCTTCGGAATTAATTGAAGGTCAGAGTGAGTTCAGGCTCTGTCGGCGCCCTGATGAGTTAGACGTAACGAAAAGAGTGGGACATGACATTATGTCGAGCCATCAATGATGACGAATGTCGAATGATGGAACAGTTCCCAGATGTAGCATTGCATTTTGCTTGTTACATTTCCTAGGTGTCTCTCGCACAATTATATTGTGTCAACTATTCATGTGTTGCAAAACTCGGTAGTATCAAATGATATATTCACAAATATTGTGTATAAATATGTATTTTTATTTAGCGAGCAAAGCGAACCTTTTATCAAATTTTCATTTGGTAAAAATGACGCTTATGAGGTTATTCAGATCAAAAAGTTGATAGTGGGAGTAAGGGGAATTGATTATTTGGGGTTCTTATTTGTTTTAGGGTAATGTTATGGCTTTATGTAAGATTGAAATCATTGCGTGTTTTATTCGGAAACAAAGTAAATATAGAAAATTTCCTCTTTTCTTTCCTTTTCCATACTCAAGGTTTTTAAAATGGAACCAACCAAAGTATGGTGTTTTGGTTCCATCTAATGTCAGTAGCTATACAATGTTCTCGTAGTCTAGACTGATAAAATTGAGAAGCAGTTCTTAATTCACTAATCTAACGTGGAAGCACGTATTTCATTGACAGACTTGTCAATGAATGTAAGGTATACGTGACTGTGGTTTCGTATTCCCCTCATATTTTAAAATTGGCTATAATGCAGACAAATTTTTTTCTAGAAGGTGATAAAAATGAAAATAAGCATGATGCCAACAGAGTGTGAGTACTGACAGGCAATTCCACTATCACTAAGAATTGTTCCACTACTGTCACTAAAACCGTGAAATCTATCGCCAACAATCTATTAAGAAAAAAAGACTAGCTGACTGGAGTAGACCAGTCATGGAGCCTGCCTTTTCGGCCGCCTCTAAAAAACATAACGCTATAAATTATGAAGAATTAGAAATAAATGTACAATAAACTTCACCCACAAAACACTAGGAATTAACCAAGTTTATTTAAATGACTCATCAGAGGAGATAAACATTCTTAACTTAATAAAAACAATTAGACCAAGAGCCCAAGGGTGTTTTGTTAATAGAAAGTGTAATGGCTGGAACCGGTCTCAATTTTTAGTAAATACCTTCCTGAACAATGATCTGCAATTCTGCCTACTCGTATCGAATGGGCGTCCCAGGCAGAACGCACTTTACAGGTCAAATTTACCACCTAAGTTAATAAAAAGTGTAATGGCTGGAAACGGGTTTAATTTTTCGTAAATACCTTCCTGAACAAGGATCTGCAATTCTCCCGACTCGTATCGGATGGGTGACATCCGATAATGTCGGCAGAATTCAAGATCCT
The DNA here is from genome assembly GCA_018340805.1 of Microvelia longipes. Lineage (NCBI taxonomy): Eukaryota > Metazoa > Arthropoda > Insecta > Hemiptera > Veliidae > Microvelia > Microvelia longipes. Next base: position 6,173,473 of record JACMZG010001913.1, read on the forward strand.
TGTTCAGGAAGGTATTTCCGAAAAATTGAGACCGGTTCCAGCCATTACACTTTTTATTAACAAAACACCCCTGGGCTCTTGGTCTATATTATATTTTATATATTGTAATGTAGCAGGTAAAATTTAAGGGTTTTTCCGTATTTTGGATAACATTAAAGTAAGTCAGTAACCTTGCATAATCCTATAATTTGTTTACCTGTATTACACAAAATGTTAAGAATAATACTTATAGTACCTGTAAATAGTTACTCCATTTTAGTAGTAAGATAATCCACTTTGGGCACTATTATAATTACTTCACTTTTACGAAAATATGGTGACCACAGAGGATTGATATTGCACTTGACCCGGCACATTCATAACTGACCGTTTTATCTCGCACGTTTTGTTTATTTTCTACTGCTTATCTCTCAACAATAGATTTAATTACAATATTATAGTTTAACTTTAATTCATCTCTAAACATATTTATCTCTACAATAGTAATATAATAAGTACATTATGAAGATTCTTTACCGAGAAAGATATCAAATATAACTTCAGTCGACGGGAATTGTATTTGTTTCTATTACTGATTATGGTCATATCAGCTGATAGATCATCTTTAACGGAGCGGCAATGCCATAAAACTTTGAATTGAGGATGGATTTTTCTGAATTTTAACAAGGATTTCAACCTCAATAAATATTTGACATTATAGATCATGAATAACCAATTTAATAGAATATTTTGTAATAGTTTTTATGATTTTTGTATTAATTATTATTTAATTAATTCAGGGAAATTTTCTCAGGATCAAGCTGTAGACGCTTTTCTTGGGTTTTCGTGTAGCTGTCTTCGCCTACAAAAGTCTTCGCCATAAAAGAAATATGTCGCTTTTCGTGTAGTTTTACCAATATCTTAATATTTACATAATTTATAGCATTTTTTTTGGTTTTGTTTTATATAGTTTAAATTTGTTTGGACCATGGCTGTGATATTTAAGTTATTATATTATACATATAATTTATATATTTAAGTTTGTTAAGTTTTGTTAAGATAAGGATTGATATGACTATATTGGATATCACATATAGGTTACCGTTTCGGCATTTGTTACCTTAATTTAGGATAGCTTATTTAAATGTTTCTTATTTTTAATTTACCATGTAGTTACCCACAGCTTTTCCCAATGTACTATTATTATTTTATTTAGTTAAGATTTGTTTAGAGTAGGTTACTCTGACGTATGCCAACTTTTGCATGTTACTTTATTTTACTTTCTAATCTGCGAGTGTTAATTTAATTACATCTAGTATACGTATCGTAGTTATTTAAGTCTGTTATTTACTTTTTAGAATTAAGAATCCCGACCCACTTGTTGATTGAGATAGTGGAGCAGCTAAACAATTGTAACATGTGTATGAGAATTATAAGTTTTGGCAGATTGAACAGTTCACCCATACATAGGTTACAATATATATATATATATATATATATATATATATATATATATAATCCAGCTCCAAAACTTGTGAATATGATAAGAGCAGTGACAGGGATGACAATGTCCCTTGACTTACTTCACGACTTATTCTCCACACAGTTAGCCGGAGGCGAATAACTGTGAAAGGTGTTGAAATTGATGGTGTTTGGTTGGTGGTGATGTCGTCTAAGAGCGATCAGAAAGCTACCTTAAGACGTGAGACACTACTAGAGGAAGCCGCCCCGCGTAGGTGGCGGCTTGATATACCCAAGCTTCGTACCTTTCCCTTTCCGAGCAGGGGAAGACCTCCATGGCCCTCGATGATACAGACGCCTTGACGGTAGCCACAAATCCTCCCGACGCGGTGCCCGCTCGAAGTACTCATGACCTCATCACACCCAAGACAATTTCAGCTACTAGATCTTATAGATCTTACAGCCAATTTTATGATTTATTATTTCAAATAAAAATGTCTATGCTTGCAGCAGGGCCAACGTCAGAAAACAGTTGAAACTGTTTGAATAATCAATAATAACTGATTGTAATTAGATATTTATTGTAATAATTTAAACAAAATATAAGTTTATATTGAATTTGTCACCACTACCTACTGAAAATTTATTTACCTCAGTTTTAAAAAATAATTTACATTACAAAAATGCGTGCTAATAGATTTATATCTGGTATTAGCACTCGTTAAAACGTAAAATATAATAAAAACAGAATTAATTAAAATGAAAAGCTCTCAAATAACTTTTTATCTTAATTTTTAATTTAAGTTTGTTTTAATAATAAATTGTCTAGTCTGTTAACAACGGAATCTAATGGCAGAAACCTCTCCATTTTTTAAATGGTATGAAAATTTCCATTTTCTGTCAAAGAATTTTTACAAGTTTTTCCAAGAATCGTTCCAATTAGCTTTATTTAATAAATTATTCTTGTTTTCTCAACAAGTCCATTAGGAGATATTTCATTTGTTAAATATTTATCAGTTATTTTTTGAGTTCATTATATCCCTGTTTAGTAGCGAATTCTTAACGAAAATTAAGCTTTACACACATACACACACACACACACACACACACACACACACACACACACACACACACACACATATATATATATATATATATATATATATATATATTATATATATATATATATATATATATATATATATTATATATATATATATATATATATATATATATATATATATATATATATATATATATATATATATATATATATATATATATATATATATATATATATATATATGTATGTATATATATATATATATATATATTTATTTATTAATAAAATATGGTAAAATATGGAGCTAATATCAGCTCTATTTAGCATAAATGATAGACAAATAGTTTGTATGTAGCTGATTATTTTGCTGTTGATAAAGAAGTTAATATGTTCTTTTATCAGGGCGAACTGTTATAAAATATAGAAAACAAAATATAAGTGAACTATAAAAACAAGTAAAATAAACGGAAAACTGAATAGATATCAATCAACTGATAAAAGAAACTTACATAAAACTACTTGAAAGAGACACTACAATCTTATATTAAAATAACTAAAAGGAAAATATATATTGTGGTTTCTTGTTTATATATATATATATATATATATATATATATATATATATATATATATATATATATATATATATATAATATAGTAATATTATATTACAGCTTGAAGTAAAACCCCTACAAATGTGCTTTTTGCTGTCCAATGTGCCTTAGGCTTATGTGGTTAGCAAGGTTTTAATTATAAACAATTAATATTGTAAATAGATCTTACAAAAATGTTTGGAGCCATTCTGTATAATTATATTGTAAATTACTCTGTAAACTATTATTTAAATAAAATTTATTATTTATGTTAGGATTTAATTATGTGCGTTAATTAATTATGCGTGGAGGCGATGCTTGCCGTCTCCTACCTATTTTTTTTACTAGAGTAACTGATGGCTCCAGTAAATTTATATTGCATCAATGTTATCTTGTTAAGTTAATTAATCATCCATCATCCGCAATTCTATTTTACAAGCACAAATTATGATAGCTATCAATAGCAAACCTACCAAATTACGAAAATGGTAACATTTTCCTTTATAGCTATTCAACTCTTATCGCATTAATTTGAATGTTTCTTAATTATTGTTTTCAGTTTTGGTAGAACAATATTTACATTTAGTAAATAATTTTGATGTAGGAGGGTGCGTTACTATTGGAAGATTGTAAAACTTGAACTTTGTTTAAGGCAAGGTTTAAAATCAAATAACACCCGAATATATTTATGTTATAAATGTCAATTAATATATGGAAAGTTTGACTAAGTTTTTAACCAATTTTAGTATTTAGAAGTGTTATATGTAGACACAGATTCGTAAATATAGTATTCATTTAATTTTTTAGTAAGGTTTCTTCTATACGATTCAAGATTTAGTTATAGTTAATGCTGCCATGTTTTGATTAGATAAAATGTAAGAGCTTAATTACTGAGTAGAGTTTGGTTAGAACTGAGATACAAGCCTATGTAGTAAAAGCTTTCAACTTTGAAATGTTCATCTTATTAGGTATCAAAGTTACTGACGCTTTGCCCTATGTTAAGTTTTAATTTGAGTTAGAGGCTGATAGAGATAGTTGGGAAAAGAGATGAATAGATAATAGTTGGTGAGAAAAGGCTGAAGATGTGGATGGTTTTAAATAAAGAGAGACATAGTTTGAAGAGATATTCAAAGTTTTTGTTTGAATATAGAAGTGATACAAGTATAGATATAGTTTATATGAAAATTATGAGTGAGTGTAAGCATTATAGAGGTGTTACAGATGGTTTGAGGCTGAGAAAGATGGATGATTTATTAAAACAAGATAGTATGAAAAGAGGCGATTAGATCCATTCTGAAAGAGACAGTGGAATAATATAATGTTGGGTATACAAATATGTGGTTGAGGTTGGGTTGAGGGTGATGGATAAAGTAAGACGTGTGGTTCAGCTTTTTAAGTTGACTGAAATTATAGATTGTCCTATAAATTAGTTAGAGAGGTAACTAAAGATGATGTTAATACTAGTAGAGACATCACTTATTGTTGATTAAGTGTCCAGTTGTGCTGTTAAATAATGAAAAATGTGGAAATTATAGCCGCGACTTATTTAATAAAATTGATATGAACAATGGTAATAAATAATCTCCATTATGACACTTCACTTTACTAAATTTCCGGCTTTAAGCAAAAATCAATGCTATCACACTGACAATTACACAGGCGTAATATCTTCTGTTTACTCTACTCTCTAAATTACAAAGGCGTAATATCTTCTGTTTACTCTACTCTATAAGTTACAAAGACGTTATATCTTCTGTTTACTCTCTCTATACAAAGCGTATATCTTCTCTCTACTCTTTAATTACAAGGCGTAATATCTTCTGTTTACTCTACTCTATAAGTTACAAAGACGTTATATCTTCTGATTACTCTACTCTCTAAATTACAAAGGCGTAATATCTTCTGTTTACTCTACTCTCTGAATTACACAGGCGTAATATCTTCTGCTTACTCTACTCTCTAAATTACAAAAGCGTAATATCTTGTGTTTATTCTACTCTCTGAATTACACAGGCGTAATTTCTTCTGTTTTCTCTACTCTCTGAAACTGATTAAAGAGCCTGGATAAAACCTTTTACCTCTTCAGTACTGTAGTCCTGTGTTTATCAACCTTTTGAACAGCACGCCGAAAGAAATATTAGTAACAATCTCGCGACATTTCTTACGCTTTATTTATGAATAGTAATGCGTTGCGGACAACATAAAATATCAAGAAACATAAATCTATTTAAAAAATATTTTTTTATGAAAAATAAAAAAAACTATGAATAGATTTTAAGAAACATAATATATCAATATTTTTGGGGGCTTACTTCGTTATTATGACACAAATTTTAAAGGAGCTGGCTAAATTGGTAGATATTAAGTAAATAAAAAGCGGGACTCGCTTTGCTCGCTAGATTGCAATAAATATATAAGAGAAATGTAAAATTATATAATTAGTGGCTCGCTTCGCTCACTAGGCGTAATATTCAGCCAAACTTATCCCAATATAAAGTTAAATCACTTAGTTTACCTAATTTATTTTTCACATAATTTTATGCGTAGCATAAGATCTTAGTTATTATTATTTGGTCATTCTGTTATTTAGTCATTATATTTTAACTAACATTTTGACTAATTATGCTAATATTATTTCTGTTTCAGGTAAATGCTGCTATTATGAGTAAGTATGAAATTAAAACTTATTACGAATGAATTTGAATTATTAGAAATAAAAAAATAATACAATCTGGATATTGGTCTGTAATTGTGGCAACACATTTACAATCTATAACTATAACTAATCCACCTAATAACTATTAAACTACCTATAATAACTATGACCAATAGAACTACATCCTACCTAATAACTATAAACTACCTACATCAACCTAACCATTAACTAATAATATGAACATCCAATACTATGAACTACATCCTAACTATGACTAACTAATACTATGAACTACATCCTACCAACTATGAACTACATTTACTTATAACTATGAACACATCCAACCTAATAACTATGAACTACTATATATGAACAATCTAATTACTATGAACTACATCCAACCTAATAACTATGAACTACATCCTACCTAATAACTATGAACTACATCCAACCTAACAACTATGAACTACATTTAACTTAATAACTATGAACTACATCCTACCTATAACTAAACACATCCAACCTAATAACTAAACTACATCACCTAACAACTATGAACTACATTTACTATATGAACTACTCTAAATAACTATGAACTATCCAACTAAACTATGAACTACATTCAACCGAATAACTATGAACTACATCCTACCTAATAACTATGAACTACATCCTACCTAATAACTATAAACTACATCCAACCTAATAACTATGAACTACATTCAACCTTACAACTATGAACTACATTTAACCTAATAACTATGAATACCATACCTATACTATGAACTACATCCACCCCTAAAACTATAATACATCCTACCTAATAACTATGAACTACATCCTACTAATAACTATAACTACATCTACCTAATAACTATGAACTACATCCAACGTAACAACTATGAACTACATTCAACCTAATAACTATGAACTACATCCAACCTAATAACTATGAACTACATCCACTAAATAACTAAACTACATCCTACTAATACTATGAACGAACAATAACTATGACTACATAACTAATGAAAACTATGAACTACATCCACCTAATACTATGAACATGAATCTAATAACTATGAACTACATCCAATAACTAATAACTATGAACTAATCACCTAATAACTATGAACCTATGAACTACATCCAACCTAATAACTATGAACTACATCCACCTAATAACTATGAACTACATCCAACTAATATATGAACAACCTATAACTAATGACAACTAGCAACCCTAATAACTATGAACTACATCCAACCTAATAACTATGAACTACATCCTACCTAATAATTCAACCTAATAACTATGAACTACTCTACCTACATCCAACCTAATACTATGAACTTTTCATTAGCATGTATTGACCGAACTCCAATCCACCCAATTAATTATGAACTATATTTATGTAACATACTTTGATCCAATTACTATGCATTGATGCAACTAGTATAAACTACAATGATTTATCTTCGAACTATATCCATCCAACTAAATAGGAATTATACTCATATTAGCATGTACTGATTCTGTTTGTAAATATTGATCCAACTATAATTAACTAACTATAAACTCAATCAAACCAACTTACTATAAACTATATCACAATATTATTATCAGATCCGATTAATTAGCAAGTATTGATCTAACTATTATGAACTACAGTGAACTATCTACGAACTACATCAAACCAACTAAGTATGAATGCCACTTACGTGGCAACACTGTTTGAAGCCCTCCGGGCAACACTGCTTTTGTGTATTAGTTCAGATGTTAGTTCTTTTTTACAACATGTTCATAAATGTATTTCTTATTTTGTTTAATAAAAAAATTTGTAAAATTATGGTGTCGGCGTTAATATATCACAATGAAAATCAACCTATCAGCATGCATAGTGATCCAATTAAGAAGTAAATATCCCATTTCAGTTAACAAGTACTAAACCAATTAAAATTTAGCTAACTCACTTACATTAGTTTCGTCAATTAGTTAAAAAACTTATTTATAAATTACCCAGTGTAGAATGGCCAGGTATAATTAAGATGTTTACAGCCAGAGGTTTGATTCTAATCCAATTGAATTAGATAAGGCATAGTGATCCAATTCAAAAGTAAGCAATATCTTATTTCAGTTAACAAGTACTGAACCAATTAAAATTTAGGTATCTCTCTTATATTAGTTTTGTCAATTAGTTAAAAATAGTTATTTATGCAACAAGGAATGAAAGTAAGTTTCACAGCTCAAGTGAAAGTTTCGTCCTAAGGCAGCGCCGAAGGAGGAAACTTCATAAGCTCACAAGGCCGGTAGGCCGAGGGAGATAAACTAGTTAGCTCCCGAAGCTTGCCGAGGGAGTTAACTAACATTTTGGCTCCCGAGGCTTGACGAGGGAGATAATACGAGAGCTAAAAACTTTCATCCCTTGTTGCATATTAAATTTTATCTACGACTAGACAACTAACAACTATTGATATAATCTTCAGCTCCTTAATTGTTATTGTGATAGTTTAGTTTATTCTTACCATGTCAATTACTCTGATGAAGAGAGAATAAAACCACTATCTCCACATTATTTTATTGTAAGCAGTCAATAGAATAATGTGTAATACTATATTTGAAATTTAAACATTAGCGTGTGTATATTGTATATTCTACCCGTAGTACCAACATAACACCAAAAAAAATCCTAAAAATTTCCTAAAATTCCTAAAAATTTTACTAAAAACTTCTGTCAAGTTGGCAACACCTTCACTTTTCTTCCCTAGGGAGTAAAAGTACATTTACAGTGTGAGATAACAAGACTGTAAGTAGAACTTACAATACAAGGAGTAGATAAAATTATTTATAAATTACCCAGTGTAGAATGGCTAGGTATAATTAAGATGTTTACAGCCAGAGGTTTGATTCTAATCCAATTGACATCCTAAGTTGTATCATATGATTAATATGAATATGGAAGAGATACATTTGATAGCGTTATTTATCAATAGATAGATAAAATAGGTTTAAGATTATACCCGGAAAATGTTGATAAGTTTAACATTCTATGATGGCAAACTGGCCGCTAATTAAAACGTCTCTGACCTCCTCTATCATGTGAATCTTCATGAATATAGATGCTAAAACTGTTCTATCTACCTATGTTTTCTCTTTAATCTACGGCAAGCTAACCATGTAATATATCCCTTTGCATAAACTATGTTTCCCATCTACATATTTTGGTTTTAACATGATCATATTAGTAGCTTGGTTAAAATTTTAAATTAAAATCCTGTCTAATTTTTCCTATTAGTGTTCATATTTAGTACAATACAACCTATTTTTCCAAATAGGGAAGTAGTAGTTGATGTTGAATAGTCAAGTAAGTTTATATGTTATTATTCTATGGTAGAATACATAAAAACTAAAAAATGTATGGTAAGTAAAACACTAAAAATAGGGGGCTTAAACGCAACATAATAACAAAATAGCTCCGTATCTAGTAATGCTGTATAGCTGATATACAAACTTTTATTTTAAATAAGTATGTATACCCACATAGCATTGGAGTTTTTTTCCTTTTATGTGGGTTAACAATTATTATAATTTTTGATTTTGTAATTATTTATTCATTTAAATAAAGGAAAAAATCTTTTCGGATCTCAAGCTTTTTCTTCCTTTCCTGAATTCCCTCCCCCTGACTATAGTATATTTTGCAAGTTTTTATTTGTAGATTTAAGTCACTTGTTGTTCTTATAATTTGCACCGACTTACCTGCTTCATCTAGTTTTTAGATTAACTAGCTTTGAATGCTAGATTGTATTTCTTATTTAGTTTTATGACTGTAGTTTAAGCTCGTCCCTTCCATCCTATCTGTTCGTATTTATGGATCTAACAACTTGCTCATCGCGGGATGATCACTACATCTTTAATTTTACTATAAACATTAACTGGCACATTTCACAGCATAACTCTTCAATATTTTTCATTTATATTATATAATAACACTGGCTGTTTACTTCGTAACGGCTAAGGGTAACAGTGATTTTACCTCCTTAAGATTTCAGGCTTAGAATAATACTATATATAGAAGGAGCACAGAACCGTAAACACAATGTAATTCCACTGATAACACGAAAGCCGGTTGACTGGTGCACTTAAGTAATGCTGCCAACCTGACAACAAAACATTATTTTAAATATGTGTCATAAATATCTATTAATGAAAAAATATCGTAAAGAACTAATATAATAACTCAAAACACGTGCTGAGTATTTAATAAAACCGGTCTTAGATGGCAAAAGGGTGGCGGAATACAAGAATCTACTTTTAGTTGACGAGGACTACTTTTAATATAATTTTAATAAATACGTTAAACTACAATTTAAAATGCTTTAAATATTGTAATGCACCGATATTTATATTAGTATTTTATGAATAATCTATCATTAATTAATGATAGAACATAATAATTAAGCAACCGGAAGTATTGCCAACTTTTTTTTTAGAAAATTGTATATTGTTAGGGTGGCAGCATTACTTAAGTGCACCAGTGAACCGGCTTTCGTGTTATCAGTATTATCTCTTTAAGATTTCAGGTCTACAAATATTCGAAATCAGTGTTGAAAATTCAACTTATTTCAGCTGTTACGTTTCAACATCTAGTCACCAGTCAATTTTCGGCAATTCACCACAGTTTTCTTGACCTATAATTGTACAGTATAAAGTATTAAGAAATTTCCCAAATTTAATTGGACAGTGGTCAAGACAAAAGATACTCCGAAAATGTTGGTTTTTGCTTAAATTTAGTTTATTTAGTTACCAAATACTTATAATTCTGTGTTCCTGTATTTTGTGAAGTACTGTGATATATAATGTATAAATAAATTCTGGTGAGCTAGCTTTAATTTAATTTTTTTTGCTTTTTTTAAATAAAATCTACTTCATCTAAATTACTGTAGAGCCTGCTCTGGTGTACGCAACCAACCCTTTTCCATTTCTTCTTCCTTCAGATTCTTCTGTAGTATTAGATAGTTTATGTGGCCACAATATAGAAGGTTTAGTTTATTTTTTAGTAATCACTTTGTTAAAATGAATATTTATTTAAATATTTAAAATATATTTAAAATTTAAGAAACATTGTATCACTAATGTACAAGTGTAGACTAGTAACTATTAGCGAACTTCATACAATTTTATTAAAAAACACTAGTAGGTTACAAGTTTTTTTCTGAAATCTCCTAGGAAACGAGCATATTTGTGTCAAACTCCAATCAAATTTGATTATCTCCCCCACAAACTTTACAAACTATTGTACAAAACAACTTGTAAATACAAGTGTCAAAATTAACCGTTTCACGAATATCATTGCAATTTATTGTAACCTACAAGAGTTTTTGTAAACAATGTGTCAACATATTATTAAAACCCAGTTTCATTCATATAAGTAAATTATTTCTAAAATACGAGAAGTAATATTTATAAAAACGTTTTACAAACTCATATTGAGCACCAGATTACTAATAAACTAAAAGTTTGCGATAAAAAACTAAGTTTTCATTATTAAAATGAACTTGTAAATCAGTCTAGTTCAGACTTTGGTAGAAATTTTACAAGTGAATGTTACAAGTAATTGTAATAGACAAGAAAATGTTGTTTATTAAATAGAAAAATGCTACAAATCTACAACTGTATCCTTGGTAACACAAGTAAATTTGTCATTACAAGTTGCTTTTTACAATTTTTGTAACTACAAGACTTGCACATTTATGAAACGGGCTCCACAACTACATTTGGGGGATCCAAACTACATTATGGAACTACATTTTGGTAGGTTTGCTTATGATTTTTAAACAAATTCTTTTATTTATGATTTCTGTCCATTGGCAGCATTGTAATTAACATTATTCAAGTTCCTAGTAGTGCTCGCTTTGTAACTTATTTATTTCAAGCCTTATATTGCGCAAATATATACTGCTTATTTAACTTAATCTTATTTATTATTAACATTTGTATGTATTTATTATCTACTTTATTAAATTCAAAAAGTTAGGTCTGAGTAGACAATCTCAGCCCACACAATCAAATTCCAGTCTTTTTTTGTCTTGCTATAGTATCCCACCGGATCCTTCCTTTCCCCCATTTTGGAGTTTTCCTTCAAAGCTTTAATTTTAACAAATGTATTTCTACAGATCCCAGTTCAGATGACAATATAAGGCAATGCCCTAGTGCGCTGACAAAACTTCATAAGACTATAATAATGTTAAGGGGTGATAGTAAGCGATAAAAGTTAATTTGGTAGTTTAAAATTAAGTCCATAAGTAAATAATAAAATTTGGGGGTGTTTGTTTGACATAAAAATTTTATTAGTTTATTTCAAATTAAGTCATCGACTTAATTTAATAAAATGTGGGGGATCACTAAGCGATCAGATTAACTTATATCAAATAAATGAAAAGGAAAGCATATATTGAGAAAGTTTTCACAGGTGTATATTTTTCATATTTTTGGATGTAATGTTATAACCTATAGAAAGTTCTTTACGATCCTGATTAAAACCAGGTTGCGACCCGGTTATAATTAGAACCCTGCGGATGAAGATATTTCAGGTTGAGATAGGGAGGTAATCAATACACGAGGAACTACGAGGATCAATTTTAGAAGCTTGGTGTAAACCTCTCTATCAAGGGTTTATTTGGATAGGGGGGGAGGCAATACAAATCTAGGTGAGGGGCAAATTTGGCGAACCAATCAGATGGCAATTTCCTGATAGCTCTTACCTAAATCTGTGTTGGAAAATTCAACATAATCTCTTGAGTCCTTTTAGTAGGGGTTTCCCGGGGGTATTGAGTTTTAGAAAAATCTACTTTCACTTGTAAATAGTACCATTAAATCAAATCCACAATTTATCTTTCTAATTTTCTTTTTTCTTTCCTAACCTACTTCATTGGATATATAGGAAATGTATTGCGTGTCTGATAAAACAAAGATTTGATTATAATTATTATCATGTCCGACACTTTTATGGTGTTTTGAGTTAGTTTCATATTGCTTTTTTCATCTGGTTATCGTTGTGTTTAAAAATGCTGGCTGTTTTTTTGCTGAAGAGTTGAAACACGACAAAGAAATCAGACTTAAAGACTAGTTTTGTGCTGCTTAAAATAAATTGTTTTAGAACATGTTAATATATTTCCAATATATCAAACAATTAAACATATTCTAGAAACTTTGACCAATCATTTGAAATCTCTAAATGTTAAATCGAACCTCTAAATTTTAATTTTTCAATATTCGTGATTGTGGATATACTTTTAATATCTAGTTAACTCGACGGCATATCGTTAGATAGCGAGATTCATAAAAACTAGTAGTATAAATTCCACATCTAAATATTTATACTTAAATAGACGCGCGATCCATTGAATACATATTAATCTTTATAAAATGAAATGGAATTAAAAGTCGGAAAATGATTTAATTGCGCTGCACTTTGGTACAAGTGTATTTCATTACGTAATAAATAAGTTTACTAATAAATAAATAAAGTATACTAAGTTTTGTTTCAATACGACAAGTATATCTATGGTTTTTGTGGGATCATATTAAGCAGCATTTAGCGAGGTCAGTGCCCTGGGAATAAAACTAATGGAATTACTATCTGAGGACGATCGAAGCGAGTCCGAAGTAGACAGGATGAGCTTAGCAAATCAGATGTGATGAGGAAAAGTTCAGAGATACCCCGTGACCATTTTTTACCTTTTTTTTAATGATACCAGTTACAACCAAGATGTTAAAATTTATAGGGTGGTTCAATTTGATGTGAACAAACGAAATGCATTCGGAGGTATGTGCTGTGGCGTTTCATTTTTAAGCTTTAAGACTTTCCCGCCTATGAGTGGTCCTGTGTGGTGCTGCCACCTAGTGCCGAACTGGCGAGGCTCAACTCTGAGTTTTATCTAATTGTAGATTTGGGATTTGAGATTCTCAGTCCCGTCTTCACTAATTTCAGTGGTTACCCATTCTAATGGATTTTCTTATCTTCTTTTGGTTTTTTTTGTGTTTTCCTAGCTAATTAGGAGGTGTTATTTTCTTTTATTCACTTCAGAATAGTTTATTTCTTTACGATTTGTCCTCGAGTGGCAACACTGATTTTTTTTGTAACCTTAACGAAGTGTTATCTTTTTGCTGAAAACTTTTGCCGTGTTGGCTGTTTCTTTCTTTATTTTCATTGATTTGGATAATTTTAAGGTAAATTTTATTATTTAAATACCTTCATTTGAGTTTTGATTTATTTTTGTCCGTTTGTCTCAGCGGTCCTTACAGTTTTTGGTTATTTTGTCTAGTCGTGTCTGAGAGTGACCGGTTGGAGACCGGCGAGCCTGTTCTGTCTTTCTTTTGAGTCTCGGAGTAGCTGTGGGACCAGTCAATATTGTTTGGAATACTTTGGAATGCTGTTGAACCCTCTAATTATTACCGTACCGGTGAGTTTATTTCTTTTGTATTGGTAGCCAAGCCAAGTTTGGTGATGTGTTACTGGATTTAATTTTGTATATCTTTGAGCCCTGTTGAGGCCTTATTTTGATGCCAAGAGATTACAGTTTCAGGTTGGGACCTGAAATCTGAGTAAGGACCCGTTTAGTCACTTTGGGTCTGGGATTACCTGATTGCAGCGTCACAAGATACAGATTCTGGTTATGCGGACAGAAGGATTCAACTACAGCATTTTCATCTTGATTTTAACTCTCTCTCTCTCTCTCTCTATATATATTTTTATACCTATATACATCTTCTTTTGAGTGACATATGCCATTCCCGTTTAGGGATATTAGGTACAGTTTATTCTGTACCTTAAAATCATATTAATTTTGTTAATAAGTTTACTTCATATGTTAAGTATAGCCTTCCGAAAGGAACATAAGACTTTTAACGTAAACTGTAAGCACTTATTTACTTCTGGTACCATAAGTAACCCGGTTAGGTTCGTGGTGAGTCACCTGCTTAACGGGTACTCCTTAATATTTAGACTGGGGAGTTTCAATTTTTTTCGGGTTTTATTTTTTTATTAATAATAAATATTGTTTTATGTATTCTATTTGTATTATCTTGCCAGAGATTTTAGAAATTTCATTATATATTCTTAAGACTCTATTCTGTGTCATTATTTATCTATTTAGGTCTACCGAACCCACTTTACGAGCTGCTGTGCAGTCATCCTTTTGGAATAAGGATGTGATGATTTATGCGTCCTGGGTTTAGGGCATAGGTAACATAACCTGACATTTTTATGAATGATATGTGACGTCATTGCAGGTATGGGTATAGACGGCATGCATTAAGAGTATCTACGTCATATCAGGTTATTTATTAATGACGTCATTGCAGGTATTGGTATAGACAGCATACATTAAACAGTATCTATTTATTTTTCAATGACGTCATTGCAGGTATTGGTATAGACAGCATACATTAAACAGTATCTATTTATTTCTTCAATGACGTCATTGCAGGTATTGGTATAGACAGCATACATTAACAGTATCTATTTATTATTTAATGACGTCATTGCAGGTATGGGTACAGACAGCATACATTAAACAGTATCTATTAATTCATTGCACTACATTATCTATTTATTCTTCAATGACGTCATTGCAGGTATTGGTATAGACGGCATACATTAAACAGTATCTATTTATTTCTTCAATGACATCATTTCCAGACTATAAAATAACACAAAATATTAATTTTAATTCATAATAACTCACCAAATAAATCAGCTTGTAAACTTATTAGTTTGAGTTGTAACCTTTTTTTGAAACTATTGACATCGTTTGTCAAGATGACAAAAAGGTTTTAATTAATTTTAAATGAATTTAATATTATATTTCGTTATTACAAACAAAATACAGTATTTTTCTTTTTAACATAACAATAGCAAAGCCAAAGTATACAATTATATCTTTTGAATATCATGTATTTTGAAATGTTTAGATGAAAATAGCCTCGGGTAGCTAAGAAGGATTTCTTTGTTTTCTATAAATCCTGAGCACTAAAGTCCGGACTAAGTACTAAGGACTTTTCTTTTTTAAGGAATCTCTTTCAAAGCTTAAAAATCCAGCTTTATTTTTTCTTTGAATTATTTAAGAATTTAGAGACAATGCCAAATTTAGGTTCGTATGTTTGGAGAGCAACTTTAATATTAGACTTAGGTTATCTTGCTATTTATATTATTTATTTAAAACGTTAAGTATCCAATACATAGAATGAAGAGAAAAATAATTCTTTCCGTGTGAATGTACATTTTGTATTATTATAGTGCTGAGTATAGAGAATATTTACGCTTTTCTTTATTTATGTCATAGGAAAACTTATGTTATTGCACTAAAAAGCCTTAAGTGAAACCGATTCAGGTGTTTTAAGACCTCCTGAAAGGTTTTTACCAAGTTGTCTGTCTGTGTGTTTTCGTCTGATATTAACGAAGCTTCTAGTGTATTTATGTAACAGAGTTAAAACAAAAATGTATTTTTGTCCGGAATTGTTTTGTTTTGCTATCCGGAAAATACTTTTTTAAGACTTCTCTATTCAGAAATATTTATTCGGCGTGATTGTAGTTTTTTAACAACAAATGTGTAATGGTTTATTAGTAATTAATACGGCCGATGTATTAGGCTAAAAGTGACGACTTACCGGTTTCGACATGCGGAGTGATAACGACTGTTATCAGTTTCAGTGTTGCCAATATTTGATGTGTAGTAAAATATCCCTAATGACTAAACAACTTCCACTCAATACAAAAAAATCCTAAATTCCATCCTATTATCTGAATTTGATTAATATTTATTAAATGAAAGCCAATCTTTCTTTATGATACGCTAAAAATCGTAAAAGTAACCAATCCATTTGAGATTTAGAATGGGTATAGATATTGTAGTATCTCTCCACTATAACTTGAATTGTAGTTATGCCCCACTCAGTCAGATGCGACATAAAGGGGGAGGGGGTAAGTGATGAGTCCTGGCCTGAACTTTAGTGCGTCTACAGACGAGCCGCAAATGTAGTGATCCCTTGCATACGCCAGGGGTCAGAATAAACACAAAGTTGACATTTACGTATCTCTTGCATACGCCAAGGGGTCAAGAGAAACACAAAGTTTGCATATAGCGATCCCTTACATATGCCAGGGGTCAAAAAAACACATAGATTGTTTGTAGTGGCCCCTTGCATACATCAAGGGGTCTAGAGAAACACAAAGTTGGCATATAGCGATCCCTTACATACGCCAGGGGTCAGAAAAACACATAGATTGTTTGTAGTGGCCCCTTGCATACATCAAGGGGTCAGAACAAACACAAATTTGGCATGTAGCGACCCTTTGCATACGCCAGGGAGTCAGGACAAACACAAAGTTTGCTTGTATACGAAGAGACCAATAAATGCAAAATAAAGATACGTAGTTCTTTTTAAACTTTAACCAAATACTCTGTTTTCTTGATTATGAACAAACAACAGTTGCTCTTCGAGAACAATTTAAGGGAACGAACTACAAACAGTTGTCTCTAACACGAACTAATAAACGGGAATCAAATAAAATACTTACTCCGCCTATATAGCGTATTTCTAGTTAAGGCAATAGTCTGTCTAGAAAAGAAAATGAAGCACTGTCTGAAAATTAACGTAAAAATAATAGTCCCTACACAAATGTTGGGCCCCAGTACTCTAGATACTCTAAAAACTAAAGATATACTTAATTATTACATGTTAAAGTTAAGAATAACTGCTAAATAGAAAGTAAACGAATCCTTATAGACCAAGAGCCCAGGGGTGTTTTGTTAATAAAAAGTGTAATGGCTGAAACCGTTCTCAATTTTTCGTAAATACCTTCCTGAACAAGGATCTGCAATTCTGCCGACTCATATCGGATGGATCGGATCCCTGGCAGAACCCACTTTAGGGGTCAAAGGTTCTGCCTGGGACACCCATCCGATACGAGTCGGCAGAATTGCAGATCCTTGTTCAGGAAGGTATTTACGAAAAATTGAGACCGGTTCCAGCCATTACACTGTTTGTTAACTTGGGTGGTAAATTTGAACTGTAAAGTGTGTTCTGCTTGGGACGCCCATCCGATACGAGTCGGCAGAATTGCAGATCCTTGCTCAGGAAGATATTTACGAAAAATTGAGACCGGTTCCAGCCATTACACTTTTTATTAACAAAACACCCCTGGGCTCTTGGTCTATTAACATGCCAATGGACAGCGGTAAAGGAAAACCTATCAAAATTCACCAACCTAAACCGAGAGCTTTATCCCGCTACCACTATCCAAGCGTTTTCGTGATTCCAAAGGTAATTACATGTTTTGAGAGCAAGCGAAGCGAGGTCGAATTAGTGAAGATTATAGAGATATTATTACTTAAGGGGCCCTATTGGTTGAGTTATGAAACATCGAAAAAACAACCTGACTACCTTCGCTAAAAATGTTATCAAATAATCATTACAAAATTGCACTTACTTGTACAGAAAATTACAAAATTGTACAGAAGAACGTTAAATATACTAATTTAAACACAAACAATGTGCGGGAAACCGAAAGAAATTTATTAATTATAACCTCAACTCACTCTTGTAGGAGGTTTCAATGAGGTTACACTAAGCCCCTGAGAGCCCCAAAACGATGTTACATGCCTTACTATGTATTGAGATAGACTATGCTCTCTCTAGTATATATCTCTTTGGTGATGATGATCTAATTTTCTTTTGATAAGAGCAGTGTTTAAAATGCTAACCCTCTTGTGATAATTTTATTTTTGATACGATGACAAAAAAGTTTGATTGTTTGTAACGCTCTTGCTATTGGCTTATTCTTATCAATCAGTACCCCTATATAAAGAAAATTGCAAGCAAATAATAAACTAAGTTTACTGAAAAAAAATATTAAGTATTTAGACATTGGAAAAGTTCAAATGTGATGCTATTACACATCTTTGTTTTTATGACGGTGTTGGTTAAAACTTTATGTCTACAGAACGCTCAGCATTGTTTTCCGAATTCTCAGCATTGTTTGTATTTTTGTTTAGATTTGTTATCTCGGCTCGTTAGAGAGCTGAAAATTTAACTTCCTTTGTTCTCGAAAATCATTGCTTCCTTTTTGTATTTTTACACTTCAACACACACAAGTACTCTCGCATGTGCACACACACTAACACAGGCACAAATACATTCCCAAGAGTAGACTCTAACATACACAAAAGCACTTCTTAGTACACACTCCTAAACACGCACTTGTTCATATACTCTCTAAAATACACATACAAAAACAAACACTCACACAAAATGGCTCACATTATTACCTAGTTATTATATATGTATATGAACAATTAAGTTTTACTAACTAATAAATTTAAAACAAACCCAATACAAAGATCCTTTATCCTTTATAATATATGTATGTATTTACTTTTAGTTAAATTTATAAAATACAGATGTGCAATATAATTTAATTTATGTATACACTATGTATATCTAAAAAATAAATTCGTTTACAACAATATATATATATATATATATATATATATATAATATATATATATATATATATATATATATATATATATATTTTTTTACTGTGTTTTCGTTGTTTCCCATAATTATTCTATAAATTCTGTTGTGACACTTCAGGGAAAATAATACACTTTACTTCATCTACCAACTATATTTCGACCACACTTCTGGTCATAATCATGTCTAAAAAACAAAAAATAAATAAATAATACTTGAAAACAAAACTAGATAATAAACTAAAAGAAGATTATAGAAAAAATTAGTTATGCGCTACTTACAAGAATGGTGATAAAAGGTATTTAGTTACTAATATGGGTAGTATAACAAAACCAGAGAACATCTCTTTAGTCAGTAATAATTATAAAATTTACCTAAAATTTAAAAAGAAAGCTGTTAAAATTGGAAGAGGAATAAAATGTAAGTTAACTTTAATGTTTTAAATGTAAAATTCAATAATTTGTATAAAATGAAATAAAAAACTAAAAGAACTTACATGGACATAAAGTAGGAATAATTAAGTTAAATTAAATGGTAAAGCAAAATAATCCAGAAAATTACTATATTCAACTATAATTTACTAACGACCAGACAACTAGAAATCAACAGGTAGACTGATGAGAATTAAATAACACATTAAATTAATTAAAGTACAAATTACTATTGAGGACTATGAAGAATGTATCAATAAAAGGATTATGATTCTTTAAATATATGACTATAATGTTTACTCATTCCTTTTGCATCTTTCTTAAAATTAACGTTGTTGGGATCTTTAGATATGTGAATAGCTTCTAATAATAAGCGTTTTTTATTGTTGTTCTCCATATCTAGAATTTTGGTATTATCAAAATCAAATTTATGATGCTTAGATTTTACATGAGTGGTTAGGGCTGTGTAATTATTCTTATTTTTACTATTAATATTAGCTTCATGTTGGTCTTTCCGATTTTTCCAAGTTTGACGGGACTCACCAACATATTGTCCGGGACAATCTCTGCAAGGAACTTTATAGATAAAACCCATGGTATCTTTTAAAGGTATTTTATCTTTAAGTCGGGAGTAATAACTATTTTGGATTTTATTAATAGGCTTTAGACCAAATTTAACTTCATTACAGTCATAATTTTTAAAGGTTTTTTGAATTATATGTGATAGTCCTTTCACAAAAGTTAAACTACTATAAATAACTGATCTATTATTATTGATATTGTTTTGTCTATTGTTATTATTATTTGGTTTCCATTAGAATTAGAGTGCCAAATTGATTTAATAGGTGAATAGGGTAGAAGTTATCAAGAAGTTTTCTATATACAGGGTGGAACATTTCAGATGCACACCCCCTGCTAAAATGGTTAAAAATGGAGATAGAGAGTCGGAAAAAGTCTCCACCCCTAGGTAATCGACCTCAGTGACCTCAAAAATGTCATTATTTTTTTGGTAACTATTTGCCAAATATGGTAATTTTATTACCCGAAATAGTAATTCCTCGGTAACTTTAAAAAGTTAAATTGGAGCATACCATGATATGAACATGTTAAAAAACTACATTATGTTCTGAGAAATTTGATACCAATATCATAAAATTCCGGTAATTTTTCTACAACCTATTGTGTAACATACATACACACTTTTATTCTTGAAAATTGCCATATTTTTGGAACAACAAAATGCACACCCCCTGCTAAAATGGTTAGAAATGAAGATAGAGAGTCGGAAAAAGTCTCCACCCCTAGGTAATCGACCTCAGTGATCTCAAATATGTCATTATTTTTTCGGTAACTATTTGGCAAATATGGTAATTTTATTACCCGAAATGGTAATTCCTCGTTAACTTTAAAAAGTTAAATTGGAGCATACCATGATATGAACATTTTTGAAAACAACATTATGTTTTGAGAAATTTGATATCAATATCATAAAATTCCGGTAATTTTTCTACAACCTATTGTGTAACATACATACACACTTTTATTCTTGAAAATTGCCATATTTTTGGAACAACAAAATGCACACCCCCTGCTAAAATGGTTAGAAATGAAGATAGAGAGTCGGAAAAGTCTCCACCCCTAGGTAATTGACCTCAGTGACCTCAATATGTCATTATTTTTTCGGTAACTATTTGGCAAATATGGTAATTTTATTACCCGAAATGGTAATTCCTTGTTAACTTTAAAAAGTTAAATTGGAGCATACCATGATATGAACATTTTTAAAAACTACATTATGGTTTGAGAAATTTGATACCAATATCATAAAATTCCGGTAATTGTTCTACAACCTATTGTGTAACATACATACACTCTTTTATTCTTGAAAATTACCAAATTTTTGGAACAACAAAATGCACACCCCCTGCTAAAATGGTTAAAAATGGAGATAGAGAGTCGGAAAAAGTCTCCACCCCTAGGTAATCGACCTCAGTGACCTTAAATATGTTATTATTTTTTCGGTAACTATTTGGCAAATATGGTAATTTTATTACCCGAAATGGTAATTCCTCGGTAACTTTAAAAAGTTAAATTGAAGCATACCATGATATGAACATTTTTGAAAACTACATTATGTGCTGAGAAATTTGATTTCAATATCATAAAATTCCGGTAATTTTTTTACGACCTATTTTGTAACATACATACACACTGTTATGTTTGAAAAATTGCAAGAAGGGGTAATAAATTTATTCTTACTAGTAACTTACATATTATTAACTCTTGAAGAATAAATTTATTATGTTCGAATAAATTTGTTGTGTTTTTATTTTTATAAAATGGTTTAGAATCAGACGATGTCAGCAAGAAAATGGGCAACACTTTGAACACCTTCCCTGAAATAACCTAAATTTCTTAATCCTTTCCTATATTTTGTATCTAGTAATCCTGGACCTCTCCTCAAATCCTATCTAAGTCCTAATTATTAATTATTCTAAGTTATTAACCTATCTATAAAGTTTACCTTATCCATCTACTCCCCCCCCCCAAATCTCTTCAAAACTAATTTTAACTATCTAATCTATTCAAATATCACATCTATCAACACCCCCCCCCCCCAAAATCTCTTCAAAAACTAATTTATAACTATCTAATCTATCTCAAATATCACATCTATCAACACCCCCCCCCAAAATCTCTTCAAAAACTAATTTATAACTATCTAATCTATCTCAAATATCACATCTATCTACTCCCTCCCCAAATCTATTCAAAAACTAATTTATAACTATCTAATCTATCTCAAATATGACATCTATCTACTCCCCCCCCCAAATCTATACAAAAAATAATTTAAATATCTAATCTATGTCAAATATGACATCTATCTACTCCCCCCCCCCCAAATCTACTCAAAAAGTTATTTATAACTATCTAATCTATCTCAAATATCACATCTATCTATAACTCCCCCTCCCTCCCCCATCCCCAAATAATCTATTCAAAAACTTATTTCTAACTCTCTAATCTATTACTCTATCTGCTATGCATGTATGTTACACAATAGGTCGTAGAAAAATTACCGGAATTTTATGATATTGGTATCAAATTTCTCAAAACATAATGTAGTTTTCAAAAATGTTGATATCATGGTATGCTCCAATTTAACTTTTTAAAGTTAACGAGGAATTGCCATTTCAGGTAATAAAATTACCATATTTGCCAAATAGTTACCAAAAAATAATGACATATTTGAGGTCACTGAGGTCGATTACCTAGGGGTGGAGACTTTTTCCGACTCTCTATCTTCATTTCTAACCATTTTAGCAGGGGGTGTGCATTTTGTTGTTCCAAAAATATGGCAATTTTCAAGAATAAAAGTGTGTATGTATGTTACACAATAGGTTGTAGAACAATTACCGGAATTTTATGATATTGGTATCAAATTTCTTAGAACATAATGTAGTTTTTAAAAATGTTCATATCATGGTATGCTCCAATTTAACTTTTTAAAGTTAACGAGGAATTACCATTTCGGGTAATAAATTACCATATTTGCCAAATAGTTACCGAAAAAATAATGACATATTTGAGGTCACTGAGGTCGATTACCTAGGGGTGGAGACTTTTTCCGACTCTCTATCTTCATTTTTAACCATTTTAGCAGGGGGTGTGCATTTTGTTGTTCCAAAATATGGCAATTTTCAAGAATAAAAGTGTGTATGTATGTTACACAATAGGTCGTAGAAAATTTCCCGGAATTTTATGATATTGATATCAAATTTCTCAAAACATAATGTTGTTTTCAAAAATGTTCATATCATGGTATGCTCCAATTTAACTTTTTAAAGTTAACGAGGAATTACCATTTCGGGTAATAAAATTACCATATTTGCCAAATAGTTACCGAAAAAATAATGACATATTTGAGGTCACTGAGGTCGATTACCTAGGGGTGGAGACTTTTTCCGACTCTCTATCTCCATTTTTAACCATTTTAGCAGGGGGTGTGCATCTGAAATGTTCCACCCTGTATAATAGTTTTAATTTCAGGTAAATGTTGTACGTCAGTTAATTTTATTGCACGTTTTATCAAATTTATGGCTGTATTTTTTATTTGAGAGCGGGGGTGATTAGATTTGTAATTTAAAAATCTTGTACCTTTAACTGGTTTATTAGCCCATTTTGTAGATAATTTTCCATCTGTTGATCTTATAACAGTGATATCTAAAAATGTTAGTTGATTATCATTTAAATGTTCAACTGTGAATTCAAACTTAGGTTGAAAATTATTAAGCTCTTTAAGTAAAGAGTCTATATTTCCTTTTTTAATGATTAAAAACAAATCATCAATATATTTACGAATAAATCGTGGTTTAAATTTAGATTTGTTTAATATTGTATTTAACAAATAGTTTAAGAAGATGCCACTTAAATTCACTGACATTCCACCACCCATTGGTAAACCATTAATTTGTTTATAAATTTTATTGTTGCATGTAAAGAATGTATTATTACAACAAAACTTTATACATTTTAAAAAAGTTTCACAGCAGTTATTACTCCCGACTTAAAGATAAAATACCTTTAAAAGATACCATGGGTTTTATCTATAAAGTTCCTTGCAGAGATTGTCCGGACAATATGTTGGTGAGTCCCGTCAAACTTGGAAAAAATCGGAAAGACCAACATGAAGCTAATATTAATAGTAAAAATAAGAATAATTACACAGCCCTAACCACTCATGTAAAATCTAAGCATCATAAATTTGATTTTGATAATACCAAAATTATAGAATAGAAGCTATTCACATATCTAAAGATCCCAACAACGTTAATTTTAAGAAAGATGCAAAAGGAATGAGTAAACATTATAGTCATATATTTAAAGAATCATAATCCTTTTTTGATACATTCTTCATAGTCCTCAATAGTAATTTGTACCTTTAATTAATTTAATGTGTTATTTAAATTCTCATCAGTCTACCTGTTGATTTCTAGTTGTCTGGTCGTTAGTAAATTATGTTGAATATAGTAATTTTCTGGATTATTTTGCTTTACCATTTAATTTAACTTAATTATTCCTACTTTATGTCCATGTAAGTTCTTTTAGTTTTTTATTTCATTTTATATACAAATTATTGAATTTTACATTTAAAACATTAAAGTTAACTTACATTTTATTCCTCTTCCAATTTTAACAGCTTTCTTTTTAAATTTTAGGTAAATTTTATAATTATTACTGACTAAAGAGATGTTCTCTGGTTTTGTTATACTACCCATATTAGTAACTAAATACCTTTTATCACCATTCTTGTAAGTAGCGCATAACTAATTTTTTCTAGTCAATTTTTGTTAGGTTTTTTGTATTATCTATTTTTGATACCTTGTTTGATATTTTCTATTCTTGATATATTGTTTGTACTATGTTTTAGTTTTGCCTTGAATGATGGCTACATTATAGTCGCCGAAACGTTGGCTAAGTAATATATTTATTTTCTACCAAGACCGATTACCCAAGTTGAGTGAGGTGTATGAACTGTATATATATATATATATTATATATATATATATATATATATATAATATATTTATATATATATATATATATATATATATATATATATATATATATATATATATATATATATATATATATATTATATATATATAT
The DNA here is from genome assembly GCA_018340805.1 of Microvelia longipes. Classification (NCBI taxonomy): domain Eukaryota; kingdom Metazoa; phylum Arthropoda; class Insecta; order Hemiptera; family Veliidae; genus Microvelia; species Microvelia longipes. The sequence continues at coordinate 6,198,866 of JACMZG010001913.1, forward strand.
ATATATATATATATATATATATTATATATATATATATATTATATATATATAATATATATATATATATATATATATATATATATATATATATATATATATAAATACAGTTATACACCTCACTCAACTTGGGTAATCGGTCTTGGTAGAAAATAAATATATTACTTAGCCAACGTTTCGGCGACTATAATGTAGCCATCATTCAGGGCAAAACTAAACATAGTACAAACAATATATCAAGAATAGAAAATATCAAACAAGTATCAAAAATAGATATACAAAAAACCTAACAAAATTGACTAGAATGAAGACTTACGTAAGCTAAATTAGAGACTAGATTCACATAATATTATAAAAGTATAAAATTAATTAAATAGCAAAGATATAGAAAAAACTACATGACAGTGTAAAAAAGTAAACAAGTGATAAAAGATAAGCAGCACTGTAGGGTGAGAGAGAAGGTATTAAGTGAAAAGAAACTAAAGATGGACGACAATGTTGTGATGGAAGAAGAAAATAAACAAGAGACTTAGGGGGGATCTGAAGCAGGTCCTAGGAGATATTTATAAGAGTCTATTATCTTTGATACATCAGATCTGTTGTTCATAGCGTTCTTATTCCCCGAATGTAGAGCATTTCAAGAATCTTACGCTTCTTATTATTTTTCTCCGTGCAAAGTGCTTTGCATTTTCTGGTTCAAAGATCTGCGTGATGCCCTAGGTCAACACAGTGAGCTGTCAAGCTGTCCTTTGGGCGTTCGCCCTATCAATGTAATTTTTTATGTGAGTTTTTACGGGTAGCGAAGTAAGTGGATGTTTCGCCAATATACACTTTGTTACAGTCCTTACAGCCAATCTGATATATAATACCAGACCTCTTAGCCATAGGGGTCACGTCCTTGGTCCGGCTAAACAGATTACCCACCTTCCTGATGGAATACTTAGCAAAGGACATATCTGCACTGAACCTCTAAGACACAGTAAGCTTTTCAGTCAACCCTTTCACATAAGGCAACCGGAAATAGCCCATAGGGGGCGGAGGTCTTAATTCCAGGCATTACTATTATCTCTGTGAATAGATGATAGAATTTTATAACTCTCTTTGGGTAGCCGTTTTAGAGAGAATTCTCTATATATATATATATATTATAATATATATATATATATATATATATATATATATATATATATATATATATATATACTTTGAAGGGAATAGAATAGTATTTCATTAAGTTAAGAATGTTTATCTCCTCTGATGAGTCATTTAAATATACTTGTTTACTTACTAGAGTTTTGGGGGTCAAGTTTAAATTTAAAATTTATTGATTTATTTCAAATTCTTCATAACATATTGTGTTTGGAAACTATGATATTTTTAGACTTGAGTAAGTTCTTTTTTAAAGACTTTTTTTAAAAAAAAAACTGTCAAACCACTATTGCGATTGAAAATTTGTATATTTTTGTACTTGAGAGGCATTTCAGCAAATCATATTAAATCTTGGTGTCGTTGTAAAATTATTCTTGGGGGGTTGAATTTAACAACATGTTTTAGTATACATTTAGGTAATAAAATACAAGTTTCTAAATATGAACTGATCATTTAATTCAAACATAAATCATAAGATCACACATGACATAATGAATAATAATAAAATAATAACAGTTGTCATAGTAACGAATTGTAAAGTATAAATATTAACAACATAACAACACTACACGCGCCAAAAATTGTCAATTCTTCACTGCATTTTCCGTGTTTCAAGAATTTCTTAAATTTAATGACTTATTAATATTATCAGATTAATTTCCCTGTAAATTGTTAATCATGCATAAAACTTTATTATTACATTAACTTTTTACTTTTCCGGATCTCCGCGCCAAAATTTTTAAAACTAGAGGTGAAAATTATAGGTAAATGAATTTCTTAGGTTTCTATAATTTTTAAATATTGTGTCAGCAAAAAAATCCGTAACTAGGGTGTCACCAGAATTATCTGTTTCAGGTGTTTTAAAGCCTCCTGCGTGTTTTTCATAAAGTTGTCTGTCTTTATGTGTGTGTGTTTGTACGTACACAAATTATAAAGCATAAACCGGAACCTTAGGCAAGAAAACGATATTTTAGCGATGAAACACACATTCCAATCGAAATTCGCCCGGCATGTGGACCACCTCGCCAGAATTATTTTGTAGTTACATAATTATAAACTTATATAATGTATATAAAAGGATAAAAAATTATTGTCCTCACCAGGATTCGAACCCAGATACCCTGCTAAGAGAGCTTGGAACGATTCCAGATAACATTTTTTTGACTTACCACTTGAAATAAGTTGAATACCAGTAACTGACCACAGTTTTTTCGACTTTATGTTCACTTTAAGTAGTCGTATCGGCTCTGTACCGGTATTATTCAATTCAGCGGCCCAAAAACCATAAAATACCCCTTTATGCGGCGAAAAAAATTACTCAAATTTTACTGTTTTTCCCTGGGTAATAAACCAGGTTAATGACGTCCCAACAACCAGATGTTCGACAGGGTTCATGCCCTTCCAAGGTTGATTTTTGTATCAAGTTTGATTAAAAAACATTTGACGGATAATTTATATTAAACATTGGTTACATATGTTTAATGCAAACTTAATACTTTTCTTATGTACCCACGTTAGAAATGTGGAAATGTAACACACTTGACACATTTTTATACATAAAAACACATGCTAAACTATTTTTTATGGATATATAAACATATATATACTTTTAGACTCTAAAATAATTTACAAAGGAATAAAAATAACAAAGGAAAACCCTATCCTATAAGTTATCAGGAAACAATGAAAACCCAATTTTGACAGCAACCCTCTAACAATAGGAAAATGTATTTACCGAAAGAAATATATGGGGTAAATGAAAATGTATTATGAGCCTGTTTTGTTGGCTGAATATTTTTTTCACTAATTCATTATATATTTTAGTATGATTTTGGTATATTTGGTTTGTTAGTTCCATGTTATCTGGTAAATTTGGATATCGTATTTCCATTGTTTGGCCAAAAAGGATTTTAAACAAAAACATAGCTTTGTAAAAACTCTGTCTAGTCTAGCGAAGAAAATATTGTGTCATCTTTAAACAAGCCGTGCAATCTTTTAGAGCAATTTTTTATTCTTTATGAGGTCGATCGTAGCTAATCCGACGTTGAGATAAAAGGCTCCGAGAAACCTTTTACCGGTTTATATAACACATTGACTTATACAGGATTGTTGAGTCACCCGTGGTGTAGTGGTTAAGGTACGCGGCCAATACACAGAATGAATGGACTTTAGTCATGGGTTCAATCCCAGCACGGGCCTCTAGGATTTTTATAAGAGGGATAAAAATTTTGCGTACCACGTTCTTCAGAAGGGGCGTAAAGCCGGTGGTCTCGAGCCTGAGCGTTGTCAGCTACTCGTTAAAGATCCCTCACCCCAAATGAAACTGGGTATAGGAAAAATTTAGGGCCCTCATTGTAGATTCATTATAATACTATACTGTTTGCCTTGTAGTTTAAAGTGTGTGGAGGTTTAGTTTAACAGTAAGAGCACGTGTTGTTCCCACTTTTCACTAGATTATAAGAGTCAGTGAAAATATGTATGATTGCTTGAAAAAGCATAAGAGGAACCATAGAAATTCACGGCTCTTCTGTCTAGATTAGATGAAAAAATATACCTACACTTGAAATTAAAAGGAGTAGAACACTATCTCAGGGAGATGGCAAAAAGGGCCCAACAACGTGGCCTACTTGCCTGATAGTTACTACCATTCCCTCCATATTACTATCACTACTATACAGGATTGTCTAAAAGTTTTCCCTCGTCTTTATTTTTGAACCGTATAAATTTAAATAAATTTTCAACTTCTTTATTATAGGATATATATATATATTTGGAACTTTAGAGATCTCCATTTATGTATAGAGAAGTTTATACTTTGCAGTGACTTATTTTTGTATCTCCCTACTCTAAACCAGAGACTATAGATACTTAAAAACTAAGGCCCGTATTCAAAGACATTTTCCTAACTTTCTCCTTTAGGAACAAGGAGAATGTTAGGAAAATGTTAGGAAAGTGTTAGGAAAATGTTAGGAGAATCTTAGGAAAATGTTAGGAAGATGTATTTGATTACGGGCCTAAGACTGTCGACTCAATGGTGGGAAAATTTAGATTCCGGTCGACACTAGCGCGGCGGGGTACCTACCTTTTAATTGAAGTGGGCGTGTCTTGATTTCCTGCTTTATGCCCACAGTCAGTTTGAAATTTAATTTTATACTTTGTATAGTTATACTTGTAACTAGCCGTACCGCTTTAATCTTACACGGAACGCTTCTGAGTATTTTTCAGTTATTTATTCAAGTAATTTATTTATTTAAATGATTCAATCAGGTAACAATGAAATAGTGGATAAACTTTAAACGTGGTAGAAGATAGATTTCGGCATTTAATGCAGCCTGTATTTTAATTACAAGATGCGCACATGTGATTAAATGTAATTACCTGATAAAATCTACTAAATCAATAAATTAATTAAGTGGAATTTACACTTATCTGCTATCAGTAGCGTTCTCTGGAAGTTTTAAAAAGGTTTCTTTTTACTATTAGTTTACTACCGTTTTTGATAAAAATAAATAAAGAAAACAATAATTTTATAATAATAATAAATGTAGCTGTCATAACCAAGAATTGCCATGGTATTCATAAATTTAAATATAAAAATATAATCAGTCATTTTTAGAAAGCTATTGGGGATAGTTCATGAGTTGTCCGCACCGGTCCGCCGCGGCAATAATTTTTAGTTGCTTACGATAATTGAATCCAAACTTTTCTTCATTTAAGTTAACCCCCCCTGCTCTGAAGGAAAAAGCAAAACTATGTCAACAAAACGATGTTAACATAGAAGGCTTTTTGAATATATGTTATTACTGTATATGTAAAAAAGTAAATAAGTGTTTTTATCAGGCCACGAGGAATAAAAAGTCCATTTTTACATATCATTATTTTTGTTGCAAGTACAGTTGTATTTCTTTGATAGGAGGATCTCACTTAAAATAATGATGTGCGAAAACATATTACCTTGTAGACTTCAATACACTTGTATAATAGAATGCCTAGTATGTCAAGTATATTAAGAACAGGCCTGTATCTCAAGAACAGAACTGTCCTCTGAAAGACGGCAGTCTGTGTATCGGTCTCAATTTCCAACTCCTTAGAAGTCCTAAAATAAAAGTGTGTGCTTTGGTCTCAATTTCCACTCCCTTCCTCTGAAAGTCCTGGCATGGCAATCAGAGCTTTTGTATCAATATCCACTCCCTTCCTCTGAAAGTCCTGGCATGGCAATCAGAGCTTTTGTATCAATTTCTACTCCCTTCCTCTGAAAGTCCTGGCATGGCAATCAGAGCTTTTGTATCAATTTCCACTCCCTTCCTCTGGAAGTCCTGGCATGGCAATCAGAGCTTTTGTATCAATTTCTACTCCCTTCCTCTGAAAGTCCTGGCATGGCAATCAGACCTTTTGTATCAATTTCTACTCCCTTCCTCTGAAAGTCCTGGCATGGCAATCAGAGCTTTTGTATCAATTTCCACTCCCTTCCTCTGAAAGTCCTGGCATGGCAATCAGAACTTTTGTATCAATTTCCACTCCCTTCCTCTGAAAGTCCTGGCATGGAAATCAGAGCTTTTGTATCAATTTCCACCCCTCCCTCTGAAAATCCTTGGATCACTATATGTACTTTGGTCTCAATTTTCATCCTTTTAAAAGTCCATGGATGTCAGTCTGTGCTTAGGTTTCTATTTTTAGTACAATAAGTGACCCTATTATGCGATCCAAGCAGACCCGCAGAGCTGGCCTATATTGACATTACGTACTCTCTCAAGATATAAGAAGCTATACTATTTTAAAAAGTGGCTAACCTTTCCGTCCTTAGATATTGCGCAGCTAGAATGAATTAGGAGAAAGTTCAGAAATAAAGATAGTTTTTATTTATGTAACTTATGTATTGGGTGAATTTTCGTATTTGTATCTCTTGGTTAAGTATTTTTCTTTGAATGTGTAAACCAGTTCGTTCGTACGTGTGTTAGTACAAAAACAGATAACCAAGACCTAGAGTTCTAAAAGTCAAGACACTAGACTCAAGAGTTCTCTCTTTATGTTTTCTTCTCGTGCCCTCTAGTCGCCTCTCCTAGTACCCCCTCCTCTTCTCCATACCCAATATGAAATACACGACGTCTATCCAATAATTTGAAAATCCCACCAAGCCCTCTTGAAATGCTTGAAAGTCTTCAACAAAACTAAAATAAACAAGACTTGAAAAACCAATCCAAAATAAAATTCTTACAAAAAAATTAAATCCCCTTAAAAAACTTGAAACTTGAAAATAAACTAAAAGATTTTTTTTTTATTTAAAGAATCATAAATAAGCTTGTGGTTTTAAATTAAAGCAACAAAGTTATTGAAAACTCTAACCAACTCTACACTTATATCAAACAAATTATATTTCACTAAATTCTATAGCAGAATAATTTTCAAATCCTAATGACATATAAATTTAATAAAAAAAGTAAAAATCAGGGACAATGTACCGCCGATCTTTATCGTCACAATATCGGATTCGCAACACTCAGCTTGTCACTTAAACTCGCTGCGCTCACTTTAAACTCGCTGCGCTCAGCTTGTTCACTTTAAACTCGCTGCGCTCAGCTTGTTCACTTTAAACTCGCTGCGCTCAGCTTGTTCACTTTAAACTCGCTGCGCTCAGCTTGTTCACTTTAACTCGCTGCGCTCGCTGTTCCTTTAAACTCGCTCAGCTTGTTCACTTTAAACTCGCTGCGCTCGTTCTTATCAAGGATCTTGAATAAAGGGGATGACTCACTAAGTCGTTTAGCCATACAAAAAAGTGACCCCATCGAAAACCGAGAGAGAATTCAACACGAAACACACGTCAACAACCAACTGCTCATGCTTGGTAAAAAAGAAAATGCTGTGAGTGATGAAGCACTTTGATTGAGCACTTTATTGGACCGTTTTTAGGATGGGAAGCCAATCATTATTGTTATAGGAGGTTATTTAGTACTTTTCACCTCCGAGGACAATAATGAATGTAAAAAAAAAACTCCTAGGACGTAAAAGTAATTCATATATTGCCGCCGTAATGTAGCGTGTTCAAAAAACAATCTATGTAAAACCCTCATGAGATTTCTTTAAAAGTGTTCATTTTGTTTCTGTTTTTGTTCGTAGACTAATTTTTTTTTTCGTTTTTAAAAGGAGATCTAACTAATTGACAATTTTTGTGTGTTTATTTGTAAAGCTTTTACATTTTTGAGTAAAAGTGTGAAGCTATGGATGAATTCAATGAAAACGATAATATGGAGTTAATTGGACGCTTGTTTTTTCAATTAAGTATATAGCGCAGTTTATTTAATGAGTGCTACCTAAAAAAAATAGTGTATGCCATCCGGCTGAGAATGTCTTTATGTCTTGGCAATTTTTCCGACTCGCTTCGCTCGTCGGTAAATCTAATTGCCGTGACATAAAGACACACTTCTCAACCTTATGGCATAAATAACTATTACAGTCCATCGTTTAGTTTAAAAATCTTGACAGGTCAGTTTAAACACCACTGATTCTTAAAAAAACAAAATCCCTGCAAGAAGGGAGCGGGAAAAAACTGTGTACATAAATCAGGTTATTTTACCCGTATTTTCTTGACGATGTTTTTTTTACATTTCTTTGGTGCAGATTTATTTTAAAATATCATTTTTAAAATATATTTGAAAGTAGTTTTCAAAAAGATATAATCAAAAGAAGAACCACAAAAAAGTGAACGACTGCCGGGAAGAAGGTTTTTTCCCTACAGCGGTTATTGTGGTAGGGATTTTTTTAAGTGAGAGGTTGGCAGTGGCTTCTCTGATTGGTCAATCCCCAAAATACTTATGACCTTGGGGATTTATAAACTAAACGATAGACTATAAATATAACATCTACATTTTCATTTTGTCTTTTAAGCGCCCAAACACATAACTTATACTGATTATGGAGACCAATACAGTTGATAATGTACTCAAAGATAAGTTTTTAATTTTTAAAGATTTTGTAAAAAACAAGTACATGTCAATTGATAAAAATCAAACTAATGCTAAATATAAGATAAAACTTGTCTATTTTTTGATGGCACATAAATGTAAACAATATGAGTGCCAAATTATAAAATACGTTTTCACGTATTTGTAACAAATGAAATATATTCCTTCCCTATTATATCGTTACGTTCAGTAATTTCTCTTTCGTAGCACTATTTATTTTATAGAACTCCCACATCTTGATAGGAAATTTAAACACAACAGCTTAAAGTTCTATAAGGCGCGGTCGAATATCCACGGCCTTCTAGAACATTGGATCACCAACAAACTTTTTTTATAACTTTTTTTTTAAACTTTTCAGTAATTAGCCGGATTTGTGATATAAAGCCTATTTCCGTAATCTGCACGCTCTTTTGATTAATCTCAAAGAGTAATTACATTCACTCAACGATTTATTTTTAATCTAACTTGGTACATACATAACTACTGTTAGACGTCAATGTTATCTACCTGATTTGTGTTTATATTTTGACATGTCATATTTGTAACATTGACGTCTACGTAGTTATGTATGTACCAAGTTAGATTAAAAATAAATCGTTGAGTAAATGTAAATACTCTTTGAGATTAACCAGAAGAGCGTGCAGATTACGGAAATAGGCTTCATTTATCACAAAACCGGCTAATTACTGAAAATTTTGAAAAAAGTTATAAAAAAAGTTTGTTGGTGATCCAATGTTCTAGAAGCGTGGATATTCGACCGCGCCTTATAATAACGACAAAAACTAATTGTTTAGCAGTATAATATTTCACCTAACATTGTAAACATCTTCAGGTATCACAGGTAAATTTTTTTGTTACATTGTTCGTAACCTCAATATATATCGCCTCAGAATCTTTTATAAGGTTAGAAACAATAAGTACTAACCAACCCCTTACCTTGTTTCGAAAACTTCCTGAGGGCAACGCCTACACCATTTTAAACGAAAAAATTCTTATTATTAAAACAACACCTTCCAACGCTGAAGAATTTCTGAAATAAAACACCTTTATCCCCCTCTACCCCACCATGGCCCTTTTCATTTTTCTTTTTTAAAATTCGCTAAAAAAAGTTTTTATTTTATAAAACATGTCAGCTCTCAGTGTAAGTTTTTTAAGGACTTTTTTTTAAATTACATTTTGATAACTTTTTTTTCATTTTCTTTAAATTTGCCTTTACATTTTTTTGTGGTTTAAAATAATATTATAATAATAAATCACGTTTTTTATTTTGTTAAAAACAATAGTCGTTTTCGCATATACTTTTTGGCGAAGAGTTTTTAGATAATAATACAAAGTTGTAAAAAGTGAAATGAAAAAAATTGTTAAGACTAGAAAGAATTAAAAAAAACTTTGTTAAAAAATAAAATTAAAGATGATAAGAGAAACTTGTGTTAAAACATTCTAACTTAATTTATGGAGGGACAGATCTTAATGTTTTCTTGTAAAACTTACTTTCTATGAACTTTGAACTTATTAATATTTGCATAATTATATCTTTCTGTGGTGGGGAGTTTAGGTCTATTATATTCCCCGTAGTTAAAATGTGAAATTGGGCATGGTAAACTTATTGAGATATTTTATATCCAACCTCTTAGAGCTTTTTCGACCTTAGAGGGAACTGCTGAAGAAAAACATCATTTGGAACTTAACAGAGACATAGTGAAACGCTGGAAAGAATTGGAACTTGACAGAGACACAGTGAAACGCTGGAGAGGATCGGAACTTGACAGAGACACAGCACAGTGAAACGCTAGAGAGGATCGGAACTTGACAGAGACATAGTGAAACGCTGGAGAGGATTGAAACTTGACAGAGACATAGTGAAACGCTAGAGAGGATTAAAACTTGACAGAGACACAGTGAAACGCTGGAGAGGATTAGAACTTGACAGAGACATAGTGAAACGCTAGAGAGGATCGGAACTTGACAGAGACATAGTAAAACGCTGGTGGGATTAAAACTTGACAGAGACAGTGAAACGCTGGAGAGGATTAGATTGACAGAGACATAGTGAAACACTAGAGAGGATCGGAACTTGACAGAGACATAGTGAAACGCTGGAGAGGATTAAAACTTGACAGAGACACAGTGAAACGCTGGAGGATAGACTTGACAAGACATAGTGAAACGCTTCATTACACTTGTTAATAAAAAGTGTAATGGCTGGAACCGGTCTCAATTTTTTGTAAATACCTTCCTGAACAAGGATCTGCAATCCTGCCGACTCGTATCGGATGGGCGTACCAGGCAGAACGCACTTTAGGGGTCAATGGTTCTGCCTGGGACACCCATCCGATACGAGTCGGCAGAATTTCAGACCCTTGTTCAAGAAGATATTTACGAAAAGTGAGACCGGTTCCAGCCATTACACTTTTATTAACAAAACACCCCTGGGCTCTTGGTCCATAATATTTTAAGAAAAAGTTCCGATGCTCTTCGTACCCTATATTTTTCTTATTCAAACGTAGACTTCCGTTGAAAAGTAGGTGCGTCATGTTTGCTCTTACAAGGCTTTTCTTCCAATTTTAAATGATAGGAAAGTCACAAACATTTTATTTAAGCTTAAAAATTAAATTTTTCCACTAGTTTTCGTTTGAAGATATTTTATTATGGAAATATAGTTATACAAGATTCACGATAAATATTGACTTAAAAATAATAGAACAAAAGCGATTGATAAAAGAAAATTTGACAAGAGATTGACACGGAGGAAATCTTGTATCTGAAGTCGAGAGGAAAGTATAAAGAAAGAGGAAATTGTTTTTTTCTTTCTTTGATCAGATTGGGAAATAAGGCTTTTGGGTTTTAACGAGATAGATTGATTTTTTTCAGAGAATGCTATCTTAACTATAGTGTCTCATGCTTTCATGCCTTTAAAAAGTCCTTGCGTCGAAAAGTCCACAAGCCGGACGCATTTCCTTAGAAATGGGTGCTTTCATGCTCAACATTCCATATTTTGCTTATATTTCCTGTTTATGGGTTATACAACAAGTTTTATAAGTAAAAATAAGTAAAATAAAAACTATCTCCAGACGGTGTATAATGTAAAGTTTATTGACTAGTTTTTAGAGAGTAAAGAAGCCCTTTTCACTCCCAAGGGAGAAAAAGTAACTTTTTCTACCTTGGGAATAAAAAGTGTTTCCTTTTATTGGGTTATTAGAGCCATTTATATAAATTTTTCAGGGGAGTGGTATTCTCTAAATTTATACAGGTGACCGAACAATTTTTTTAACATTTCCCGGAAATGGCACCCCCAAAATTTGTCAGGGGGACCCGACCAAGAAAAAAAAATATTTGGCTCAAAATCCGTTTTAGGTCAAAAGAAGTTGTTTGGGACAGTAAAATATTTTTTTTTTGGTTTTTTGGGGGCCGTACCCCCAAAATTTAAAATTTGTTGTGTTGTTATGTTTTATAATAACAACAAAAACTAATTGTTTAGCTATATATGTCACCTAACATTGTAGACATCTTTAAGTTCCAAAATAAAACAAAAAAACTAATTGTTTAGCTTTATATTTTTCTACTATTGTAGGCATCTGCAAGCATTACAGGCAATTTTTTTACAAAATCATGTTAGGTGAAATATATAGCTAAACAATTAGTTTTGTGGTGTTTACAATTTCCTATTAAGAATGTATAAAATAAATAGTGCTACAAAAGAGAAATTGATCAGGATGTCTTAAATACATCTAAAACGGATAATTATGTGGATATCCCGGTTTCGGCTTTTTTCAAACACAATACTTCTTTTATATACCCACGTTATATATGAGAAAAAGTAAAATTATATATAATATATCAATTGTGCCGTAAATATAAACAATAAAGACCATGTTAATAAAAGTTTTAATTTAATATCTAGTTACAATAAAACAATATATATTTTTATTTGTTTAATCGTAAAAGCATGTTATAGGTATCAACATAAAACAATTTTACAACCTTTAAACCCCAAACAAGCATGTTTTGTTCACACTCATAAACTTATACTTTAGTACAAAAGGATGTGTTCACGCAAACACACATACCAATATAATGAAACCGTTCGCGTTATTGACATCTGTTGCTTAAAATTAAAAAAGTTTTATATTAGATTTTTGTTTGTTACTTTTTTGTGAAAAAATGTATAAATAAAATAAATTGAAATAAAATATAAAAGTTTTTGAAAGTTTAAATAGTTTAAACTTTCTAAAGTAGAGTTTAGTGATAGTGATTAGAGTATAAAAGAGGTGATAGATATCACCTTGGTCAGCTATAATCACCTTGATGGACATGTTTTACTCTTTCCTTGTATATATATTTATTATATATATATATATATATATATATATATATATATATATATATATATATATATATATATATATATATATATATATATATATATATATATATAATATATATATATATATATATATATATTATATATATATATATATATATATATATATTATATATATATATATTATATATATATATATATAATATATATATATATATATATATATATATATATATATATATATATATATATATATATATATATATATATTATATATATATATATATATATATTATATATATATATATATATATATATATAATATATATTATATGTATATATATATGTATTATATATATGTATATTATGAATACACCGGGTGGGAAATTTTAGATGCGGTATTTCTTCCAAATTCTGGTAAATAAAAAATGAATCTGATGCATACCATAATTTAAACTGTCTTAGAAATAAAAATAAATGATTAGAAATTTGAAACCAATGTCACCATAATCTGGTAAATTTTCCCAAAGATAGTGCTTAATATGTATAATTGATTTATATTCTAACCCACTATTGTATAACACACGGCTAAAGTCAGTTGACAGCCCGCCAAAATCTCAATGATTTCCACCCTCTTTCTTAACAGAAAATCCCTTTTTTAAGTAAAAAAATCATACTCTGACAACACTGTAAGTCAGGTTATGTTTTGAATTCTAATATTTGTTTTTATTGATATCGTATTTTTTTAAATTATTTATTTATTTTTAAGTAGGAATATTGTTGTATCTTATAAATTTACCATTAGTGTTGCTTTTAAATTTGTTCGGGAAGTATGAATTAAGTGGAGATAAAGTTGTTAATTACGTAATGCAATGGGTCATAATAGTTCTATGATAAAAGTTCATTATATTGTCAGCTATAATTACTTATTTTTTCCAGATAGATTTTACTTATTGTTACTGCAATATGCGTTATAAAGCACAATTGTTTATTATTAACGACATGACGTCTTATGGTCTTAATTTTGGATGATGTATTCATAGATAAACAATATTAACATAGATGGCTCACTCAAAGATTTTTTAAAAAAAATTGTTGATGGATGCAGGAGGTCAAGTAGTACAGTCTAGTGTGACAGCGTGAATCTGTCAGATATTTTATTTCTGACACTTTATTTATTTATTTTTATTCAACAAACAACGAGCTGTTGAGGGTAATCAAGTCTTTCCATCGTTTTCAGCGCTAGAATGATGAGGAGTCTATCGACTCCTCATCATCACTCATCTATGATGAGTGATCCAAGAAAGCTCATAAGAATTCGTATAAATTGGTAAAAGTGAAAATTTAATTTCTCACTCTACTTCACCATACTGTCGTTCCCTTGGATTTGAACCTTTAATGTCAGAGTTTCAATTTTTGTTTTTTTCCTTTACTTATCCGTTTGCGCCAACTCGAGATGTTATATTCAGATAGCAAATTTAAATCTTAAGTCTAAAACACTGAAAATTAATTATTGTTATTTTTTTAAGAAAACGATGGTGCTGCTTCGCGTGATACAAACAGTAGCCAATCGTTTAGTAAAATAAAATAAAAGTAAACAAAGATCTATGGTATGCTGTAGTATTCGCGAGTGTTCCCAAGTTTTGAAAAACAAAAATTCATCGCGAATACTACAGCATACCATAGATCTTTGTTTACTTTTATTTTATTTTACTAAACGATTGGCTACTGTTTGTATTTAAAAAAATACTACAGCACAATCTAGTAGAGAAAAGAGCAAATATATTTTTACTACTAGCGCTCTTCAAGACTCTACTGATGAGGCCCCCAACTTAAATCATAAACAAATACTTGTCAATTGAGTGTTCCTACTACACTCGGGAGTGAACCATCTATGTTAATATTGTTTATCTATGGATGTATTGCACTTGATATAACTATATTTTACTTCCTTCCAAATACAACTCCTTTTTTTGTGTCAAGTTTCTATAATTGAATGCGTATTGTTTCATATTATAGAAATAATAGGACACAATACGCTGATTGAACTGAAACAGATTGAAACGAAACGAAACCAACTCCAACAAATCAAAATGCACAATGAAGGAAATAAAAGCTATGCGAGGTTACAAAATGTTTACAACCAGTGCTACCTTTTTATGATTTTATTTACGAAAAAAGGTATTTTTTGTACCAAAAATACCTTTTTTGTCGCGGTCGGTTTAAACCAATAGCATTCTTTCCCTCCCTTATTTTTTAGAGCGCTGTCAACTGACTTATCTGTGTGTTATATTATACAAACGGGTATTTGCTGTTACAATAATCTAAGATGTGTGCCTAGCATCGGCTTCCTAAAGAAATCACTCAAATTCGGTGATATGGGTTATCAATTTCTTAGTATTAATTATTATTTCTGAAACAATTGATATTATACCTAGTCTATAATATATGATATTATAATGTAATTCAAATTTCCCGGGTTCCAGGCTTTTAGCTCATTTTTCGAAGGGAAAACGATAATATGAGACTTAATGGAAAAGTGGTTGACCAACAACAGGCCATCCACTCCTAGCTGCTTAGATCTATGGTATTTTGTTATAAATTACCTGTTTTTAATCTCACCATTATTCTGTTTCAGGTATTATCAAGTTACTATGGATAGCTGTCAATAAGAGGTAAAAAAATCGGATGCGGGGTACCTCGGAACTTTTCCTAATGACATCGGATTTGCTACGATCATCATACCTGCTTTGGACTCGCTTTGCTCGTCCTCAGAAATACAGTTCGCCAAATATATACTCCAAAATGCCTTCGGACTCACTTCGCTTTTCTTCGGATAGTAAATGGATCCGTTTCATTCTCAGCGGTCACCCATACATTGTAACCTACTCTAAGATTGTGTTAAAATTAAAATAAATAAATCGTTGCCGGCTTTTTGCAAGTTAATTTCGTTTTGTTTTAAATTATGGCCAATGTATTATAAAATATTTATTTTATAATATACATAATCGGATCGAATATATATAAATTATAAGGGGTTTTCAGGTCTTTTCCCCTTAATTCAACAGTGTCTTATTGTTTATTTTTGACATATCTTTATTATAAAAATATCTGTCCACAAAAATCCATTAGTATTGTTTTTGTGAGACATATATAGGCCAAATAACGCGAATGAAAACTCACAACTGTTGAAAAGAACTGTATCAGAAAACCGTAAATATTACAAAAACATATTTCCGATCAATGTCGCTCTTCTATATCTTTCTAAAAGAGTTAAGAAAAGGTAAATAGTGGAAGACGAGTAATAGCCTTTAGCTAGCGTAAAAAAGTTTCTTAACCTAAACATTTTCCTAAGCTCTTGAGCAAGAAAATGATAAATTTAAAAGATTTTGAAAAATCATATCTGTCTGAAATAGGGCTTTGTGATATATATATATATATATATATATATTATATTATATATATATATATATATAGTGTGTGTGTATACTTATAAGTTATTCTCGTACATTTTTGAAAATTGTGTGTGTAGGTAAAGATATAGGTAAAGTTTTAGCCCTACGCTCTAATTCTTTGGCCTTCAGTGTTGCCTTTACACCTTAGCATGCCTAACCCAACATCCTGCCCTTTAAACCCTTTTTACTTTTATAGGAAACTTTTTCCAATATCTTGCAGACTTTACTCATAATGTTGGCAAACAGAAGAAATAAATATCAGGAGTTTTCTTTCTATAAATAAAAATCTGGGAATATTATGGCCGCAACATATTGTATTAGAAAAGTTTGACATGGGATTACTTCCATGTATCTCATATAAAAATATAATAGCATAAATTGTAGTATATAAATGACCAAACAGACTTTGCTTTATAGTATTGCAAGAAAATGACAATATTGGTAACTAAGGTTCGAATCCTGGTCACAGTAATGTCTGTTTCACTTTGTTATATGGAGTACTAACTGTCGAAAGTAGTAAAATATGACCCATTTACGTGGGCTACATATTAGGGACTAAATAATGTGGGCTGCATAATAGGGGGTACATTCATTAATTAAGTGACTAACTTAATAGGGTTTAAACAAGTGACTTACCTCAACCTCTGCTTTCTGACACCTTGATAATCCTTATTAAACATACTGCTACGATGGGCAAAACAAGATCTTGCCATCATTTAGCTTTCAAATATTTGAAAGTCATGTACTTCTAATCTTTGTACCTAGTGTTAGTATAGACCAAGAGCACAGGGGTGTTTTGTTAATAAAAAGTGTAATGGCTAGAACCGGTCTCAATTTTTCGTAAATATTTTCCTGAACAAGGATCTGCAATTCAGCCGACTCGTATTGGATGGGCATCCTAAGCAGAACGCACTTTACAGGTCAAATTTACCACCCAAGTTAACAAACAGTGTAATGGCTGGAACCGGTCTCAATTTTTCGTTAATACCTTCCTGAAAAAGGATCTGCAATTCTGCCGACTCGTATCGGATTGGTCTCCCAGGCAGAACCTTTGACCCCTAAAGTGCGTTCTGCCAGGGATCCGGTCCATCCGATATGAGTCGGCAGAATTGCAGATCCTTGTTCAGGAAGGTATTTACGAAAATGTGAGACCGGTTCCAGCCATTACACTTTTTATTAACAAAACACCCCTGGGCTCTTGGACTAGTAATACTGGAGCTTTGTTGAGCCTGGTGAGTAGGCATATCTTTGTCCTTTTCACCAACCCCTAATTCATCCACCGATCACTGCGCCTCCGCTATTTCATTCTCATTTAACCTCCTGGTAGTAGTACTATTAGTAGGGAGATCAAGTATGGTGAGTAAACTACACCTTTATGTTCTTCTCATAAATCTCAAAGTTTTCCACCCATTACTCCACTACAACTATTCTATCCTTGTCTGATTTCCTGCTACGATGAATTCAAGTAAGAGGGTCATGCCATCTTAGAGACTTCATTTTCTCTCGCTTAGCTCTCTTTTACTAAATACTTGAAACCTAAGCACTAGGAACCCTTCAAATGTTACCCTGAAATGTCGAAACCCCTAAGTTCAGCTTTACTCGTTCCTATATAATGATAGTCCGTTGTATTGTCTTACTATACTCGCGGGACTCTTTCGCTAATCCTTCCATACACGACCTTTTTCCTAAAAAATTGAAAAAAAGACCTAATCTTGCTTTGAGAATAAACGCAATTGACTGGGTTAGTCTGACGTCACTAAAAGTTTCATTTTAAAACTTATGGATTGTAATTTATGGATATATTAAGTGAAAAATAGAGTTTATATTTTCCTGGACTTTTCCTGGACTAAAAATGCTTTAATGAACCGCTAAAAATCAATTTGATTCAAATGAAGCCCAAATATATGTGCTAAATTTAATATTTGTGTGTGAAATCGTCAGATTGAAATTTTGCAAGATGTATGCCCACTTGGTGAACAATAATTTGTTTTTACTTTTCCTAACCTACCACCAAAGTTTTATAGGAAAAGTAATGTGTTCACCTTTAAATCCCGAATCCAAGGTGTCGTCATAATTATCTGTTTTAGGCTTTTTTATGTCGTCTTTCTTTCTCAGCAAAACGAGACCAAAGTTGTACTAAAAAATGTATACGGCATTTCTCATATTCTGAGTGCAAGCGAAGTCAAAAGTGGTGAGAAATTGTATGTATGAGAGGACTCTTTAAATTCATCTTATGCCCGTGTGAATTCCAACCTGATAAAATTTGAAATTCGACTTTCCTACGCTGAACGAGGAGCGTAAAACTACACATATGCATTGACATACCTGCACCCGAAACTATTAAATGGATTTGGACCACGCCAAGGTATCACCACTGGGTGATTCCTCCTATCAAGACGCCAAGTCACTTTTACCAACATTAGCACTATGTCAAATACATTTATTGTAGACAATAATCAATAAAGTTAAAAAAAAAAAAAAAAAAAAAAAAATGTATTAATAAACCCCAAATTCATAATTTCTATGTTGTATGCGCCACAGTAAACAGAGCTGGTGAGCGGTATATACAATACGTTAACTCTCTTTATAGCCTGGTCTACAACACGTAAGTTGCATACTTCCTTGCCTTTACATTGGACAGTCTTCCAACCATTAGGAGCCGTACAAAAAGACATCAAATCTTACCAATATCCACATGCGAGAAAAACTTCTTGCCAAGTCTTTGGTCTAGAAAGTAGGAAAATCAACTTTTCTGTCCCGCCAAGTCGTGTTGGTTTTGGTTAGAGACAGTCTTTCACGTTTCACGAAAAATAGTCTCATCGCAATTCCCCTTGGCGATTGGCAGTGTTTTATACCTCTTTCTGGTATTTTATGAATATGAGGTATTATAAATCATATTCAGCAGGTGTAATAATCGAAGCAGTACTAACTTCTTATATCCAGAATCTACAGACGAAATCAATGAATGAAAAGACAATGGTAGAGTCAGAAACTAAAACCTTACTCCTGCTAACACCACCTTTAAAGCTGAATAGTTTCATTTTCTATGCAATTTGCAGGCACGGCGCCAAGGAAAAGAAGCTGATGATGATAGCATTTCAATTTTAATGAGTTCATTTAGTATTGCCATCTTAACAACTTCACTCTAAAACGAATAAAGTCTCCAACCTGATTCGACATAACTTGGCGGGACAGATGAGTTGATTTCACAACTTTTTGGACCAAAGGCTTTGCAGGAATTTTTTTAAGACGCAAGTGGTTTCCAGTAAGATTTATCTATTTACTTTATATTATGATTTTGAATGACCAATGATAATTCATGAGAATTTATAATTATTCTTTAATTCTATAAAATTCTAAATTATTTTCTAACAATAACATTTCAAATCTTTAGAGCTTAACTGTTTTACTGGCCTATAAAGTACTTCTTTGATAACTTTTTTAGCTAAATGTAATAAATTATCTTTTATGATACTTTTCACAAACAGACATATCGTTACCTTGGTAAGTCCTTTGTAATGGTTTAATAGGATACTTCTCAGTACTTCTTAGATCTGGTGGAGAGTTTAATCTCGAATATCGTTCTTGTATCGCAATAACCCACGATAACTGTTACCGAAACATAGCTTCCGACCTAATGATAATTGCTCTAACTTTGTTTTAATATAACTAGAATTATATTATTATTTATGAAGTGCTAACGATTATACATGATCTATTTACGACAATCGGTTAACAACTTAGAACTTAAAACTTAGCTTCGCATAACACCTTATTTTAGTATTTATTACTTTTTCTCATTTACACGGTAAGTATACAGGACAAATATTGAGTTTGTAAAAAAATCTAAAACTAGACTGTCACCGGAATTATCAGGTTTCAGGTGTTTTTGAGACTTCCTGTGTTGTTTTCACTAAATTTTTTGTCTTTGTGTGTGTGTGTGTCTGTTATCATCGTAGCTCCCAGTTATTTATGCTAAACTTTGTACAAAAATCTATCTATAGTTGCATTATCTGGAAAATATGTTTTGACGACATTACCCGTAATAATGGCTTAAACAATTTTCAAAAAATCATAAATTGTGGACGATTTTCGATTCAGTGCGCTACATGCTTACTAAATCGCAAATTGATCAAATTAATAAGACTAATATATTCCCAAACATTCATTTAATTATCAGCATTAGTTTACGTTTTTATCAAATAATTTCTTAACGTTTTTAAAAAATCGGGTACGGGGTAACTCAGAATTTTTCCTTATTACATCGGATTAACTCCGCTCATCCTCACTGCTTCGGACTCTCTTCGTTCATCCTTAGATTATAAATACACTGTCCACGCTCGATGCTGCTTAACTTTTATGATAGACCAAAACTCATGGATATACTTGTGGCATTATTACGAAACTTAGTATACATATTTATTTGTGTGAAGTGACTTGTTGTGTTCTCTATCTCTACTAAAATGTACCAAATAAATTTAATTTGTGTTTCTGCACAGAACATTATTGTTTTATCATGTGGAAACAATGCTTACAGTTTTGTAAGCATTTGTACTAAATTAAAGTTTCACACTAAAATCGAACTTACAACTTTCAATTCGCGATTCAAAGAGATATTTGTAAGGTTGGCAATACCAATGGCGGGAAAACGAAAGGGTGATCAAATTTGTTTTTATCATTGGATTTGCATGGGAGCCGTTGAACATTCTTCTTTTATTCCTTTATTGTTCGTTAATTTGTGATAAATGAGGTAAAAATTAATAGAACGACCATCGGTGCTAAAAAAATGGCCAATATTTCATTGATAAATACTTTTATTATTCCAGGATTTTAAATATAGAATCAGGCTCTTATCACTACAGACTTGGCTTTGTCCGATTTAACGCAGAAATAATAAAACCTAAACGGATGATTTAAACAAACATTTAACAAAAACGTGAATATATTGAGTTATTTATTATTTTAGTGAGTAAATAAAATTTATTGATAAATTAAAACCCCATTACGGTGAAAATCGGCTTGTTATCAGTTAATTTAAATACCTGTAACAACTAATTTAAACAATTCAATGCAATTAAAAGGTAATTTTGTGTGTTTGTGTAAACTAAAATTATTTAAAAGTAACATTAATTAACAATAACTAAAATAAAACACTATATTTCGATTTTCACCATCTTATCACTCAATTTAAATACTCGTGACAACCCATTAAAACCCTATTTTTCAACGAAATATTGATTCTACCAAGTTTATACGCCCTAAAATTAATAAAAATTAAAGCACTTTGATAAAAAATTTAAAGAAATAATCGTCACAAATAAGAAAAACCAAAAAACTCCCATAAGGACTTTAACAACAATCGCCCTTTCGTTATCAATTTCTTATCAGCGACGGTGGCGCTGCTACGGACTTTGAATCGCAAATACACGAGTTACCTACACTAACCATTAGACCAACCAGTCATTATCCGCTAAACAACACATTAAAGGTTAGAAGCTTCAAAGAAACTGTTTATACCTCTGCACCAGACACTCCAAGTCAAGTTTCCTTTTATTTATTTTCTTTAGTTTCCCCGTCTACAATTCCTACTTATTCTTTAAATTATTATTTTTTATATCTGTCCGTGTCATTGAGTTTTAATAAAAGAAATCTAAATGTCTTTTAATACTTGCACTTTAAGAAAATAATTTAAATTGAAAATACAAAGGATTAAATTTATTTCTTTTCATATTAAAATTGAATTGTTGCAGGACAATAATATAATTTTAATCACCACTTCTGAAGGATAATTCTTCAAAAAGGGGAATGGGAACGATTATTTAAAAATGAAATAAAAAAGTAATTAAAATCATAGACGGCCTTTCTTTTGTACTTTGGTTGCTTATGTCAGCTCTATCTAAACGATAGAAAACTTAAATTATTAAAAATTGAAACGAATATTTGCAAGGTATCATAGTTAAATTTTCTTTCTGATACTTTTCTCCAGTTTAGCCTCGAAAAGGTAAATTAGGGGCCTAAGAAGGCGATATATCTTTAGAATATGTCTTGATATAGCGAGCACAAATCTAGGTCTTCGCTTACAGAAATATATCTAGCTTGAGTTCGCTTTATGGAGAGAAATGCTGATTAATTCAAAGTTTTTTGCTACGCTGTGGAATATTTTTAATGAAAACCATCAACTCCGTCTTTTCCACAAGAGTTTTACTTTATTAAGACAGAACCGGCTTTCAGCTTACGTCATCATCAGTGCCTAACATAGCAATACAAACAAAAGAGCTATTGGAAATATTAGTTGAAGTTGAGTGCTATTAAAGCTAGAAGTTACGTTACCCCAAGTGTAAGTAGGCTGACTACCAGGCATACTTAAACAAGTTCTGATGACAAAGATGGTGCTAACAAGTTACATATTTTTACAGACATTCTTGATTTTTACAAAAAGTTAAAAAAGGGATTTACAATTAATATTTATAATTTAAAAAAGGAATCATTAAAAAATATCAAAGCACAATTATGTTTTAATTTTATGTTTGTATTGCTATGTTAGGCACTAATGATGGCGTAAGCTAAAAGCCGGTTCTGCCTTGATAAAGTAAAAATCTAGTGGAAAAGACGGAGTTGATGGTTTTCATGCTGATTAATAGTCCATGAAAGAGCCTAATTATAGTTCATTGGAGAATTTGGTATCTTGTATTTTTAATCATTGTACCGAAAATAAAGTAGCTAACAAATTAAAGCCCAAATTTACTTAGACAGGTCCTACCGACTGCGCCAGTTTCGATTGTTTCTAATATTTAAGAAAACATATTTTTATTTAAATACAAATCAAAGTGTGGTATACAAAATGTGAATGAGAGATGGACATCAACATAAAACAGTACTTTTATAGAAAAGAGACCCCCTCTAATTCTTAACCTTAAATTCTACCTTAACAAACTTAGATTAGATAATTTAAGGTAAACTACCTTTGTATTGCTTCCTTTAACAACCTTAAGAGAAAGAATTTGCTCAAAACTCAATAGAAATTATATTTTTTATATTGATAGTACAAGAACGGGATATTAAAAAAAATATTGTGGCGACGTTTCGGCCAAGCTGGCCATAATCATGCCTATAACTACCTAGACTTGTAAAGCAGTTATCATTCACAACTAGTTTTTTAGTAATAAATCTTGATTTTTGGTTGGGTAATAATTTGAGTTTTGATTGGGGGTCCCTTTTATAATGTCGCCCCATAGGAACTTTTATAGAATAAAGACCACCAAAAAAGGGGTCCCTTTTCTATAAAAGTGCTCATAATACTTGGCCATATGTCTGCAGAACGACTGTGAACCTTGTGTTGTTAATTAATCAAAACTTAATTAATTTTTGAGATCATATCTCCTATATGATCTTCACACACCTGCCATCTCAGATCTTTGAAGTTTGTAACTGTAGACTCTGGCGAGGGGAGCGTTTGTGGCCACGCTAAAGTATCCATTTTAACTCTCCGTTAAATCAGGGCCCAGTCGCAAGTCCGTGGGTCAGAGTATAACTTTTGGTCGTCAACAGCTTGACACCTACCTTAAACTAGTCACCATAGCCATTCCCTTTCCGATTTCAAGAAGTGCTCTTCGGTAGCTGATCATCGTGCATCGTCGCGTGTTTCTTTTTCTAGGTTTTTTGTATATTTTTGTCTTTATAAATTATATATATATATATATATATATATATACATATGTCGGTCATTAAAATATTTTAACAAACAAGAGCGATTCTTTCACACTCTCAGAATGCGGTAACTATAACGATAACCCAACTATTACTTAAACGATAGGTCTTTTATTATCACAGTATATTAACAAGGATAACCAAAGGATAAAGGATAACTTAATAGAGACTAAGGCAGGCAGGGAGGTTATAATGCGTTTATGAGGTTTAATAAAGGTTACCTCATAAAGGTCTTTACGATAGGAGGGAATGGGAAGGGTTAGTAGGCTTTAATAGGCTATATTCAGTATTTATGTACTAATTTTATCAAGTTTTCAAAATTAAAAAACAGGTCAGTATCCCCTAATTATAGTCTTACAGTTTCTACCCAGTAATCTTTATTATTATTTTTACAAAAGCTATTTATGTATTTCCAATTTTACTCTTCCCTACATTAGTACTGTGGTGCAGTGCATAATATAGTCTTAGTGGTGTTAAAGCATAAGAAACATCGGGATAAAAACTACTAAGAAAGTTTTATAATTATCTAAAATTATATGGTATTATTAAACAGTAGAATTATGAAATTCTCTTTATAGCTGAGCTTGGTATAAATGTATGAAAATGTGTTGTCTTGACTCTAGAAATGTGAGTGTGGTTAGGGTATAATTGAAGTGATATAAACCAAGTAGGGAAACTCCTGTACTAACCTGTGTAAGAAAATCAAACATGCGTGATTAGCTGATAGCTGCCTCTAAAATAAAAAATCTGGAGCGGTGATCCGCATTTGTTTTACCCTTGTAAATGTGAACAAACTATTTAAGGCACTCAAAATTTTTGTTTTCATTGCATTTGTTTGAACATACATATTTACTGCTTAGGTTCTAAAGCATGGTTTAGAACCTTAAGCATAGGTTCCTTAAGCAAGAAATGGGTTGTTACGCATGGAACCATGCATTCTAAATTAAATTCGCCCGACAACGGACAACCGCGCTAGAATTATTCAGTAGTTATAAACTTATATAATGAAAAAACTATAAAAATGATCATTCCAACCAGGATTGTTGTTAAGCACGGAAACACGCATCCAAAGGAAATTCGCCCGACATGCGGACCACCGTGCCAGAATTTTATCATTATTCTTTTGCAGGTAATATCGAGTTACTATGGATAGCTGTCAATAAGAGGTAAAAAAATTGGGTACGGGGTACCTCGGAACTTTTCCTCATTACATCGGATTCCAATCAGAACATGAACAATGAATTTTAAATTTATCTTCAGACTCTGTCGTCTTCAGACAAATTTAAAATTAGAACTGAACAATACATTTAAATTTATCTTCAGACTCTGTCGTCTCAGACAAATTAAAATAGAACATGAACAATACATTTTAAATTTATCTTCAGACTCTTCTCAGACAAATTTAAATTAGAACTGAACAACACATCTTCAGACTCTGTCGTCTCAGACAAATTTAAAATTAGAACATGAACAATACATTTTAAATTTATCTTCAGACTCTGTCGTCCTCAGACAAATTTAAAATTAGAACATGAACAACACATTTTAAATTTATCTTCAGACTCTGTCGTCTTCAGACAAATTTAAAATTAGAACATGAACAATACATTTTAAATTTATCTTCAGACCTGTCGTCCTCAGACAAATTTAAAATTAGTAAACATGAACAACACATTTTAAATTTATCTTCAGACCTGTCGTCTTCAGACAAATTTAAAATTAGAACATGAACAATACATTTTAAATTTATCTTCAGACTCTGTCGTCCTCAGACAAATTTAAAATTAGAACATGAACAACACATTTTAAATTTATCTTCAGACTCTGTCGTCCTCAGACAAAAAATTAGAACATGAATAATAAATTTTAAATTTATCTTTAAACTCTGTCGTCCTCAGACAAATTTAAAATTAGAACATGAATAATAAGTTTTAAATTTATCTTCAGACTCTGTCGTCCTTTGACAAATTTAAAATTAGAACATGAACGATAAATTTATCTTGAGACTCTGTCGTTCTTTGACAAATTTAAATTAGAAATGAACGATAAATTTATCTTGAACTCTGTCGTTCTTTGACAGAACATGAACAATAAATTTTAAATTAAGCGTGTTTTAAATTCTAAGAACAAGCGAAGCGAGTCCGAAGAGAAGAACGTATTGAATTCGATAAGGCTAGGAAGAGTTCTTAGGTTTCCCGTACTAAATTGTTTAGAAATGATGTATGGAAGTTTTACTTTCTATTTGGCAACTTGTTATAATATTTCAAAGCATAATAGTTTGGCATAATTCCTTGATCATGAATTTGTCTTGCGAAGAAAATCGAGTAAACTTGACTACTTACCCTTTGTAAGAGAGAACTGTAATCTTAATTACATATCTTAATTAAGTAAAACTTGTTGAATAAAGTTACAAAGTATTAGGACTTTATACTTGACTTGACTTTACAATTACTTCAACTTTAATTAATATTTTCCTATAAAAAGATGGCTTAGCTTGATAGGGTTTAATATTTGACAAAGCACTCGACTTGGAGACTTTGTTACTTAGAATGAAAAAGTTCATTTTTGGGGGAAAAAAAATAAAACAGATAACTACTATATTTATAGAAATATTATTTGATAGAATAGTAGGTAGAGTATATTTAGAAATAACCATGTTGTACAATGTAAGAAAATATAAAAAAATCAATATATAATATGCTAAAAAATAATATAACGAATTGTTTGAGAATAGCTATATTGTACAATAAATGACGATAAATAGTGAATTACTATATTTTATGTTAAAATAAAATTTAACGAATGTTTACAGAATGACTATGTTCTATAATATAAGATAATATAAAGGCGATTACTATATATTATGTTGAAATAATATTTAGAATATTTATTTTTTATACTATAATGATAATGATAAAAAATATATAGAGCATTACTATATTATTGTGAATTAGAATTTAAAGAATATTTTTACATAATAACTACGTGCGAGTCACTTCGCCTACACCGTCAGCCACTTACACTGTTACGACTCAGACTGAATAATCGGAACCTAGATGCACCATCAAGACGCGGCCAATAGGCTAGGAAAATTGATTCGCATAAAGTCTTGCATGAATATCAAGTTACCAACTGCAATGCTAGTAGGAGTAGCCTTTGTCCAACGATGCCTTTGAGTTATAGTTGAGAGATATTTGCTGGACCCACGACGCCAAAAGGTTTGGTAAAGCTGTCAAAGTCGAGACCATCTGGTAGTGTGCGAAACTCTGTCGGTGGCGGATTCCATTGGAGGAACTAAATGATCCTATTGAGATGTAGCCTGGAGAGAGAAGACAGTACCATCATGAGGATCAGAGGAAACGGAACAAAGCGGGCGACTTTAAAGACCGGTTTTGATTTTAGAGAGTAGAGTTGATGGTTCCTCAAATGTTAAAGGACAACCTTCAGTTAGCTTGTAGAGTAGAGATTAGGAGTACGCGAAATCATGAATTCATGAAAAATTTATAAATTGACAGGATCACATTTCCGGAAAGCTATTTTCGCAAGATTATGGAGAGAGCTAACATGAGAAAAGGCAGCAGTCACTCGAGTGATTTCGGACACTCGGTTGGCTACATACATTTTTAACTACATACATTGTTCATCCAATTCATTTACCTACGGCTTCCAATAAACCTCCGAAATCGGGAGCGTATGCCGGGTTGAACGACCAATTAGTTCAATGTGAGGTGATGTGGTCATAGATTCTCGTTTCGTCGTCCACAAACTTGCGATTAAACTCTTTTTGTGACTTGTTGGTTCCAACAAAGTTGCCCCCACAATCTGAGTATAGCCTCGCATTGCAACAGATCAGTCCAAAAAGGCCTTAGTAGAGAGACTGGAAACAGCTTCCAGATGATTGGCCTTAGTATCAGCAATCCACTTTTTAAGCTTTGAGAAGCTTTGCTTCTTGCAAACCTCGTAGAATCGATTTTTCTCTCTTTTCCTATGAAACACGAAGGTTTTAATTTGTTCAATGATTTTCAACTTGTTCTGTCATGGTTACGTATCCCTCCACACATGTTAAAAATGTAGTGTCCGAAATCACTCGAGTGACTGCTGCCTTTTCTCATGTTAGCTCTCTCCATAATCTTGCAAACATAGCTTTCCGGAAATGTGATCCTGTCAATTAATACATTTTTTTATAATGGAGGCAATGGTCCATCATTTCTCAAAGAACATAGAGCACTGTTAAACGCTCTGCAAAGACTAAAATCAGATCTGAAAGAACCGCAACGTCTAGTTCTTGCGGTATCAAGAAAAAAAAATAAGTACAATAAAAGTCTCTTGATACTACTTTTCATTGTCTCCGTAGGATATTTGCTATACTTGCGCTTCATAAAAAAATCCTTGACTCTACGTTGGTGAAAAGAAAGCTGGCTTTTTCTCTCTACTAAGCACTTAAACGGGCCTCGTATGACAGTTTGGGTAAGTCAAGTTTTTCAATTTTCCGGTGTATTCCGTGATGCTCAAAAACCTGGTAAAGTACCTCTTTGAACCCTGAAATCTAAAGCCCGGAGAAGCTGAAAAACCTCTTTGAAGCTGAATTAAAATCAAAAATATCCATTGCTTCTTTTGAAAAATTGTCATATTTGCAGGCTTGAATGTGATAATTATCATTTCATCACTAGCCACTCAGGTCCTCGAGTCGTCCGAGCTTTAATTCAGATGGATTTTTTTAAGCTTTAAGTTAGTGTGAATTATCTCTCTCCACGGATTGCTACGGCGAAGAATTCGTTTCTGTCTCCAATGCTTCAAGTTCACAAGTCATTCACCTGAAACAAACTTTACATGGGAGACATACCGCCAAGATGTGTCAGCATATCTCCTACGTTTTCTCAAGTGTGCACCGATTTTGTAGAACGTTGTCGATACAGAAGTCACTTGACTCATTTATTGGTAAGATCCTCATCTATTGTTAAGGCTTAAATGTGTGTCTTCGTATGTACGTTTGTACAATACAACATTTTACAAACAATAACGAATATATACATCTTATATTAAAATAAAAAGTCTTTCTGTTGATATTCTCAATAAATTCTTAAATTTTATTGTTTTATTTACACTATTATTTCTATTTAAACTATTTTTATTTAAAAACTGAAGGAAAAATTTACACCTAAATCAATTTTGTTTTTAAAAAATGATATTTTGACGTTTTCAATTTATTTTAATATTTTTTAAGAGAAGAAAAATATAATTTAAAAATAAAAATATTTATTCAATGTAATTGAAATATATATAATAGAGAGGGCATTTTCAAAACTAAATTTATTTCAGAGCATAAGCTGTGTAAATATTGCTTGAGAGTTGATTTTTATTCTGAAGCTTTATTTAAAATAGCTTAAAAATATGAACTAAAAATCTAGTGATGGTAATTAAGAAGAGATGATGGATAACCTAGCAGCAAATAGACCTCGCTGTTGGGCCTATTTTGCTTAGTCCCTTAGATAAAAGATAGTGTTTTACGTTTTGAGCCTTGATTTTAGCGATTTGTGCCTTATCTACTTTAACTAAAAACATGAGGTCCAATGCATGACTAAACTTTCTAGTCTTCATTATTTTTATTATTATTATTATTATTGAGTGGGTTTGAAGTCAAGGATAGACTCCATTTGCACTGGGACCGGAGGTCTATTGTACAGTCTTCTCGATTAACCTAGGACAGAATTATTTGGTACCACACTTTACGGTACCCGCGTAGAGAGAAGAGAGAGAGAGAGAGAGAGAGAGAGAGAGAGAGAGAGAGAGAGAGAGAGAGGGAGATATTAAGAAAAATAGTTGGAAAAAGTGTCAGAAAACGTAGAGAGACTAAAGTAAAAACGTTCTGAACTTAGGAAAAAAATAAAACAGGTTATTTGTTGAATAAAATCGCACAAAAACACTCTAAAATAACGACTATTAACTATTAATTAAGATGACTAAAATTGTGAGAAAGAAGCAGTAAACGAAAACAGGTGGTTAACAACAGGGCAAGCACAAGCGGAGAGATTCTAAAAGGCCGGTAGAAGTGCCTGTGATGCAACAGAGCGTAAATGCCTCAGCAAGAATAATGTCCAGATTCTTCATGAATGACGTCATAGAATGATATCGTTTGAAACTAGTATCCCTGGGATCTGCCCAGACAAACCGCTCTATAACTGAACT
>JACMZG010001913.1:6231229-6250927 GCA_018340805.1 Microvelia longipes
GGAGCCAGGCAGTACAGCATATCACACCACTGTTAGTAGAGATAAAAGACAACAAGACACTTCTAGGAGACATTATGCTATAGTGAGGCTAGAAAGAAAATCGACTGTCTAGGGTGTAGCCACAAATTACATCGGAACGGGAGAAATGTCCAGCCCTCGGTCAGATTTGTACGGCGTGTCAGGGTAGAAATCATTTTGCCGTGCATGCCTCAAGACAGGAAGAGCAGTGATTAAAAGCAGAGGTCAAAAGAGCACAAAGAAGCTAGAAGAATTACTTGTTCTGACGAAGAAAATGATTCCAAGAAGATCTATTCGCGAAATAAATGCAGTATTGAAAGCTCAAAGGGCTTTTTAGAAGTAGAAATAATGGAAATAAAATTGACATGCTCTATGATCCTGGAGCATGTGAAACTGTAATTAGCAAAGCGCTGTGGAGGAGATTGGCTCTCCTAGGATAGAACCAACAAAAAGTTTGAAGGCATATACTAATGTCGACATTGAGACTTTAGGCAAAGCTGAAGTTACTGTAACTGCATTTGGACAGAAAAAGGTACTGTCAGTGTAGTAGTCAAGGCTTATGAAGTGCCTATTGGGTTTTCGTGGACTTTGGAATTCGGCTACCTTTGCCCAGGTTAAGTCTGTAGAGTTGAAGGAAAGGAGATAGATAAAAATGAAGAGATTGCTAAATTAAAAAAAGAGTACAAGAATTATTTACAGAAGATTAGGAAGAGTAAACAAAAATATTCATATGAAGGAGATGCAAGTCCAAAAGTATTCAAACCACGTCCTGTACCATTTGCTCTTAAAAATAAAGTAGAAGAAGAGTTAAAACGACTTGTGGATAACGGCGTAATTGAACCTGTGGATAAGACACACCGATCGAATGGGCATCGCCTATAGTGGTGGCACCTAAACCAAATAAAAGATACGACTTTGTGCTGACTTTAAAGTCACTATTAATAAACACATTATCGTCGACAGACATCCTTTGCCTCGATATGAAGATATAATAGAAAAGCTAACTGGCGGACAAGAATTTACTACAATAGATTTAAAGATGCTTACTTGCAGGTGGAGGTAGAAGAAAGTGTAAGAAATATTTTGTATTGCAACACACATGGGTATTTTGTTACACCGATTAGCATTCGGAGTAGCATCAGCACCCAGTCTTTTTCAGGGCCTTATGGATTCAGTTTTATCAGGAATACTGGGTTGCTTGCTATCTTGATGATATTATAGTTACAGGCAAAACAGAGAAGAACATATCAAGAATTTAAGGGAAGTTTTAAAGAGACTATTAGCAAAAGGCATGCGAGTAAAAGTAGACAAGTGCAATTGGCTAGAAAAAGAAATTACATACTTAGGACACCGGTTAAATTCAGAAGGGATTCATCCAACGAATGAGCACGTTGAAGCAATAAAAAGATGCCAGCACCGAAAATCAAAAGGAATTGCGATCATTACTAGGCAGCGTAAATTATTATAGTAGGTTTGTTCCCAATTTACAATCTACATGTTACCCACTACACCGTTTACTTAAAAAGTATGCTAGATGGGAGTGGAAGAAGGACGATGGCAAGTGTTTGGAAAATCAAAGCGGCAATTTTAAAAACAGGAAGCTTGACTCATTACGATCCAAATAAGGAGATTATTATTGAAGCTGATGCAAGTGAAAATGGGCTAGGAGCAGTGTTACTACAGAGAGACGAAAATAAGATGGAACGGCCAATAGCTTTCGCATCTAGAACACTACAAAGTGCTGAGAAAAGGTATTCAGCATTAGACAGAGAAGCCTAGCAATTATATTTGCTGTTAATAAATTTCATCAGTACATATATGGACGCAAATTTAGGTTAAGGACAGATCACAAACCTTTAACATATTTATTTGGTGAGAATAGTGAAATACCTAAGACAGCAGCAAACAGGATAACCAGGTGGGCACTGCAACTTGCAGCTTATTCATATCAAATTGAACACAGACCAGGTAAAGAAAATCTATTAGCAGACGTATTATCTCGGTTACCAAATCCAAAAGAAACGACGGAAGATAACGAAACAAACAATAAAACATTAGATAACAACCTATTTCAAATGAGAATAGAGGATATGCCAATTACAAAAAGAATATTGCAGAAACGTACATTAAGACCATATTTTAGGAAAAGTGATACAGTATATGACTTCAGGCTGGCCTAGCAAAAGAAGTCCAGAATACAGAATTGGAGTCATTTTACCACAACAGGATGAAATATCATTTTGAGAACGGAGTTCTAATGTGGCAAGGAAGAATAATAGTACCGCATCATTAAGAAATCAATTTTTAAAAAATGTTACATGCTGGCCATCTGGAATCGTAGCAATGAAGTCAATGCAAAAGTTTCAGTGTGGTGGCCTAATTGGAACAGCAGTATAGAAAATTTTGTGAAAGACTGTGGAAAATGTCAGCAAGTGCGGCCAAAGAGGCCGAAGCACCCTTATATTCATGGTCAATCCAACTGAACCATGGTCTAGGTTGCATATTGACTACGCTGGGCTGTAGAAGGCAACATGGTTGATTGTGATCGATGCTTACAGTAAATGGCTAGAAGTGCTGCCAACTCAGTCCACAACATCAAAAAAGACGGTAGAGTTATTACGTACATTGTTTGGACAATTTGGAGTTCCACTGACAATTGTCTCGGACAATAGGCCTCAATTTACTAGTTCAGAATTTTCTGATTTTTGTAAGGGAAATAACATCACACACATTCGAGTGACGCCATACCATCCAAAATCCAATGGGTTAGCAGAACGAGCTGTAAGAACGTTTAAGGATAGGTTTGCAGCTTCGGGGCAGGTGATAAAAAATTTAAGACTCAGGTATTAATGGCGTATAGGAATTCGGTGCATACATCAACAGGTAGAAGTCCTGCAGAATTTTGTTTGGAAAAAGACTAAGAACATGTGTTTATTAAAACCAAGTCTGGAAAGTAAGAGGATCAAGAGCAAGTGAAACAAAAATTAAACACGATCAAAGGTCAAAGAAAGGAAGTTTGAGGTTGGTGATGCTGTTTGGGTGCAGATAGGAGGAGGAAAGGGTTTCGTTGCTGGGGTAGTAACAGCTTGCACTGGTATATTGTCATATCAGGTTGAGGTCGATGGGGTTCTAAAAAGAATACATGCTGATCAGATGAGAGTAGGAGTGGGTCGGAACAGGAGTTGAGAGGGGGATAATGTAATATATATTGACATCGTGTCAAATTATGATTTATTATTTAAAATGTATTTAAATGTGTTATAACTTACTCAAGAGTTATTGAATGTTACTATTATAAGGAGTTAATGAATCATTACATAAATAAAAACATAATTACACAAAAGTCCTTTATTTTTAATAATAATAAAACTAAGCTTTCGACTAAAAATTAGTCATATCAGAGTTTATTAAATATAAAATAAGGATACAATTTTACAAACTACGTCATTTAGCACCTTGGTATGGTTTGGTAAGCTAATAAATTTAATCAAATATAATAAGGAACTCTTAAATCTTGAAATACATAATTTTTGTTATAATATTGTTTTTCAACTAAAACAAGCACTAATGGTAACACTGATTTTTTAAAAAAATTCTTCAATGTAACATTTTTAACGGTGTTTTTAACATAGCTTACCAAACCATACCAAGGTGGCAATATGAAGTAGTTTGTAAAATTGTATTTTTATTTTATATTTCATATTTGATAAACTCTGATGTCTATAATGTCTCTGATGTTAAAGTCTTATATTAAAAAATATAGAACTTTTGTGTAATTAACCTGTTTTAAATTTAATTCGCGCCAAACCTCAAAAAAGTTGATAAAATGGGTCATTGTTAATAATAAAAGATAAATGTTAAAATGGATAAAATATTACATTAAATAAAAAGGTAAAAAGACCAAAAAATGTGTTTTTACTAAATTAAATCTAAAAGAAAATTTATTTCAAAGAAAAGCAACTCATTTTCTTGACTTCCCTCGCCTAATTATCCTAAAGCCTTTAATTATTTTTAAACCCTTTTTATTTTTTGTTTCTCTTTTAATTCATCATTAAAATAATTAATCTAATTAAGAGGGGGTTTTAAGAGAAAGGTAATTGTGTAAAAAATAAAATATTTTCCTTAAACTTTTGACTTCAGCAGAAAATGTAGTAATCAAAGAAGAAAAAAAATATGAAAACAAGAAAGGAATTGCATAATTAATTTAATTTAGAAATAAGATAAAAAAAATTTAAAAGAATAAATAGTAACTTTAATAGAATAAATAATAATAAAAATAAAAATTAGTAGAATAAATTTGAGAAATAATTGTAAGATTACGAAATAATGTAAATAATAAAATTAATAAAAAATAACTAAATTTTCAGAAAAATTTGGTTTGAAGTAGTACATAATGAGTCATATTATTTCAGATCCGCCTCTTGGACTACTGCTTTCGGACTCGCATCGCTCGTCCTCAAAATATGATCCAATTAAAATTTATTTATTTACACAAAAACGGGTTTTGAGCCCAATTTATAAGTAATTATACATGTAAAAACATACAATATTTTTTAATAAAAAAATTAAAATAAAATTTGAAAAAAAAAATTATATACAATTTAAAGAATTAACAGTAAACATATTTTATTTAAAGAAAAATCTTAAAAAGAAGAAACATAAAAAATTAATTAAAAAAAAATTAATTTCATTAAGATGAAAACTAAAATAAGATACTTGAAGGCTAAAACATTACTAAAAAATTTAAATAAATAACAGTGCACATACTCATTTTTTTTAATTAAAATTACTACTATTTTATTTATTAATATTATAAGAAAGAAAGAAGAAAAAAAAACAGAACAAAAACACATCTCAAGGGCAGTTTAGACTAGAAAGATATTTAAATAAAAGAGTGACATCCAAAAAAAAAGGTTAAACAATAAAAAAGAATCACAAAGACAACTTAGACTAAATAAATTAAACTTAATAGTAATTATACTATTCTTTTAATTTGAGATACTTTTTTATACTATATAGTGAAGTATTGAAAATGTCTATATCTTTACAAATATCATTTGTTAATTTTTGAAATCTAGGTATAGGAGAATAATATTGATGTATAAATATACCTGTTGTATTGACACGGAATTTAGTGTACTTTTTTATTGCTAGTACTGACTTTTAAGTTATTCAGATTATTTTTCGATTTTATATCATTTTTTAAAAAGCGTACACGTCATTTGATAAATATTGAACTAATGTTGATAATGATAAGGAACTTGGTGCATATGTGAGTCCTATACATGCTACATGGCATAGCAGCTATACATGCAAAATCTCATGTATAGCAACAATGTTTTGCTTTTTATGATTTTTCAAAATTTTTGGTAAGACATTATTGCGGGTTAATGACATAAAAATACTATTTTCTGGGTAGCACAACTACAGCTATGATTGAATTTAATTAAATGTTTTAACTTCTAGCATTAATACACTGGAGCTACGATGATACAGACACACACACATTCATCGCACACACAGACACACAAACATATACTGACAGACAACATATAGATAATTTAAGTAATTACAGTAAATTATCTGTAATAAACTAAATTATCTGTACTGAACTGAATTATATCTGTAATAAAAATTATCTGTAATGAACTGAATTATTAATGAACTGAATGAACTGAATGATCTGTAATAAACTGAATTATCTTAATAAACTGAATTATCTGTAATCTGAATTATTTGTAATGCACTGAATTATCTGTAATAAACGAACTGTAATGAACTGTTATGTAATGAACCTGTAATAAGCTGAATATTTGTAATGAACTGAATTATCTAATGAAACTGTTAACTGAATGAACTGAATTATCTGTAATGAACTGCATTATCTGCAATGAACTGTAATGAAATGAATTATTTGTAATGAATTATCTGTAATAAACTGAATTATTTGTAATGAACTGAATTATATCTGAATAATAAACTGAATTATTGTAATGAACTGAATTATTTAATGAACTGAATTATCTGTAATAAACTGAATTATTGAATGAACTGAATTATTTGTAATGAAACTGAATTATCTGTAATGAAACTGAATTATCTGTAATGAACTGAATTATTTGTAATGAACTGAATTATCTGTAATGAACTGAATTATTTGTAATGAACTGAATTATTGTAATGAACTGAATTATCTGTAATAAACTGAATTATTTGTAATGAATTATTGTAATGAACTGAATTATCTGTTAACTGTAATGAACTGAATTATTGTAATGAACTGAATCTGTAATGAACTGAATTATCTGTAATGAACTGAATTATCTGTAATGAACTGATTATCTGTAATGACTGAATTATGTAATGAACTGAATAATGAACTGTCTGTAATGAACTGAATTATAATGTTGTAATGAATGAATTATTTGTAATGAATATCTGTAATGAACTGAATTATAATGACTGTAATGAAACTGATTATCTGTAATGAACTGACTGTAATGAACTATTATCTGTAAACTGAATTTTGTAATGAATGATTATTGTAATGAACTGAATTGTAATGATTATCTGTAATAAACTGAATTATCTAATTATCTGTAAACTGAACTGTAATTTCTGAATAAATGCACTGAATTATCTGTAATGAACTGATTTATCTGTAATCTGAATATTAATGAACTGAATTATCTGATTATCTGTAATAAACTGAATTATCTGTAATAAACTGAATTATCTGTAATAAACTGAATTCTGTAATGAACTGAATCTGTAATGAACTGAATTATCTGTGAACTGTAACTCTGTAAAGAACTGAATTATCTGTACTGTAATGAACTGATTATTAATTGAATACTGAATTATTAATGAACTGATATGTCTGAAATTATCTGTTGAATATTTCTGAACTAATTGTAAACTGAATATTTGAATGAACTGAATTATTTGTAATGAACTGAATATCTGTAATAAACTGAATTATCTGTAATGAACTGAATTATCTGTAATGAACTGAATTTTTTGTAATAACACTGTAATACCTGAATTATCTGTAATGAACTGAATTATCTGTAATTGAACTGAATTTTAATAACGATAATTCAATTTTTATCGGTGACTTAGTACTTTCCCTTTATACTTGCATAATGAATGAGGAAAAGTAAAAAATCGGGTTTTGGGTACCTCGGAACTTTTCCTCATCAAATCGGATTCGCTACGCTCATCCTTCTTGCTTCGGACCCCTTTCGCTCGTCCTCAGATGTACAGTTCTCAAAATGTATACTGCAACATGTTTTTGGACTTGCATCGTTTGTCTTCAGAAAGTAAATGGATCCGTATCATTCTCAGCGGTTACCCTTAAAGCACTGACCTGGCTCGATGCTGCTTAATTTTTATGATCCAACCAATATCGTAGATATAATTGTTGTATTGCAACGGAACTTTACATAGTCACATGCGTACCAAATTTCAATCAGATCGCATCATTTTTCCGATTTTTATGATTTTTAAAGTTTTCGCTGAGTCATTATTGCGGTTTAATGACTTCATAAAAAAATATTTTCCGAATAGCACAATTACAGCGGACACACACACGCACTTACAGACAGACAACTTTGTGAAAAACACTTAGGAGGCCTTAAAACCGGCTGAAATGGATGATTCCTGTTTCATACCGTATTCGGATTTTTTTTTGCAAACACAATACTTTTCCTACATACCTACGGTATAAATGAGGAAAAATAATTAAAGCATCCTTTGGGCTTAGAACTCTGCGTATCTCAGCCGTATCGTATAAAACTCTTTCGTCCTCAGATTTCAAAAACGTTTTATAATTTTCTTATTTATAAACATTAAGGTCAGGGTCCTCTCAAGATGTCAACATGCAGAGCCTAACTAGCCACATCCTTTACCTCACAGCAGCCTTACTCTCTTCCCTATCTAGTGTACCAACAATACGTCTTCATACCGCTGTTAATATCTAATAATGTACTTTTTATTGTGACAAATGGTCCATTTTCAGGACAAAATGTTTAGTTTTATCATATTATAGAACTCTGCCATCCCACCTATTAAAAAAAAAAAACAATAAAGCATAATATGACATTAAAATTAAACTTCAATAAAAACAACTAGAAATTATGTGTCATATGCCTAAAAATTAATTATGTATTTTTTTAATTATTTGCAACTACTATGGATTGATATACATAAATAATGAAACTATACATAAATGTATAATACAATATGTCGGACACATTTACGTATGTAATTAAGTAATTCTTACTATTAAAATATAATTAAATAAAAAAGTTAAATTATAGTTTCTATGACTTGCAATAATGTTATATAATTACTTTAATTAAATTTTTATGTACTATAACCATATTTTAAGTTTATATGTATATTAATATATGAAACATAGAATGATGTATGATATACATATACATATCTATGGCAATAACTATTACTTTGTTATATATCTATGTATGTAAATACATATTTTTAACTAATAAAATGTACTCAAAATAAGTTAGTTACATTTTATATCTTATTTTATATAATAACAATAGTTATTTACTTTTATAACTAATATAATTTTATAATTATATTTTATTAATATGAAATTCTGAAAAATGTTTGAAACAATGTTAATACCTAATGTGCTCCTGTTATGTTCTTCTATGTTTCAAAAAGTTTTAACATAAATCATGTATGTATGTTATTGGATACTTTATTAATTATTTTTTATTGAATTTTTATTTTTAAACCATTTAAAAACTTAATGTACATTTTAAGTTATACAAACGTTTTGTTCTAATTACTTTATTTATTTTATTTTTTAAGTAGGCTTAACTGTATTATTGTAGATCTAAATTAAGAATGATTATGCGGTTTAAAAAGATTGACCATAGCTATAGTATTGGTTATAAATTTATTTAACACTTTTAGTTTTAGGTTTTGTGTTGTTCGGATCACTAGATTAGTGTTTGCAAGTAGTGATTTCGGTGATCGGGAGTGATTTAATTGTCGGTGATTGTCTATTAAATTATAATTGTTGGTAAGGAGTTTTGAAAATATATTTATTTTGTAAGTATTTTTGTTTTATTATTTTATTTTAATGATTTCAATTTGCTGACCATATAAACTTCTGAGATCTGTGGTTCGAATAGCACGTTCTTAGTTTATAAAATATTTTTTTATTTAAATAGATCATCATGTTTGAATTATTCCTTGAGAAAAAACGGTCGCCGCTACCATTAAAGGAGAAAAAAATGGTCGCCGCTACCATTAAAGAAGAAAAAACGGTTGCCGCTACCATTAAAGGAGAAAAACGGTCGCCGCTACCATTAAAGGAGAAAAAACGGTCGCCGCTACATTAAAGGAAAACGGTACGCTACCATTAAAGGAGAAAAAACGGTCGCCGCTACCATTAAAGGAGAAAAAACGGTCGCCGCTACCATTAAAGGAGAAAAAACGGTCGCCGCTACCATTAAAGGAGAAAAAAACGGTCGCCGCTACCATTAAAGGAGAAAAAACGTCGCCGATTAACCGCCGCTACCATTAAAGGGAGAAAAAACGGTCGCCGCTCCATTAAAGGAGAAAAAACGGTCGCCGCTACCATTAAAGGAGTTATTCCTGATGCATCACAAAATTCTCCACTCAAGCTCTCAGGCTATTTCTCAAACAAGCTTTCGTAAATTTTAGATAATTTCTTTAAAATTTAAACGATTTACAAAAATCTGATTTGGAGTACTTCGGATCTTGACTCGCTTCGCTTGTCCTCAGATTACACAAGTCACTAAATTTAGACTGCAAAAAGCCTTTGGACCCACTTTCACTCATCCTCGAATTGTTTAATGCATTTAGTTTATTCCTGTCGGTCACCCATCCAATGATTTCGCTCCATGCTGGTTACCTTTTATTATCAAACAAAACCCGTCGATCTACTTACCGTATTGAAACGAAACATAGTATAGTAAAAAAGGAAGAATTCTCTGCACAAAAATATATTTCTTTACAGCAAAGCGCATTCAATCTGACAAGAGTTCATCATCAGTGCTAGCCGTTGAATAAAGAAGAGGGTGATAGATGAGTCAGTGATGAGGTCAGTCTATCTTGATATCTCATCTGTAAGATTCATCTATCACCCTCTTCTTTATTCAACGGCTAGCACTGATGATAATTCTGATGATAGCACATCAAACCAAACTAATATTTTTATCTGGTATTTTTTTAGTAAAATTTTTAAATCCAACAGATATCAAAGATGTAATTGTTGAATTGAAACGTAACTTAGTTTACTTGTTTATTAGGTAAAGGTAGACTCTTGTTCTAAATTTCAACTCAATTAATTTTTTCCGCTTTATATTTTTTTAAAACGTATACAAATCATTTAATGAAAATGGAACTTAGTAGTAGTAGTAATAGGGGGGAGGGGAAGTGGTAGTAACTACCAGGCAAGTATGCCACGTTGTTGGGCCCTTTTTGCCAGCTCCCTAAGATAGTGTGCTACTCCTTTTAATTTCAAGTGTAGGTATATTTCATCTAATCTATACAGAAGAGCCGTGGGTTTCTATGGTTCCTCTCATGCTTTTTTCAAGCAATCATACATATTCTCACTGACTTATAGTCTAGTGAAAACTAGGAACAACACGTGCCATCGCTGTTAAACCAAACCCCATACACTTTAAACTACACAGTACTGTAATGAGTCTACTATGAGGATCCTAAATTTTTCGTATACCCAGTTTCATTTAGGGTAAGGGATCTTTAACGAGTACCTGACAACGCACTGGCTCGAGACCATCGGCTTTATGTCTCTTCTGAAGAAGGACGTGGTACGCAGAATTTTTATCCCTGTCAATAAAATCCCAGATGCCCTTGCTGGGATTGAACCCATGACTAAATAAACTCGGAAGTTTAAACTCCATTCATTCTGTATATTGGCCGAGTACCTTAA
This sequence comes from Microvelia longipes, assembly GCA_018340805.1. Taxonomy (NCBI): domain Eukaryota; kingdom Metazoa; phylum Arthropoda; class Insecta; order Hemiptera; family Veliidae; genus Microvelia; species Microvelia longipes. Next base: position 6,242,208 of record JACMZG010001913.1, read on the forward strand.
CCACTGCATCACGAGTGACTCGAAAATGAGATGAAACATAAGAGACATTTTATTATACATTGCTATATGCGTGCAAAATATTATTTCGATCCCAACATTTTTACTCAATTTTTAATTTTTAAAATTTTGCTGAGTCATTTTTGCGGGTAAAGGACGTAAAAAATAGTATTTTTTGGATATCACAACTACAGCTATAGATTGTGTATGCAAACATCAAATAACTTACTTTTATTGATTATTTTTATTAATATAATAATATATAAATTAATCATTAATTATTAATAACTTAATCAATACATCATTCCTTTAATGTATATTTTATTTAATATTGCGACACAAACAGGCTTTTGAATAATTTAAAACGTGAAAATAGGATGATCCTTTGCATGAGTTATTTTTTTAAAGTTTAAACTTGGGAAATATGAGGTTCATTTTATCTTCTCCCTTGGTGTTTTAGAGATACAAATGATAGACTCTTTAGCGAGAATATGAGTTGAAAATTATGTCTCGTTTTTTCGTTCTCATCCCAGCAATATAGGGAGTAATAAAGCAGATTTCTCCCTCAAACAACTGTGGAGGAGTTGCAAAGCATATTTCTCCCTCTTTTGCGAAACCGAAGTAATAAAGAACTCCCCAAAAAAAGCAGTGAAAGCTAAATACAGTTATTTCTCATTTGCACGGTTTCATTTTTTTAAAATTCCTTGTTAGTCTGATTAATAAATCTACATTACTCTTTTTAAGTATGGGCTCCCTGTAATTTTACCTCGAAACATGTTCATAGTTTTCTATTTTTTTATCTAACCCTTTTTCTTAATTTTAATTCACTTTTTTGGAGGTGCGAAGGAAAAACGAGGGAAAAAATAATAAAAACAAGCGCTACAGTTAAATTATATAACAAGAAGTCAATCATACAACGAATCCTCCCATTATATCTCCTATTGATTGCTGTCAACACGATCATTGAGGGTTTTGAAGATAAGGAACGCACTCTTCTGGCACGTTGTGATCTGAGTAAAGCATTTGACTTGATACTACATGATGCACTTCTAGCCAAACTGAAACATTACAATATAACAGGTATAGCATACAAGTTAATTGAAAGTTACTTAAGTAATAGATTACAATATGTTAGTATCAGTGATATAGACTCTGAATACTTACCTGTTTGTCTCAGAGTACCACAGGGTAGTAATTTAGGCGGAACTCTCTTCCTTATCATAGCTAATGACTACCACACATTCATGAACAAATTACTAGGAGATAAGATTGTTGGCTACGGTGATGATACCAGCATCGTTATAAGAAGAAAATGTCCCGTAAGTAGTAGAGCCTCGTTAAAAACTCACATAGAACAAACTAAAAACTGGCATTCAATGAACGGTTTTTTTTATAAATGGAGATAAAACTCAAACCTTCTCTTTAACATTGGGCAACCTAATACGATCAAGTTTCTCGGATTAACGTTCGACAACAAGATCTCCTGGAAGCCGCACATCAGTAATGTTTAAAGCAAGCTTTCTTAACAAAAAATATTTGTGAATATTTACTTGGTTAAAAAAATATCTACCCCAAGAGTCAATGAATCGGCTTATCATGCTCTGGTAGAGAGCCATATAATTTATGGAATCCTCCTTTGGGGACATGCCGAGTCACAGGAGATATTTATCAAACAAAAAAGTGCTGTAAGGAATTCGTCTGGTGTCAAAATGAACTCTCACTGTAAAGAACTTTTTATTAATCAGAATATTTGACTTTTTATTGTCTGTACATATACATACTGTATATACTATACATACTGTACATATACTATAGTATGAAGCATATTAAAAGTAATGCTAGGGAGCCAATGAGGTCATTCCAGGATGTTAGACTACGCCCACCATTTCAAATCGGACCAACCACATTAGTTCATCAACACAACTTTCCCTCGCTGTCAACTGATTTTAGCCATGTGTTAAACTATAGCTGCTTGAGGTAGCATGTTTAAAATAAAAGTCTACATATATCATTTGATACTACCGAGTTTTGAAAAACATGAATAGTTGACACAATATAATTGTGCGAGAGACACCTAGGAATTGTAACAAGCAAAATGCAATGCTACATCTGGGACTGTTCCATCATTCGACATTCGTCATCATTAATGGCTCGACATAATGTCATGTCCCACTCTGTTTAGTAACGTCTAACTCATCAGAGCGCCGACAGAGCCTGAACTCACTCTGACCTTCAATTAATTCCGAAGAATATAATGTGAAGTATTTACCAGAGACGAGCGGTAATTACTTCAATTAATTGAAGGTCAGAGTGAGTTCAGGCTCACTCTGAAAATAAATGCAAAAGTTTACATTTATTCAAATATTCAAGGTGGACCAAAAGTATCCCTCCTCTTAATATTTCAATTGTATAAGATACATCTTTTTAAACTTGAGAGGCTTAATATAATTGTGCGAGAGACACATTGATATGTAAGAAGCATGGTTGACTAACATAACCTCCAATATGTTTAGCAAAATTATTTTTTTTTTGGAATGACCGGGCCTATCGCCCTGATTGTTAAAAACGAAACCTAAATTTAAAATACTCTTTTAATAAATATTTTTATAAAAGGTAATGGTCCCAGATTTTCTGTCTTATTAACATATTATTCCTGTATACGTGTATACCTACAGTATAATAATAATAATAATGCCCGCTTAGAGCCATGCGGCTCATCAGGGATAAACCCTGTGGGAACCACCTCGGGTGGTAGTAGCAACCGTAACGCTCAAAATGTATTCTAAAGTTGGCGAAAATTTATCTAAACAATAATTTTATATAAACTGAGAGGGTAACCTGGGATGCGAACCCCAGATCTCCATGGGTGTCATAGGTCAGTGTAAAGACTAACGCTCTAACGACCTTGGCCACGGAGGCGGTCCGTGGCCTATTTATACCTACAGTATAAATAGGGTAAAGTAAAAAAGGGGGGGCGCCCTTAAACGGATTAATAAGGATTGACTCCCAAATTATAAGTGTCATAAACTTTTTTACTATTCTCATTTACACCGTAGGTATGTAGAAAAAGAATCGTTGCAAAAAATTGTGTTCGCGAAAAAAATTCGAAACCGGGATGAAATCGGAATTATCCGTTTCAAGGGTGTTAAAGTCATCCTGAGTGATTTTTACAAATTTGTCTTTCTGTCTGTGTGTGTGTGTATGTTTGTGTTGTCTGTCATCATCGTAGCTCCTGTGTATTCATACTAGTGACTTAAAACTCGTTCAAAAATGAGTCAACCACTGTAGTTGTGCTATTCGGAAGATATTTTTTATAACGCCATTAACCCGCAATAATGACTCAGCAAAAATTTCAAAAAATCATAAAACGCGGAAAAATAATACGATCGGATTGAAATTTGTCACACCTGCAGCTATGTATATTGAAAAATATGTGTGACAAGTTTTATCTTATTATCAGCATTAGTTCAATTTTATCAAATGTCTTGTGCACGTTTTTTAATAAATTTCAAAAAATCAGAAAATATATATATATATATATTTTTTTAATGTATTTTATTAAATAAATATACAATATTTTTATGCTTTTACAAAAATTAATAAATATAAAAATCAACAAACAAATAATTAAAATATAGGTTAAAAATACTTCCCTCCTCCAATCTTTAGGAAAAGTCCTGTGCCGATGGAGGGGAGTTCAACTAAGTTGAAATTTAGTACGTAATAACTAAGTACCCTAATGTAATAAATAAGTACCCTAATAATAAATAAGTACCCTAAATGTAATAAATAAGTACCCTAAATGTAATAAATAAGTACACTGAGTTTCGTTTGTATATGACGATTATATATATGACTTTTGTTGGATCATAAAAATTAATTAGCATTGAGCGTGGTCAATGCTTTATGGGTGACCGCTGAGGATGATAAGGATCCATTTACTATCTGAAGACGAGCGAAGCGAATCCAAAGGCATGTTGCAGTATAAATATGGCGAACTGTTTTTTCTGAGGACGAGCGAAGTGAGTCTGTAGCAAGGAAGATGAGCGTAGCGAATCCAAAGGCATGTTGCAGTATAAATATGGCGAACTGTTTTTTCTGAGGACGAGCGAAGTGAGTCTGTAGCAAGGAAGATGAGCGTAGCGAATCCGATGTGATGAGAAAAAGTTCCGAGGTACCCAGTACCTGATTTTTATTATCATTATTCACGATACACGAATAGAACATTTAATGAAACCAGTTTTATCTGTTTTCTACGCGTTTATATGGTTTAATGCATAGAGATATATGCTAGAGAGGGCATAACCTATCCCAATACATTAAAAGGCCTGAAACAATCGTTTTGGGGCTCTCAGGGGCTCTGTGTAACCTCATTAAAACCTCCTTTAAAATTTAAGGTTATTATAAATCAATTGTTTTCGCCTTTATACACATTTTTTGTGTTTTTAATGTTTCGCTATAAAAGTTATTGTGATTTTGTACTGATTATTTGATTATATTTTTAGCGAAGGAGGTCAGGTTACTTTGTCGATGTTTTGAAATTTAACCTATAGGGCTTCTCTAGTTATAATATCTATGGTTTAACGTCAGTACGCACAAATAAATCAAATAATTAGAGCAGTAAGTGATTCTAAACAGATACTACGTTAGAGATAGTAGAGCGACTTGTTAAGTTGGTTTAGTATCTAAATATTCAAATGAAGCACCAGATCGTAACGAATCTGTTGTTAGAGCTATTTCTCTATTGATTTTGTCGGCTACTGACACATTGAATAATTCCTCTCGTCGTTCGTTTAAATGTTAAATTATACTTAAAGTGTGTTAGTCTCTTGTTAGACAATAATCAAGGTAGTAGAGCCGTATAATTTAACATGATAGAAAACACTTTAATTAATACAAAGTGTAAGATATTAATGACAAAAATACAAAATTTGTTGACAATACAATTGTTCGTTCTAAAGTAGCGATAATTAACAGACCATGATTTAGAGAGGTGTAATGATTATTGTATGCTCTATACATAGAGATATATACTAGAGGGAGCATAGCCTATCTTAATACATTGAGAGACCTGAAACATTTTTAGTGGGGCTCTCAGGGGCTCTGTGTAACCTCATTGAAACTTCCTCCAAGAGGGAGTTAAGGTTATAGTTAATCAATTGTTTTCGGCTTCCCACAGATTATTTGTGTTGTGATTTGTATTTTAAACATTCTACTATATAATTTACTGTTTTTTTGTTCTGTTTATTTGATGAAAATGATAATCGAATGTGGTCAGGTTACTTTTTCAATGTTTCAAAATTCAACCAATAGGGCCCCTCTAGTAATATATCTCTATGGCTCTATAGATGATAAAAAAACGGGTACGGGGTACCTCGGAACTTTTCCTCATTACAATCTGATGTAATGAGGAAAAGTTCATTTATCCGTATCATTCTCAGCGGTCACCTATAAAGCACTGACTACGCTATGTGCTCCTTAATTTGTATGATCCAACAAAAATCATAGATATACTTGTCGAATAGAAACAAAACTTTGTGTACTTATTTACAAAGTAATAATAAACTCTTGTACTAAATTTAAATTCAATCAGATCAGTTTTCAATTTTTAACATTTTTTTTAAAAAACGTACACAAGACATTTAAAAAAATTAAATTAATGCTGACAATGAGATAAAACATGGCACATATGTTAGTCTTATACATAGTCACATACGTACCAAATCTCAAATCGTGCGCATCATTTTTCCGCGTTTTATGTTTATTCGGAATTTTTGCTGAGTCATTATTGCAAGTTAATGACGTCAAAACGTTTTTTGCTAATAGCACAACTACAGTGGTAAACTGATTTTTGTAAAAACAATTAACTCGCTAGCATAAATACACTGGGCACTATGATGGTAACAGACACACACACAACACACATACACACAAACGCACACACATATACAGACAGACAACTTTGCGAAAACCACTCAGAAGGCCTTGAAAACGCCTGAAACGGATAATTCCGGTTTCATCCTCGTTTCGAATTAATGCTCATCCTTACCTTTGTACATTTATGTATATAGGTATATAGGAAATGTATTGAATTTGCAAAAAAATTCGAAACCGGGATGAAAACATTTACGAAATTATTACGGATTTTAAAGAGAGGGATAAAAATTCTGCGTACCACGTCCTTCAGAAGAGACGTAAATCCGGTGGTCTCGAGCCAGTGCGTTGTCAGGTACTCGTTAAAGATCCCTTACCCTAAATGAAACTGAGTATAGGCAAAATTTAAGACCCTCATAGTAGATTCATTATAATACTGTGTAGTTAAAGTGTATGGAGGTTTGGTTTAACAGCGATGGCACGTGATGTTCCTAGTTTTCACTAGACTATAAGTCTGTGAGAATATGTATGATTGCTTGAAAAAAGCATGAGAGGAACCATAGAAACCCACGGCTCTTCTGTCTAGACTAGATGAAATATACCTACACTTGAAATTAAAAGGAGTAAATTAAAATTAGTGCTATCATCAGAATTATCATCAGTGCTAGTTGAATATAGAAGAGGGTGATAGATGAATCTTACAGATCAGATATCAAAGATAGACTGACATCATTACTGACTCATCTATCACCTTCTTCTTTATTCAACGGCTAGCACTGATGATGGCCTCTTGTTAGGTTGAAAGTGCTTTGCTGTAAAGAAATATATTTTTGTGGAGAGACTTCTTCCTCTTTTATTATACTATGTTTCGTTTCAATACGGTAAGTAGATCAACGGGTTTTGTTTGATAATAAAAGGTAAGCAGCATGGAGCGAAATTAGTGGATGGGTGACCGCTACGAATAAACTAATGCATTAACAATTCGAGGATGAGTGAAGTGGGTCCAAAGGCTTTTTGTTGTCTAAATTTAGTGACTTGTGTAATCTGTTTCAGGCGTTTTTAAGGCCTCCTGAGTGGTTGCAAAGTTGTCTGTCTGTATGTGTGTTTTTTTGCCCAGTGAATTTATGTTAGAGAGTAAATTTTGTAAAAAAATTTAGTCTACCGCCGTAGTTAATATGAAACGAGAGCATTTGTAGGAAAACGTTAATGTTATAGTTATTAATAAGCATTTTAAGGATAATAATATTGTTAGATTAGTTAATCCAATGCCAAGCTTATAAACCATGGATAACAAAAGCCCTAATGACGTCAATAAGAAAAAAAGAAAAATTAAGTAAAAAACTATCAAAACAACCTTTTAATACTGACCTAAAGTTGTATGTAAAAAAATATAGTAACAAATTACAAAAACTGCTGAAAAAAGCTAAATATGCCTACTTGGAAGGTAAAATAAAATCTTGTAATAACGATCCCGCAAAAATTTGGAAAGTGATAAACAACGAATTTAAATTAAAATCAAAAAATAAAATAAAAAATATAACATTAAATGTAGACAACAAAACAATAGACAGTGAGACGGACAAAAAGCAAGTAGTAAACTATTTGTGTAAACATTTTACGGAAATTGGTAAAATTATGGCAGAAACAATTAATGTACAGAATCATAACCTAGACGATGATACAAGCGATGATGACGATGACAAAGAATTGAAAAATGAAAATAGTAAAACAAACATAAAAGATATGAATACAAAGACTGACAAAAATACTGAAACAGAAGACGATGATGCAACAAGAACAAACAATTTACATAATACAGAATACTGGTCAAAATGTAATATAAATAAACAAGATATTATAGAGGCTATTGAAGATTTGAGAGATGGAGTTAGCTCTGGTAATGATGGTATCAATGCAAAAATTTTTAAAGAAAATAAAGAAACTCTAATAAAACCATTACTTTATATAACGGAAATAAGCTTAAATACTGGTATATTTCCAGAATCACTAAAAACTACAATTATATGTCCGATATATAAAGCAGGTGACCCCACATCAGTAAATAACTATCGTCCTATCTCTCTGCTTCCTGTTCTAGCAAAAATCATAGAAAAAATTGTTAATAAGAACTTATTGAAATATGTACAAACAAATAATATATAAGTAATAATCAATTCGGCTTTCGTAATGGAAAAAGTACTGAAGACGCGATTGTAGAAGTCAATACATATATAACTAAAAATTTAGACCAAGGACATAAACCAGTAGTAGTATTCTTAGACCTAGCGAAAGCCTTTGATTCAGTGGCCCATAGATTATTAATTAAAAAACTTAAACAAATAGGAATCAAAGGTATGATGTTAAAGTGGTTTCGGAGCTATTTAAAGAACAGAAAGCAGAGAGTTAGATTAGATAGTGAACTAAGTGAAGAAAATACCAGTAATTACTCCATTCCTCAGGGTTCAGTATTATCAGGTACTTTGTTTATAATATTCATAAATGACTTACTTACAACTACAGATGACTCTGCAAAAATAATATGTTATGCAGATGATGCAGCACTATTATGTACAGGACTGACTTGGACAGACACACTCAGCAAAATAGAGACAAATCTCAATAAAATTAAAGATTGGCTCAATACAAACAGACTTACTCTAAACAAAGACAAGACTAAATTCATGACATTTTCTCTATACAGCAACGGACAACCTGACACTACCTGCACAATAGCCCTACATAAACCTACTTGTAACAAAACTTTCCCCCAACCATGTACTTGCCCGAAAATTACGAACACGGATAAAATAAAATACCTAGGGCTCACAATAGACTCCACTATCTCGTGG
>JACMZG010001913.1:6251927-6641359 GCA_018340805.1 Microvelia longipes
TCCCTTCGCCCTCGCCTCGTCCTCCGTACCTCGGCTATTTCTCAAACAAGCTTCGTAAATTTTAGATAATTTCTTTAAAATTTAAACGATTTACAAAAATCTGATTTGGAGTACTTCGGATCTTGACTCGCTTCGCTTGTCCTCAGATTACACAAGTCACTAAATTTAGACTGCAAAAAGCCTTTGGACCCACCTTCACTCATCCTCGAATTGTTAATGCATTAGTTTATTCCTGTCGGTCACCCATCCAATGATTTCGCTCCATGCTGGTTACCTTTTATTATCAAACAAAACCCGTCGATCTACTTACCGTATTGAAACGAAACATAGTATAGTAAAAAAGGAAGAATTCTCTGCACAAAAATATATTTCTTTACAGCAAAGCGCATTCAATCTGACAAGAGTTCATCATCAGTGCTAGCCGTTGAATAAAGAAGAGGTGATAGATGATCAGTGATGAGGTCAGTCTATCTTGATATCTCATCTGTAAGATTCATCTACTTCACCCTCTTCTTTATTCAACGGCTAGCACTGATGATAATTCTGATGATAGCACATCAAACCAAACTAATATTTTTATCTGGTATTTTTTTAGTAAAATTTTTAAATCCAACAGATATCAAAGATGTAATTGTTGAATTGAAACGTAACTTAGTTTACTTGTTTATTAGGTAAAGGTAGACTCTTGTTCTAAATTTCAACTCAATTAATTTTTTCCGCTTTATATTTTTTTAAAACGTATACAAATCATTTAATGAAAATGGAACTTAGTAGTAGTAGTAATAGGGGGAGGGGAAGTGGTAGTAACTACCAGGCAAGTATGCCACGTTGTTGGGCCCTTTTTGCCAGCTCCCTAAGAGTGTTGCTACTCCTTTTAATTTCAAGTGTAGGTATATTTCATCTAATCTATACAGAAGAGCCGTGGGTTTCTATGGTTCCTCTCATGCTTTTTCAAGCAATCATACATTTCTCACTGACTTATAGTCTAGTGAAAACTAGGAACAACACGTGCCATCGCTGTTAAACCAAACCCCATACACTTTAAACTACACAGTACTGTAATGAGTCTACTATGAGGATCCTAAATTTTTCGTATACCCAGTTTCATTTAGGGTAAGGGATCTTTAACGAGTACCTGACAACGCACTGGCTCGAGACCATCGGCTTTATGTCTCTTCTGAAGGACGTGGTACGCAGAATTTTTATCCCTGTCAATAAAATCCCAGATGCCCTTGCTGGGATTGAACCCATGACTAAATAAACTCGGAAGTTTAAACTCCATTCATTCTGTATATTGGCCGAGTACCTTAACCACTGCATCACGAGTGACTCGAAAATGAGATGAAACATAAGAGACATTTTATTATACATTGCTATATGCGTGCAAAATATTATTTCGATCCCAACATTTTTACTCAATTTTTAATTTTTAAAATTTTGCTGAGTCATTTTTGCGGGTAAAGGACGTAAAAAATAGTATTTTTTGGATATCACAACTACAGCTATAGATTGTGTATGCAAACATCAAATAACTTACTTTATTGATTATTTTTATTAATATAATAATATATAAATTAATCATTAATTATTAATAACTTAATCAATACATCATTCCTTTAATGTATATTTTATTTAATATTGCGACACAAACAGGCTTTTGAATAATTTAAAACGTGAAAATAGGATGATCCTTTGCATGAGTTATTTTTTAAAGTTTAAACTTGGGAAATATGAGGTTCATTTTATCTTCTCCCTTGGTGTTTTAGAGATACAAATGATAGACTCTTTAGCGAGAATATGAGTTGAAAATTATGTCTCGTTTTTTCGTTCTCATCCCAGCAATATAGGGAGTAATAAAGCAGATTTCTCCCTCAAACAACTGTGGAGGAGTTGCAAAGCATATTTCTCCCTCTTTTGCGAAACCGAAGTAATAAAGAACTCCCCAAAAAAAGCAGTGAAAGCTAAATACAGTTATTTCTCATTTGCACGGTTTCATTTTTTTAAAATTCCTTGTTAGTCTGATTAATAAATCTACATTACTCTTTTTAAGTATGGGCTCCCTGTAATTTTACCTCGAAACATGTTCATAGTTTTCTATTTTTTTATCTAACCCTTTTTCTTAATTTTAATTCACTTTTTTGGAGGTGCGAAGGAAAAACGAGGGAAAAAATAATAAAAACAAGCGCTACAGTTAAATTATATAACAAGAAGTCAATCATACAACGAATCCTCCCATTATATCTCCTATTGATTGCTGTCAACACGATCATTGAGGGTTTTGAAGATAAGGAACGCACTCTTCTGGCACGTTGTGATCTGAGTAAAGCATTTGACTTGATACTACATGATGCACTTCTAGCCAAACTGAAACATTACAATATAACAGGTATAGCATACAAGTTAATTGAAAGTTACTTAAGTAATAGATTACAATATGTTAGTATCAGTGATATAGACTCTGAATACTTACCTGTTTGTCTCAGAGTACCACAGGGTAGTAATTTAGGCGGAACTCTCTTCCTTATCATAGCTAATGACTACCACACATTCATGAACAAATTACTAGAGATAAGATTGTTGGCTACGGTGATGATACCAGCATCGTTATAAGAAGAAAATGTCCCGTAAGTAGTAGAGCCTCGTTAAAAACTCACATAGAACAAACTAAAAACTGGCATTCAATGAACGGTTTTTTTTATAAATGGAGATAAAACTCAAACCTTCTCTTTAACATTGGGCAACCTAATACGATCAAGTTTCTCGGATTAACGTTCGACAACAAGATCTCCTGGAAGCCGCACATCAGTAATGTTTAAAGCAAGCTTTCTTAACAAAAAATATTTGTGAATATTTACTTGGTTAAAAAATATCTACCCCAAGAGTCAATGAAATCGGCTTATCATGCTCTGGTAGAGAGCCATATAATTTATGGAATCCTCCTTTGGGGACATGCCGAGTCACAGGAGATATTTATCAAACAAAAAAGTGCTGTAAGGAATTCGTCTGGTGTCAAAATGAACTCTCACTGTAAAGAACTTTTTATTAATCAGAATATTTTGACTTTTTATTGTCTGTACATATACATACTGTATATACTATACATACTGTACATATACTATAGTATGAAGCATATTAAAAGTAATGCTAGGGAGCCAATGAGGTCATTCCAGGATGTTAGACTACGCCCACCATTTCAAATCGGACCAACCACATTAGTTCATCAACACAACTTTCCCTCGCTGTCAACTGATTTTAGCCATGTGTTAAACTATAGCTGCTTGAGGTAGCATGTTTAAAATAAAAGTCTACATATATCATTTGATACTACCGAGTTTTGAAAAACATGAATAGTTGACACAATATAATTGTGCGAGAGACACCTAGGAATTGTAACAAGCAAAATGCAATGCTAACATCTGGGACTGTTCCATCATTCGACATTCGTCATCATTTAATGGCTCGACATAATGTCATGTCCCACTCTGTTTAGTAACGTCTAACTCATCAGAGCGCCGACAGAGCCTGAACTCACTCTGACCTTCAATTAATTCCGAAGAATATAATGTGAAGTATTTACCAGAGACGAGCGGTAATTACTTCAATTAATTGAAGGTCAGAGTGAGTTCAGGCTCACTCTGAAAATAAATGCAAAAGTTTACATTTATTCAAATATTCAAGGTGGACCAAAAGTATCCCTCCTCTTAATATTTCAATTGTATAAGATACATCTTTTTAAACTTGAGAGGCTTAATATAATTGTGCGAGAGACACATTGATATGTAAGAAGCATGGTTGACTATACATAACCTCCAATATGTTTAGCAAAATTATTTTTTTGGAATGACCGGGCCTATCGCCCCTGATTGTTAAAAACGAAACCTAAATTTAAAATACTCTTTAATAAATATTTTTATAAAAGGTAATGGTCCCAGATTTTCTGTCTTATTAACATATTATTCCTGTATACGTGTATACCTACAGTATAATAATAATAATAATTGCCCGCTTAGAGCCATGCGGCTCATCAGGATAAACCCTGTGGGAACCACCTCGGGTGGTAGTAGCAACCGTAACGCTCAAAATGTATTCTAAAGTTGGCGAAAATTATCTAACAATAATTTTATATAACTGAGAGGGTAACCTGGGATGCGAACCCCAGATCTCCATGGGTGTCATAGGTCAGTGTAAAGACTAACGCTCTAACGACCTTGGCCACGGAGGCGGTCCGTGGCCTATTTATACCTACAGTATAAATAGGGTAAAGTAAAAAAGGGGGGGCGCCCTTAAACGGATTAATAAGGATTGACTCCCAAATTATAAGTGTCATAAACTTTTTTACTATTCTCATTTACACCGTAGGTATGTAGAAAAAGAATCGTTGCAAAAAATTGTGTTCGCGAAAAAAATTCGAAACCGGGATGAAATCGGAATTATCCGTTTCAAGGGTGTTAAAGTCATCCTGAGTGATTTTTACAAATTTGTCTTTCTGTCTGTGTGTGTGTGTATGTTTTGTTGTCTGTCATCATCGTAGCTCCTGTGTATTCATACTAGTGACTTAAAACTCGTTCAAAATGAGTCAACCACTGTAGTTGTATTCGAAGATATTTTTTATAACGCCATTAACCCGCAATAATGACTCAGCAAAAATTTCAAAAAATCATAAAACGCGGAAAAATAATACGATCGGATTGAAATTTGTCACACCTGCAGCTATGTATATGAAAAATATGTGTGACAAGTTTTATCTTATTATCAGCATTAGTTCAATTTTTCAAATGTCTTGTCGTTTTTAATAAATTTCAAAAAATCAGAAAATATATATATATAATATTTTTTTAATGTATTTTATTAAATAAATATACAATATTTTTATGCTTTTACAAAAATTAATAAATATAAAAATCAACAAACAAATAATTAAAATATAGGTTAAAAAATACTTCCCTCCTCCAATCTTTAGGAAAAGTCCTGTGCCGATGGAGGGGAGTTCAACTAAGTTGAAATTTAGTACGTAATAACTAAGTACCCTAAATGTAATAAATAAGTACCCTAAATGTAATAAATAAGTACCCTAAATGTAATAAATAAGTACCCTAAATGTAATAAATAAGTACACTGAGTTTCGTTTGTATATGACGATTATATATATGACTTTTGTTGGATCATAAAAATTAATTAGCATTGAGCGTGGTCAATGCTTTATGGGTGACCGCTGAGGATGATAAGGATCCATTTACTATCTGAAGACGAGCGAAGCGAATCCAAAGGCATGTTGCAGTATAAATATGGCGAACTGTTTTTTCTGAGGACGAGCGAAGTGAGTCTGTAGCAAGGAAGATGAGCGTAGCGAATCCAAAGGCATGTTGCAGTATAAATATGGCGAACTGTTTTTTCTGAGGACGAGCGAAGTGAGTCTGTAGCAAGGAAGATGAGCGTAGCGAATCCGATGTGATGAGAAAAAGTTCCGAGGTACCCAGTACCTGATTTTATTATCATTATTCACGATACACGAATAGAACATTTAATGAAACCAGTTTTATCTGTTTTCTACGCGTTTATATGGTTTAATGCATAGAGATATATGCTAGAGAGGGCATAACCTATCCCAATACATTAAAAGGCCTGAAACATCGTTTTGGGGCTCTCAGGGGCTCTGTGTAACCTCATTAAAACCTCCTTTAAAATTTAAGGTTATTATAAATCAATTGTTTTCGCCTTTATACACATTTTTTGTGTTTTTAATGTTTCGCTATAAAAGTTATTGTGATTTTGTACTGATTATTTGATTATATTTTTAGCGAAGGAGGTCAGGTTACTTTGTCGATGTTTTGAAATTTAACCTATAGGGCTTCTCTAGTTATAATATCTATGGTTTAACGTCAGTACGCACAAATAAATCAAATAATTAGAGCAGTAAGTGATTCTAAACAGATACTACGTTAGAGATAGTAGAGCGACTTGTTAAGTTGGTTTAGTATCTAAATATTCAAATGAAGCACCAGATCGTAACGAATCTGTTGTTAGAGCTATTTCTCTATTGATTTTGTCGGCTACTGACACATTGAATAATTCCTCTCGTCGTTCGTTTAAATTTAAATTATACTTAAAGTGTGTTAGTCTCTTGTTAGACAATAATCAAGGTAGTAGAGCCGTATAATTTAACATGATAGAAAACACTTTAATTAATACAAAGTGTAAGATATTAATGACAAAAATACAAAATTTGTTGACAATACAATTGTTCGTTCTAAAGTAGCGATAATTAACAGACCATGATTTAGAGAGGTGTAATGATTATTGTATGCTCTATACATAGAGATATATACTAGAGGGAGCATAGCCTATCTTAATACATTGAGAGACCTGAAACATTTTTAGTGGGGCTCTCAGGGGCTCTGTGTAACCTCATTGAAACTTCCTCCAAGAGGGAGTTAAGGTTATAGTTAATCAATTGTTTTCGGCTTCCACAGATTATTTGTGTTGTGATTTGTATTTTAAACATTCTACTATATAATTTACTGTTTTTTTGTTCTGTTTATTTGATGAAAATGATAATCGAATGTGGTCAGGTTACTTTTTCAATGTTTCAAAATTCAACCAATAGGGCCCCTCTAGTAATATATCTCTATGGCTCTATAGATGATAAAAAAACGGGTACGGGGTACCTCGGAACTTTTCCTCATTACAATCTGATGTAATGAGGAAAAGTTCATTTATCCGTATCATTCTCAGCGGTCACCTATAAAGCACTGACTACGCTATGTGCTCCTTAATTTGTATGATCCAACAAAAATCATAGATATACTTGTCGAATAGAAACAAAACTTTGTGTACTTATTTACAAAGTAATAATAAACTCTTGTACTAAATTTAAATTCAATCAGATCAGTTTTCAATTTTTAACATTTTTTTTAAAAAACGTACACAAGACATTTAATAAAAATTAAATTAATGCTGACAATGAGATAAAACATGGCACATATGTTAGTCTTATACATAGTCACATACGTACCAAATCTCAAATCGTGCGCATCATTTTTCCGCGTTTTATGTTTATTCGGAATTTTTGCTGAGTCATTATTGCAAGTTAATGACGTCAAAACGTTTTTTGCTAATAGCACAACTACAGTGGTAAACTGATTTTTGTAAAAACAATTAACTCGCTAGCATAAATACACTGGGCACTATGATGGTAACAGACACACACACAAACACACATACACACAAACGCACACACATATACAGACAGACAACTTTGCGAAAACCACTCAGAAGGCCTTGAAAACGCCTGAAACGGATAATTCCGGTTTCATCCTCGTTTCGAATTAATGCTCATCCTTACCTTTGTACATTTATGTATATAGGTATATAGGAAATGTATTGAATTTGCAAAAAAATTCGAAACCGGGATGAAAACATTTACGAAATTATTACGGATTTTAAAGAGAGGGATAAAAATTCTGCGTACCACGTCCTTCAGAAGAGACGTAAATCCGGTGGTCTCGAGCCAGTGCGTTGTCAGGTACTCGTTAAAGATCCCTTACCCTAAATGAAACTGAGTATAGGCAAAATTTAAGACCCTCATAGTAGATTCATTATAATACTGTGTAGTTAAAGTGTATGGAGGTTTGGTTTAACAGCGATGGCACGTGATGTTCCTAGTTTTCACTAGACTATAAGTCTGTGAGAATATGTATGATTGCTTGAAAAAAGCATGAGAGGAACCATAGAAACCCACGGCTCTTCTGTCTAGACTAGATGAAATATACCTACACTTGAAATTAAAAGGAGTAAATTAAAATTAGTGCTATCATCAGAATTATCATCAGTGCTAGTTGAATATAGAAGAGGGTGATAGATGAATCTTACAGATCAGATATCAAAGATAGACTGACATCATTACTGACTCATCTATCACCTTCTTCTTTATTCAACGGCTAGCACTGATGATGGCCTCTTGTTAGGTTGAAAGTGCTTTGCTGTAAAGAAATATATTTTTGTGGAGAGACTTCTTCCTCTTTTATTATACTATGTTTCGTTTCAATACGGTAAGTAGATCAACGGGTTTTGTTTGATAATAAAAGGTAAGCAGCATGGAGCGAAATTAGTGGATGGGTGACCGCTACGAATAAACTAATGCATTTAACAATTCGAGGATGAGTGAAGTGGGTCCAAAGGCTTTTTGTTGTCTAAATTTAGTGACTTGTGTAATCTGTTTCAGGCGTTTTTAAGGCCTCCTGAGTGGTTGCAAAGTTGTCTGTCTGTATGTGTGTTTTTTTGCCCAGTGAATTTATGTTAGAGAGTAAATTTTGTAAAAAAATTAGTCTACCGCCGTAGTTAATATGAAACGAGAGCATTTGTAGGAAAACGTTAATGTTATAGTTATTAATAAGCATTTTAAGGATAATAATTGTTAGATTAGTTAATCCAATGCCAAGCTTATAAACCATGGATAACAAAAGCCCTAATGACGTCAATAAGAAAAAAGAAAAATTAAGTAAAAAACTATCAAAACAACCTTTTAATACTGACCTAAAGTTGTATGTAAAAAAATATAGTAACAAATTACAAAAACTGCTGAAAAAAGCTAAATATGCCTACTTGGAAGGTAAAATAAAATCTTGTAATAACGATCCCGCAAAAATTTGGAAAGTGATAAACAACGAATTTAAATTAAAATCAAAAAATAAAAATAAAAAATATAACATTAAATGTAGACACAAAACAATAGACAGTGAGACGGACAAAAAGCAAGTAGTAAACTATTTGTGTAAACATTTTACGAAATTGGTAAAATTATGGCAGAAACAATTAATGTACAGAATCATAACCTAGACGATGATACAAGCGATGATGACGATGACAAAGAATTGAAAAATGAAAATAGTAAAACAAACATAAAAGATATGAATACAAAGACTGACAAAAATACTGAAACAGAAGACGATGATGCAACAAGAACAAACAATTTACATAATACAGAATACTGGTCAAAATGTAATATAAATAAACAAGATATTATAGAGGCTATTGAAGATTTGAGAGATGGAGTTAGCTCTGGTAATGATGGTATCAATGCAAAAATTTTTAAAGAAAATAAAGAAACTCTAATAAAACCATTACTTTATATAACGGAAATAAGCTTAAATACTGGTATATTTCCAGAATCACTAAAACTACAATTATATGTCCGATATATAAAGCAGGTGACCCCACATCAGTAAATAACTATCGTCCTATCTCTCTGCTTCCTGTTCTAGCAAAAATCATAGAAAAATTGTTAATAAGAACTTATTGAAATATGTACAAACAAAAATATATTAAGTAATAATCAATTCGGCTTTCGTAATGGAAAAAGTACTGAAGACGCGATTGTAGAAGTCAATACATATATAACTAAAAATTTAGACCAAGGACATAAACCAGTAGTAGTATTCTTAGACCTAGCGAAAGCCTTTGATTCAGTGGCCCATAGATTATTAATTAAAAAACTTAAACAAATAGGAATCAAAGGTATGATGTTAAAGTGGTTTCGGAGCTATTTAAAGAACAGAAAGCAGAGAGTTAGATTAGATAGTGAACTAAGTGAAGAAAATACCAGTAATTACTCCATTCCTCAGGGTTCAGTATTATCAGGTACTTTGTTTATAATATTCATAAATGACTTACTTACAACTACAGATGACTCTGCAAAAATAATATGTTATGCAGATGATGCACAGCACTGATTATGTACAGGACTGACTTGGACAGACACACTCAGCAAAATAGAGACAAATCTCAATAAAATTAAAGATTGGCTCAATACAAACAGACTTACTCTAAACAAAGACAAGACTAAATTCATGACATTTCTCTATACAGCAACGGACAACCTGACACCTGCACAATAGCCCTACATAACTACTTGTAACAAAACTTCCCCCACATGTACTTGCCGAAAAATTACGAACACGATAAAATAAAATACCTAGGGCTCACAATAGACTCCACTATCTCGTGGAAGCCCCCAATTAAACAATAACTAAAAAAATACGACAATTATCATACTTATTTTGCAAACTAGAAATTTTTTAAACTTTACACAGTCAACTACAACTTTACTATGCATACATATACTCAATACTACAGTACGGAATTATCGCTTACGGATCAGCACCAGACTCTACTTTACTACCATTAACTACTGCACAGAAACTTATCATACGAATAATCCTAAGAAACCGACACGTACCTCATCAACACCCCTATTTAAACAACTAGAAATTCTAAAATTAAAGACATATGCAGACTGACAGCTTTAAAGCGAGTACATACTGGAAACACACACACTTACAGAATAGAACATGACTACAAGACAAGAACATTAAACATGACGATTACCAACCCCCTCACATGAAGACAACTACGGACAGAGACAATGGTACTACATAGTCACGAATCTATTCAATCAACTACCAAAAAATATACGAGACAACATCGACGAACCATCCTTCAAAACACTTACCAAGAAATACTTTCTTACAAAATACACTTCAACAGAATTAAAAACACCAACCAATTAACCTCCCTAAAAAATTTATATTAACCTATTTCACTATGCTAAATAATTAATACTAAACTTTATCTAATATAAACCACATTTTTTTATCAAAAATTTATATTAACTTCTATCATTTATTATTTATATTAATTTATTTATTTTTTTCAATTAACTTACAGACTACAGAGCACTAAATAGCTATTACTTTAAACTGCTACTTCTTATATTATACAATCTTATACTCCTTGATACGAACAGATCAACTCCCACAGCACAGGACTCACATCCTTCAGTGGGAGTTTCAATTTCTATTAATTTTTGTAAAACATATTATTGTATGTACTTTTAATAAATAAAGAATATTTTTTTTTAAAAAAAAAAAAAAAAAAAAAAAATGCAGTTTGAGCATTCGAAGGATAATTTTAATTATTGGTTGATATTATAAAACGTGGACGTTTAATGAAACTTGGGCGTCACTCTTCTTACTATTACTATTTGTTTCCCTTAACAGAAGGTAGGAAGCAGTGTATGTTGTGAAAGTATTTATTTATCTAAGACCTTCTTATCCCAAGGAAGAAGGAAGTTGAACGCGGCATCCTACAATTTGTCAAAAACACTTCTCTTGACAGCTCTTCAGATTAATGGGTTTTATTTGAGAAAATCATCAGAATGAAAATATTCCCCACCATTAGAAAGTTTTTCCACTTTAATAGAAAATCATCAATTAGAATATTTTGTGAAAAAATGTGAAACCTCCCTTTTTGGGGTCTTTTCTTGACCCAATCTTCTTGAAAACTTGGACCCTCCTAAGTCTAAAAGTTTAGAATTAACTTAACTAATTTTTTTCTATCTTGTCTTTGAGTTAAAAGACTACTTTGCATACTTTATAAGGATCATCAATGAGAGACGTCTAATACTATATCACTTACATTTCACTTTGTGTTTAACGATTTAAACTTTGGTTTATGACGGCCTACGTGGCCGTGTATGACCTCTCAATGTCGGCACTAGAGGTCCAGGGTTCACAGACCAGGCAATGCTCTTAGTTTAAATAAATATTATGAGAAATAAAATTATTTCGCTTACTTCAATAATTAAAAAATACATAGCAGATGTCATCCATCAAAGGTTATTGCAGCACGGTAAATACGTTAACAAAATTTAAGCCCTTACAATAGGATTTTCGCTTAGCCACTTATCTGTTAAAAAAATGAATGCTTAAACTCGAATCCATACTTGCCAACTTCTGTTTGAATGTAAGTTTATTTATATCCTCACCTGATTTCTTTCTATTTATTTTTTTTAATAAAATGTTACAGATCAAAAAACAGAAAATATATTTTTAGTATTTTCTAATTATATGTTTGTGAAAGTGTAGGTGTTATAGAATGCAAGAAGAACTAATGTGTGTATATGTGACTGTATGTCTGGATTGCTTCCATGCATTATATACTACGAGAAGTATTCTATATAACTGCACCAACATTACCCTTTTATAAATGAGTTGAAAACTTAGATCTAAACATTTAAGAAAAGTGTTTAGCTCTTAACCTAACTCATGGCTGTAACCCTAATCACAGCTGTAATTCAACTCAAGATTTTAACCATACTGCTATTATTCAACTCATGCTGTTACCATACTCCCTGCTTTTATTCAACTCATGGCTATAACCCTATTCACGGCTATTATTCAACTCATGCTGCAACCCTATTCACGGCTATTATTTAACTCATGCTGTAATCCTAATCACGGCTATTATTCAACTCAAACCCTATTACAGCTATAATTCAACACATGGCTATAACCCTATTCACGGCTATTTTTCAACTCATGCTGCAACCCTATTCACGGCTATTATTTAACACATGCTGTAACTCTACTCACGGCTATTATTCAACTCATGGCTATAACCCTAGTCACAGCTATTATTCAACTCATGCTGCAACCTTACTCACGGCTATTTTTAACACATGCTTTAACTCTACTCACGGCTATTATTCAACTCATGACTGTAACCCTAATCACAGCTATTATTTAACTCATGCTGTAACCCTACTCACTGTTATAATTCAACTTATGGCTGTACACCAAGTTTCGTTTCAATGGACAATTACATCTAATGTTTTTGGTTCGATTAAGAAAGTTAAGAAGCATCAAGCGTGTTCAGTGCCTGGTAGGTTGACTGCTGGGAATGAAGTAGATATATTTACTATCCGAGGACGAACGAAGCGAGTCCGAAGACTTATTGCAGTTTAAATTGAACTATTTTTATTCTGAGGACAATCGAAGTGAGCCCGAAGTTTGAATGATAGTAGCAAATATAATGTGATAAGGAAAAGTTCCGAGGTACCCCGTACCCGATTTGTTATGCTAATTTTAAAATTTGGTTAAAAAAAGTTCGTTTCTGTTTTTCTTTGAAAAAAAAATCTTAGTCTAGCAGTATTTCTTTTTTCTTTACAAAGAAAGCTTTAAAAAAAATCGCACATCTTACTGTCTTTCGTGCCACAATTATTTATGGTGACACTGATCACTATTAGTTTTTAGATTTCTACCTAGGGAGTCACTCATGGTGTAGCGGTTAAGGTACGCTGCCAATACACAGAATGAATGGACTTTAAAATTCCGAGTTTATTAGTTATGGGTTCAATCCCAGCACGGGCCTCTAGGAATTTTTATTAGAGGGATAAAATTCTGGTACCACGTCCTTCAGAAGGACGTAAAGCCGGTGGTCTCGAGCTGTGCGTTGTCAGGTACTCGTTAAAGATCCCTTACCTTATAATGAGACTGGGTATAGGCAAATTTTAGGACCCTCATAGTAGATTCATAATACTATAGCGTGTCTGTCTTGTAGTTTAAAGTGTATGGAGGTTTGGTTTATCAGAGAGGGCACGTGTTATTCCTAGTTTTCACTAGACTATAAAAGTCAGTGATATATGTATGATTGCTTGAAAAAAGCATGAGAGGAACCATAGAAATTCACGACTTTTCTGTCTAGATTAGATGAAATATACTTACACTTGAAATTAAAAGGAGTAGAACACTATCTTAGGGAGCTGGCAAAAAGGACCCAACAACGTGGCCTACTTGCCTGGTAGTTACCACTCCCCCTCTCCCATATTACTACTAGATTCCTACATAACAATAGGTCATTACCAATTGTTAGGTTGAAAGCTCTTGCTATCGAGATATTTAGTTCTATGGAGGGACATAGTTTTTAATTAATATGAACTGCATTAATTGTCACCATAATTATTTAAATTAATAAATCTCAGTAAATGGAATGAATACCCATTTCAAAGGTATTGATAAAAATGATCGGAATTTTATATTTTTTCTACCAGAAATGTGCCAACTGCTATAAAAATATAACCAGAAAGTTTTGTTTGGTATGTCAAATATATGTCAAATTGTGCGAGAGACTCCTAAGAAATATAAAAAGCAAAAGGCTATGTATAATGTAGAAACACTTTCTTTGTTTGACAACCTTCATCATCAAGGTGACAAATCTATGCTTTTTGTTTGACAGGAAAGTTACATAAACTAATTAACTTATAAAGTTAATAAGTGCCATCGCTTAGCAGAGTAGTAACATATTATGGGAAAATTTGCTAAGAAGGTGCCATCGTAAGTCAGAGTAATAGCATTACCAATGTAAAACAGGAGAGACTAGTGTCATAGCTTAGTAGAGTAATAGCATACCAATGTAAAACAGGCAGAGAAGCTAGGTCTAGCTTAGTAGATAATAGCATACCAATGTAAACAGGCAGAGAGCTAGTTTCATAGCATAGCAGAGTTTCCAATGTAACAGCAGAAACTAGTGTCATAGCATAGCAGAGTAATAGCATACCAATGTAAAACATGCAAGAACTAGTGTCATAGCATAGCAGGTAATTAGCATACCAATTAAAACAGGCAGAGAACTAGTGTTATAGCATAGCAGAGTAATAGCATACCAATGTAAAACATGCAGAGAACTAGTGTCATAGCATTGCAGAGTAATAGCATACCAATGTAAAACATGCAGAGAACTAGTGTTATAGCATAGCAGAGTAATAGCATACCAATGTAAAACAGGCAGAGAACTAGTGTCATAGCTTAGTAGAGTATAGCATACCAATGTAAACAGGTGTTATAGCATAGCAGAGTAATAGCATACCAATGTAAAACATGCAGAGAACTAGTGTCATAGCATTGCAGGTAATAGCATACCAATGTAAACGCAGAGAACTAGTGTTATAGCATAGCAGAGTAATAGCATACCAATGTAAAATGCAGAGAACTAGTTCATGCATTGCAGCATACCAATGTAAAACATGCAGAAACGCAGTATCTAGTAGAGTAATATGCCGAGTAATAGCATACCAATGTAAAACGCAGAGGACTAGTGTCATTATAGCATATGTAAAAGCACTAGTTAGCATAGCAGGTAATAGCATACCAATGTAAAACAGGCAGAGGAGCTAGTGTCATAGCATAGCAGAGTAATAGCATACCAATGTAAACAGGTAGAGACTAGTGTCATAGCATAGCAGAGTAATAGCATACAATGTAAACATGCAGAGAACTAGTGGCATA
Organism: Microvelia longipes; assembly: GCA_018340805.1. NCBI lineage: Eukaryota > Metazoa > Arthropoda > Insecta > Hemiptera > Veliidae > Microvelia > Microvelia longipes. Next base: position 6,267,047 of record JACMZG010001913.1, read on the forward strand.
GCATTGCAGTAATATCATACCAATGTAAAACATACAGGGAACTAGTGGCATAGCATTGCAGAGTATTAGCATACCAATGTAAACATGCAGAGAACTAGTCATAGCATTGCAGAGTATTAGCATACCAATGTAAAACATGTAGAGAACTAGTGTAAAACTTACGAGAAAGCTTAGTGCCTTTACCTGGCAGCGTTTTTTATGTATATAAATATAATATTTCTAATAAATATTAGTATATTTATACGTATAAATAACAGTGTGAGTATTTTGAATGAATGTGGTGATTAGTGTCTTGGAGTTTATCCAGTAGGTCTAAAGAATTTCATTAGTTATCGGTTTAGCTTTCCGGTGAGATAGGTTCTCAATTTTTTCCGACCGAATTTCCGTTTTGTAAACACTAGCCGGATTCATTCGGGTAATTTTTTCTCACCGTAGGAGCTTAGTTATTGAATTATTCATTTTACTTTCCACGCATTCGATTTACTTTTACACCGCTGTACATTTTATTGCTTCATTAGATTTTTAAAAACGATATAAATGTTTTTACGCACAGTGGGGTCGTGTGTTAACATTGACCAAAAAAATGGTTTACTTATATTTTATTTTTAGACGAATATGATTATTTTAAAGAATTGTTTATTAAGTGTAATTAGAAATGTTAATTATAATTAATGCCACGAATCTGAAAGTCTATTCAAGTCAGCTTTATTAGACTTTTAGATTCGTGGCATTCATTATAATTAACATTCCTAATTATCTATTATTAATCATTATATTTATTTTATAGATAAATATTCACATAATGAGCTGAGGGTATATATTATATCTATATATATATATTTATATATATATATATATTTTATATATATATAATATAATTATATATATATATATATATATATTAGATGGACTTAAAAAAAATTTCTTACTAAATATTTTAGATGTTGAATTGTTGAAATCATTTTTCTAAGCTCTATTATATTAAAACTACACACACTAATAAAAAAGTTATCATTGAGGTCAAATTATTAAAAAAAATGAATAAAAGTTTGTTGGAGTTTTCTCTATTGAGACCTTCATAGAGTAAAAGTAATGGTAGAGATGGAGTTAGTTTGATAACAGTAGAAGACCTTAATGATTGATCTGTCTATTTGTCTCCGTGTATATATGGTTATCCTCAATCAATATAGGCAAGCCACAATCACTGCTTTATATTTTTCAACCAATCTTATGTTTTTAAGTAGAATAACTGTACTTCGAACGTTTTTTTTTTGTTTTGTAGCTTTTCTTACTTATTTTGCAAGTATAACCTGTTAAGTATTTTGTTTGCAATAAAAAGACAAAGTAGTTTTTTTTATGTTTTCTTCCATGTGTGAATGTTTAGGTGTATGTGTGGTTTTCTATAAACTTCATTGAATACCAGGTATTTATGACTTCATTGATCCGTTTTTTTTTGTTTTAAAACTAACAAAAAACTCAGCATCCTTACCTTCAATACAAGTTTCCTATCTAAACAATTTTATATTACAGCAATCGTAATTCATTTATTCTTTTATATTTTTTTTCTTACATTTTCATTGTATTATTGTTTTCAAATTTCATTTTCTTAGGCTCTTCAGATTAAATTATATGGGGTACCGCTTTAAAACATTTATAGTTTTTTTTCTGGCAAAATTTTTCTTGCGGGAAAAATGTTACCAAAAAAGAGAGGAAATGCATTTACGCACGAAGACAGCGGTCTGTCAACAGTGTTGGACTCAGGATCTGCTTCATACAAACTAAAACTCACTCCGCGAAACCCCTTAAACCTAGCCTGGAACCGTTATTCACATTACTTCAGTCTAGGTCTTATCTTGAGCCTTCCGGCTCCCTCTCATCTTACCCCCCATGTCCCCTTTTGTCGAAGCTTTACCATGGGTCTAGACGTTGCAAGGGAATTTGCAACGCCTAGAACCAACCCCAAAACCTGACAAAATTTATAGTAATATTAGTTATTAATAGCACAAACAACTTAATTTGTCATAAGATAGGGTTATTTTGGGTTTTTCCATTTCTCGAACTGATTTTAGGAACCCAGTTTATCTGATTATTTGTTAGTACATAGAAACAACACCGTCTAATTCATATCTTCTGTCCTCCTGTCATTTTTTGGTTTTTCTATTTTTTCGATTTTCTTGTCATTAAGAGTAGTCGTATCGACTCTAGACCAGTTGTGTTCGATTAAGTGCACTAAGAATCATAAATATTGACCTTTTTTTAAAAAAATGAATGATTCCTCAATTTTTTATATTTTTAAAAGTGATTTTTTCTTTTTTTTATTTATACCGCAGGTATATCACGAAAAGTATTGTTTGCTGAAAAATCCGAAACCGGGATGTCACTGGAAAAAACAGTTATAGATGTTTCTAACCTCTGAATAGTTTTCACAATGTTTTCTGTCGGTATGTGTGTATATGTATGTACGTAAGTGTGTTTATCTCCAGAAGGGTAATAATCAAAACATTTCAGGGCTTGTTTTTATGTAATAATGACCGTCATTATAACCCGGCGGGAAATAATAATTTATTATTTCCCGCCAGGTTATAATCCAGCTTAGCCAACTTAATTATAGTAGTTAAAATTACTTGAGTAGTTGCTTTGAGTAGTTTAAAATTACAGATTCAAAAATCTACGTAAAGATTTTAGTAAACAAATTATGTTGCGCACTGATTCATTAATCCCAGCTGTCTGTAAACAAATAATTTCTTTATCAAATCTGTTTTGACGATAAATACCTACTTTTTTACTTTTTTACTTTACTACTTTTAAGTTTTTTCTTATCTTTCAAGTAATATTCCTGTTATATTTATCAAGGACCGCACTAAAAGCATAGAGATATATTACTAGAGGGGCCTATTGGTGAATTTTGAAACATCGAAAAAGTAACCTGACCACTTCGATTCTCATTTTCATCAATAAACAAACAAAAAACAGTAAATTATATAGTAGAATGTTTAAATACAATCACACAAAAAACAATCTGCGGGAAGCCCAAAACAATTGATTAATTATAACCTAACTCCCTCTTGGAGGAGGTTTCAGTGAGTTACACAGAGCCCTGAGAGCCCACTAAAAATGTTTCAGGCCTCTCAATGTATTAAGATAGGCTATGCCCCCTCTAGTATATATCTCTATGACTAAAAGGATTTAATGCGGTTGTTTACGATGGAAAGTGATAATGAAATGATAGTAAACGACATAGATGAATTGTTTCCGATCCCCGATAATCCTCAACCGTCTTGTAATAGATGACGAAGCGAATACGGTTTATTTATTAAATAGAGCATTTAGGTATTATTTTTTGTTTATTATGATATTTGTTGTTAGTATGTATGTGGTTATGTTGTATATATAATATATTATACAATGTATTTTTGTTAATTTAGCATAAAATAGTATAATTATGTTTCATGATTCTATATATAAACAAATACAGTTTTTTTATTCATATATATTTTTTCCTTCTGGAGATAAAATTTTGTATGCACCACGTGATAATGCCCTATTATAACCTCGTCAAATTATCTTCCTCGGCAAGCCTCGGAAGCTAATTGTAATTCCCTCGGCTTGCGCCTTGGGATTTATAAATCATGATTCCTTCGACTTTCAGCCTTAGGAATCATTACAGTGACCACGGTTATAATGGGGGTCATTATTCACAAATAAATATTGACTGATTTCATCGCAGCAACCAGTGTATTTCTGTTAGAGAGATGAAACTTTGTGCAAAAACAAATGTACAGGTCCAGTTGTGCTATCTGGAAAATATTTTTATGACATCATTAACTCGCAATAATGACTCAGCAGAGATTTCTAAAATCATAAAACGTGAAAGACTGTTGCGGTTTATTTGAGATTCGGCATGCATTTAGCAATGTATAAGACTAACATATGTGTTAAGATATGTGCTAACATATTTAAGTCTTAAGAGAAAAGCTTTATACACCTTAAAAAATTTCATTATTCCCTTGGATTAATTAATTCTTTAATTATATAAAAACCTCGACTTCGCCTCAGAGGTAAAAGTTTTAATTACCACGGCTTTGCATCAGAAGTTAAATATATATATTCTTGCCTTCGTATCGGGAGTTAAATGTGTTAGTACCCTCGCTTATATATCAGAAACCAACGCATCGTTCATGCAAATAATAATATTTTTCCCGTGATGCACAAATAGCTATTAAATTTTAAATAATTTCACCTTGAAAACTTCCTTATACCATTCTATAGAAAAAAAATCTTAGGAAGAAAAAGGAAAATCAATGAAATTCTTTAGAGGCACTCTTTGCTATGTAAATTGGTTGAGAGCCGTGAGTTTCCCGCTCAGCATTTCCACGCAGATGAAGTTTCACTCTATTTATTCTCTAAGTCTTTTATTAGCGAGATCTCTTATTTAAAATCTCTTTCTCGCAGTATAAACCCAGCGGGAGCTTTTCCTCAACTGTTTCTAAAATATATTTTAAGGAATCGAATAAAACCTATATATATGATAAAATCTTTCTTTTACGAATACATTCATTTACGTAGATTTCAATTGAAGGAGTTGTAGCTGATTCCATTAGTGATTTTAGAATTAGGTATAGTTTTTTGATTGAGACAGATGCCACCATTGCTTATACTTAACCTGTGGTGGCAGATTAAGTTAAGTATATACTTATAATGTTTTTTTTGATACAAGAATGAGCTCTCCGTGTTTAAGATTGTGTTAAACTTTTATAAACTTGCTACTCCACAAAAAAGCAGATTTTTGAAGAGGAAAAAATAGTATATAAAAATAGTATAAAATATTGTGCTAATACGCAGCAAAATAGAATTTTACAGACGAGTTTTATAAATTAGCTCCTAAGCCGAAGGCGTGGACAGGATATGGAATTTTCAGCCAACCAATACTGTAAACAGTGCTATAATATTATATTATGCTACTTAGTGTTATAAATTATTTAATTTATGTGTTCAATTAATTTAATTTAATAAATTAATTAATAATTTAATTTAAGTGTCATAATTTATTAATTATGACACTTGTCATAATTATATTATGACACTTGTCATAATTATATTATGACAAGTGTTATAAATTAGTCTCCGAGGCGAAGGCTAGCGTAGGCTAAAGGAATTCCAAACTCATTTGACTGAAGATGCGAAGCCGAGTCAGACAAATGGCGATTTGTCTGCAGAGCCGATGCAGGTAATCGCTGACACGAATCGGCAATGTTTCCTTTGCTGCATAGTTGCATATACTATTTATCTACTTACGCTGAAAAAGAACATAATCAAATAAAATGCACCTTCTTATTTTGGTTACCTATACATAATTGTAAATGTGTAGAAAAATTTAGACCCATCCAAGCACTTTATTAAGATTTGTGATTTTTTGCCACACACATTTAAACAGTAGGGTTCGGGACATTAGCAAGGTTCATGTTTGCACCAAGTTTCATTTCAATGCGAAAAAGTGTTCGAAAGTTATCGTGTTCCATAGAAACGCCTAGGAACAAAATCTTGTACATGCATACACTTATATAATAATAATATATAATAATAATAATAAAATAATGCCCGTTTTAGGCCTTTCGCCTTCAGGGTATTTGCCCTGCGGAACACCTCGGGTGGCCACATCTACTTGCTCAAAGTGAAGCTAAAGTTGGCGAAAGTTATTTTTAGAACAAATTATTCATAATAAACTGAGAGCATAGCCCGGGCTGTGAACCCCGGACCTCCGGTGCCGAAGTCCAGTACTAAACGACCACGGCACGGAGGCAATACACTTAAAAACCTGATAAATAAATATACATATTTTTCATCTGTTATAAATATTTTTTCCCAAAGGTAATTTGCCAAAAATTGGACTTCATTTAGAAGAGTCCTGCAAACTACGGGCAGCACAGCTTATGACTATTTATATATAATAATTGTTGTGTATTTATATAAAATAATAATTGTTTTCTTTGTGTTAACAGGTAAGATGGAAGTCGTGCATTGTTGATGTCTACGATTTCGATAACTAAGGTAATTTTATAAGAATTGATCTACTTAATGTCAATGCCAGTCTTTCACCAGCCAGTTTGGCTGGTGAACTGTAAAGTTAGTTTGACATTCGATTATGAAGATATTCCCTATTGCCAGAGAAGAATGATGAAATATTCCTCTCTGAGAAGTTATTATGAAGTATTTCTCTTGCGAGGGAAAATAGTGAAGTCTTTTCTTTTATGAGAATGAAATGATGAAATATTTCCTCTCTTGAGGGAGTTATTATGAAGTATTTTCTCTTGCGAGGAAAAATGGTGAAGTTTTCGTCTCTTATGAGAATGAAATATGAAATATTTCCTCTCTTGAGGAAGTTATTATGAAGTATTTTCTCTTGCGAGGAAAAATGGTGAAGTTTCTTCTCTTATGAGAATGAAATGATGAAATATTTCCTCTTTAGAGAAAAAAATACGAATGCTTTCATCTTGGAGAGAGAAGTGAATCTGTTTATAAACTCTTTTTTCTAATTAAATATGACTGATATACTTTTTTCCTCATTTGAGAAACAAAATGATGAATTTTGATTTGATTTTATCTCTCCTTTAATGAATAATGATTTTTTTTTGCTTTTAGAGAGGAAAGAATTCATTATTTTTTTAAGATAAATATGAAAGAATATGGTGAATGACTAATGAATTATTTCCTCTGAGAGATGAAAGAATGATGCATTTTTCACTTATTAAGAAAAGTATGATGAGTTCTTTTATCAAAGAAAGAAATAATGAATTCTTTGATGAAATCTCTCCTCGTATGAAATTAATATATTGTCATCTAGTCTATCATTGCATAGTTAGATGCCACCGCAATATTAAAGAAAGTCTATATTTCGTTAAAAGTAGTCATTACAGTAAAGTTGAAGCTAACTTTGTAAATCTTGGCTAAGAAATAGGATTACTAATCTTGAAAATTATTTATTTTTTATTTATTTCTCACCATACAACATAATTAAAAAAGTATATATAGAGTGTGTCCCCGGATGGGGTTGCCTATACGTGTAAATGACAACAAAATTCAAAAAAAGTCATTCTTAATAAAAGCTCCTGCATGTTTTAAGCTAAGATTTTTCATATTGTTTTTTTTTTTTATTTTTAACGGTAGACTCAAAAACTGCCATTTTTGATAAATGGACGAAGAGTAAAGTAGGCTTAATTTTGACTTTTAGACAAAAAGTATTCTTCAAAAAATTGTTTAATTGTCCCCCTGAGACAGTTTTTCCATAAAAAAAAATTTTAAAATAAAAATTTTCTGAATTCACCCATTTAAAAATATTCTGCGCGGTGTCCGCATGTCGGGCGAATTTCCTTTGGATGCGTGTTCCGTGCTTTTACATTATATAAGTTTACACTAGTAAATAAATAATTCCGGCGCGGTGGTCCGCTGGCGAATTTCATTTAGAATGGTGTTTCCGTGCTAAACAACCAATTTCTTGCTTATGCAAGAACCATGCCCATTGCGTGGTTCCGGTTCATGCTTTAGAACCTAAAGCATTTACTCAATTGTCAAGCACTGCTCGTAACTCATTTTGTCTGTATTTTCCAAGAAATGCGCATAATTATCCAGTTGGCTGTACAAACTATGCCTCTAAATTAGAAGTACGCACAATATTTGTACTAATTTAAAGATTAGTTACTTATCTTTAAGCTTAGTCAGTTATCTTTAAAGATTTAGCGCATTTCCTTTGAAAATACAGACAAAATAAGTTACAATAATTACGAACTTTTAGGTCACTTAGAGTGGTCGTATCGACTTCGGACCGGTTTCATTCGATTCAGCGTCTCAAAAAATAAATATTGACCTTTTTCGCGGCAAAAAATATAACCCTGAAATTTTGCTGATTTTTTGAAAACTTCGCTGACTCAGCAAACCGGTTAATGACGTCACAAAAACCTGGTTTTCAATAGGGTTCGTGTCCTCCCAAAGTTGATTTTTGTACCAAGTTTGGTTAAAAAATATTAATCCGTTCGAAAGATAGAGTGTTTACAAAAAGTGTCTAGAAATAATATATATAATATATATATTATATATATATATATATATATATATATATATATATATTATATATATATATATATATATATAATATTAATATAATATATATATATAATATAATATATATATATATATATATATACATAATATATATATATATAATATATAATATATATATATATAATATATTAAATCTCGCGAAAATTTTTTTCGTCATTAGGGACCTCTGAACGATTTGTGTCGTGGTCCGAGGTTCGAATTCCGCCATGACGCCTATCCCATTAGCGAATTTTTTCCAAAGGAAATTCGCTAAACTCAAAAATTAAAAGTTGTTCGATCTGTATAATGATACATCGTTTTAAAGGTCTTGACTTGTGGTACAAATATGTAGTATTGTAAACTTCTATTTAAGTAACACTAACTGAGATATTTTTAATAAACGAGAAGTGTTAATTTTACTTAACTAAAACAAGGTGTCAAAATAATAAATAAAAACAAATAAACCCTTTTCTGTTTTATTATAATATCTCAGTTATTGTTACTTACATCGAAGTTTACAATACTAACATTTTTGTTCTACTATTCAAGACTTTTAAAACGATGAACCCAAATTGAACAACTTTTAATTTTTCCAAAGTTTGGGTAAAATGGGTGAAGTTTGAAAAATTTTATTTTTAAATTTTTTTATCGAAAAATTATTTCAGGGGGACTATTAAACAATTTTATGAAGAATACTTTTTTTCTAAAATAATAAGAAATAAATGTTTATAAAAGTCAAAATTAAGCCTATTTTACTCTTTGTCCATTTTTTAAATTTGCAGTTTTTGAGTCTACCGTTAAAAATAAAAAAAAATATGAAAAATTAGCTTAAAAACATGCAGGCAGGAGCTCTTATCAATAATGACTTTTTTTCGAAAAATGAAATTTTTTGTCATTTACACGGATAGCAACACTATAGCAAACAATGACAACACTACAGCAAACAATAGCAACGCTACAGCAAAACAATAGCAACACTAACAGCAAACAAAAGCAACACTACAGCAACTACAGCAAACAATAGCAACACTACAGCAAACAATAACAAACCTACAGCAAACAACAAGCAAACACAACAGCTAAACACTGCAGCAAACAATGACATACTACAGCAACACTACAGCAAAACAATAGCAACACTGCAGCAAACAATGACAATACTACAGCAAACAATGACAACACTACAGCAAACAATAACAACACTAGCAAACAATACAACACTACAGCAACAATAGCAACACTACAGCAAACAATACCAAACCTACAGCAAACAACCAACACTACAGCAAACAAAACAACACTACAGCAAACAATAGCAACACTACAGCAAACAATAACAACACTACAGCAAACAATAGCAACACTACAGCAAACAATAACAACACTACAGCAAACAATAACAACACTACAGCAAACAATAACAACCTACAGCAAACAATAACAACCTACAGCAAACAATAACAACACTACAGCAATAGCAACCTACAGCAAACAATAACAACACTACAGAAACATAAACACACTACAGCAAACAAAACAACACTACAGCAACAAAACAAAACTAGCAAACAAACAACACTAACAACACTACAGCAAACAATAACAACACTACATCTCTAGAAACACTTTTCTGAGAACACTTAACATTTCTCAAGTATCAGTAGTTCATTACTAGCAGAAGACTTCCATTACACCAGTAATAATTTATTTGAAACTTTCTCTCCAAAAAAGGGTCAATGATAAAACATTATACGTACACCGTAGTGTAAAACTGATAACATTTTTACACGAGAGCTATCAAAATAAATGAAACTTTTATTGAAATGTTTTATCAATGCGGAACGAATACAAAGTTTTGCATTTTATACGTTTTTATTAATATCAGAGGAAACCCGGGGAAAGTATGGAAAAGGTAATTTTTCTTCCGAGGGAGCTTTTATCAGGTTATCTATTTTTATTATCAATTTTTATATCGAAAAGAATTTTATTCACTGATTTTCATGCTATGAAATTTCTATAAAATATTACTAAAATGGGTTCTAAAGAGACTGTTATTATATCGGGTGGATCAAAGCCCCCCTCCCCTTGTAATCTTTAACTGATTGTATAAATAATAAAATCTGAAATTATTCTTGTGAAAGGGAAAATCTTTTTAGATGGTATAATGTTCTTTGGATAGGTCTTCAGGGTCATAGCCGCTACGCAGTGATCATCTAAAAGCTTCCTGTTCTCGCATGGCCTATGGCCTCGAGTATACCAAATATTCAATGAAAAATATTCAAAATTATAAGTCGGGTTTTTTACGCTCCTGATGTTACACAAATAATAGGCCTGGCACCTGCTTAGGACGGAACCAAGAGCTTATTTTCATTCGGACAAAAGCAAGCGTTTGAGAGCTATCGTGAGACAAAAGAAGCGTCTAGAATCTTACACTCACACATATAATATATTTGTGTGCAAACACACACACATGTGTGAGGTGTGTGTGCAAACACGCACATATGCGTCAGGTGTTTGTGTGTTCGCACAGTACACACATTGTGTTCAATGATAAAGTGAGGACACTTTGATGTAAATAACCCCACCTAAAACTTACGCGGAAATGTGCCTGTATGCCGGAAATGTGTAATTCCGGTTGAAATACGTGTCTCTTGATCAATAATTCATTTTTTGCATTAGTTGTCGGTTGCTTGTTCCTTAAATTATTTTTCCGGATTTTTGAAAGGAAATTTGCTTATTCATCTAATAGGTAATGTAAAATTCAGTAAATTCCATTGACCGTAAACTAATTTTTAAAAATGTTTTTGCATAATTCTTATTTAAAAAAATTGGTAAACTTTAAAAAACCTATGAAATGAAAATTGTACCAAGTACTAGTACTTGCACTGTATCCCATAGTTCTTTAAATAGGTGATTAGAATCTTAGAGGAGATTTAAGACTTGTTTCCTTCTGTACTCAATTTTAACTTTTCCTCCTTACAACAGTATATAGGAAAATATTGTAATTGCAAAAAATCCGAAACCGGGATGTCACTGAAATTATCCGTTTCACATCTTTTTAAGACCTCTTGAGTAGTTCTCTGTGAGTGTGTGTGTGATATTAAATTAATCACATAAATTTCTTATAAAACATTACCTCGCCCATAAGACTCGAACATAAAATTCCCATTTCAAACCTAAGCCTTGACATCTAGACTTCTCGTCGTCTGTACGGGAGGAAAGCTTTTCTTGTATAGGTAAAGGTGGACAGCCCAAGCCTGGTGGGTAGACACCACTTTTTGATTATTTTCACTAACTTCTTGTATAAAAGTCTTTTACGAATCTGCTTCTAAAATTACGTGGGATATGCTTTAAAATGTGGGCGGCAATTTTACAATTGCAATGCTTTCAACAAATACGAGATAGAAAAGCACAAGCCTGTTTAAGTTAATATTAGCTGTTTGAATTTACCTGACCCGATCGATCTAAGTGAGTGAAGAGGAATCTCCTCCACCCCCGGTAAAAGTGGAGGCAGAGAGAGAAATGTTCCAACAGATGAACGCCGAAATACCATCCATATTTCATGTTTTCCCGCAATTTTTTGTCGACTCGGTTTTCTATTTGTCATGTTAAGTGGAGGGAATTCATTCATCACAATTATATTCTGTTTTGCTTAATCAATACGTAGTCATTTTCAGAAAATTATAGTAATGTAAAGCAAACCTCAACTATCTATCTACTATATTAATCTACTATTACTACTATCTATGAACTTATCTACTGTTATTACTATCTATACTAATTATTAATCTAGTGTTCTGCTATTATAATAAGAACACAGTGTTCTCCTACCATAATAAGAAAATAGTGTTCTTCTACTATAATAAGCTTATTATAGTAGTTGAACACTAAAGTCTAGACTTTAGTGTTCTGCTAGTTTAAAAAGAATATAGTGTTCTCCTACCATAATAAAACATAGTGTTCTGCTACTATAATAGGAATTTTGTGTTCTGCTACTGTAGTTTTAATTTAGTGTTCTGCTACTAAAAATAATACTTCAGTTTTCTGCTACAATAATAAGAATTTAGTTTTCTGCTACTATAAAAGATGTATATAGTTCTCAGTAAATAAAGTAAGAAAAAAATGTTCTGCTATCATAATAAGATTATAGTGTTCTGGTACTATAATTAGAATTTGGTGTTCTGCAACTGTAACATGAATATAGTGCTGAGCTGCTAAAGTAAGAATAAATTGTTCTGCTCTCTAATAAGAATATAGTGTTCTGCTGTCAAAATTATGTAATATTTACGTAGAATTGTAATTATTGGTGAAAATCATAAAAATGACGTCACCTATGTACACTTAAGTCACTAAGCTATCCAATGAATGATAAGTGTTGTTGAATCCTTCCTCTATGTAATTCACAGCCTCTTTATATTCGCGTTACAAATATGTTTTTAAAGATTTTTATGTCATTCGTGTCTTAACTATATAGATACCTGTACATATGTTCTTGGCATCTGTCTGGCATTAAAATATTCTCACTGACATCCAAACGGATCTCAAAAAGGTAAACTATGGGAATCCGTCGAGTCGGTCAGTCGTGTCAGATAACTGTATCTGATTTTGGTGACTCATTTCACGGATAATCTGTTAAGATGGCACGTTGTAGAATCCCTTCGCGTAAATGCACCTAAATGCATTTGCCCTAAAATTTAACCTGATCATAAACTAAATATTATTTCCGACAACCTCACGTATACGGAATTTTAAAAGAAAATATAAAAAAAAAACTAAATAAATTCACAAGTGGAGAAAACCCTTTTTTATCTCCAAAATTCAAGAAAATGGAAAAATAATATTAAAAAGGATAAATTACATTTTCCTCTTGCAGGAGCAACATCGAGTGCCAAGTTTCAAATTACACACCGCTATATCTTAGCAAAATATCACTACATTACATTCTTGCACTCACACAAGGGCTTCTCTCGTATATACTCTACCCAGTGATACAACATTAATATAGATCTGAAAGAAGTGAATTCTAATCCTTTTTATATAGATATGGTTAATTTATCAAGGAAAATAAACCACTTGTTCAAACTCTAATGAATAGTTAATTTTAGCTTGGTTAGTATTAGCTTTTTTTTATTATTATTATTGGCATTGACCTGATAATAATACAACCATAAAAGCATCATGTTTGTTTATTAAATTATCATTTAAAACTTAGTGAATTTACCAGAAGGAATAATATTTTTGAAATTAAATTATTATCCCCTTTATGTTTATCAACGTTAAAAACTGAATGCAAAAAATAAGATTTTATTTTATTTTATTTTTTTAAAAAACGTTTAAGGTAAGTATCGATAACTACATCCTTGTAGATGATAATTGCAATGTATCGTTTGTGTAAGAGGTATCTACAGGGATATTGCACATTATGTATAAAACACTACAAATATTACTCTACAAAAATCGATCTTAAGGTAAGTATCGATAACTACATCCTTGTAGATGATAATTGCAACGTATCGCTTGTATAAGAGGTATCTACAGGGATATTGCACATTATGTATAAAACACTACAAATAATAACACTCTACAAAAATCGATCTTAAGGTAAGTATCGATAACTACATCCTATGGATGGTAATTGCAACGTATCGCTTGTATAAGAGGTATCTACAGGGATATTGCACATTATGTATAAAACACTACAAATGTTATTCTACAAAAATCGATGTTAAGGTAAGTATCGATAACTACATCCATGTGTATGATAATTGCAACGTATCGCTTGCAATTATATTACTCTACAAACATTAAACTGCTACTGTTATGCTACTAACATACAATTGTAACAGAACTCTATACTCTTATTACAATAGATTTATTTTTTCATAATAAGGAAGCAGAAGACTATAATCTTACTATAGAAGCATAACACTAAATTTTAATTTTAGTAGCAAAACACTAAATTCTAACTATACTAGCACAAAACCTAATTTAATTACAGTAGCAGAACATGGTGTTCTTATTATAATAGCAAAACACTATATCAGCAGAACAATTTATTCTTACTTTAGCAGCTGAGCACTATATTCTTGTTATAGTAGCAGAACTCCAAATTCTATTATAGTAGCAGAAACACTATATATTTTTATTATAGTAGCAGAATACTGAAGTATTATTATAGGAGCAGAACACTACATTGTTTATATAGTAGCAGAACACTAAATTCTAACTATAGTAGCAGAGCACTAAATTACTCTTATAGTAGCAGAACACTGTTTATTAATGTGACTTGACATTTTGGTTTATTATTATTGTTAATAATTTTATTACACTTTTTTTTCTTGTTAATACACTGAAATATGTTTTAAGAGTTTGTCTATTGTTGAAAAGTATAATCTTAGAAGGTTATACCGTAAGTTCATAGAAAAATAAAATATAATAAAAAAAATGAGATGTCAATGTGTTTTTAGTGCGGTTTAAATGCTAAGTGATTTAAAACATCCTGTGAAGTATTTTTTAAGCTATCTGTACCTCTTAGTACGTGTAAGCTTGAGATTTGAAACTTGGAACTAAAATCAATATTTAGCTTTAGTTTTGCTTTTTTGCAAAATATTTTGTTTAAGGCGTCAATATATTTATCACGAAAACAAGGTTGATATAATTTTATTGCTGAATAACAACTTTTTCAACTTTTAAGTTTAAACTGCAGTCTTTTGGTGTCATTGAAAATAAAACGGAGAAATTTAACGAATTTTAAATAAGTTAAGATTAATTTTGAAAAAGTTAAGTCATCATGATTAATTTTTTCAACTTTTAATGATTTCAGTTGGGTCAGTGACTTTGTGTATCGTCACAAACTATAGACCTGTGAGGGTAAAAATAGATTTTTTGTGCCAAGTTCTTTTCGAAGCGTGTAGACGCGCTCTCATGCCGACATCCTTATTAGCGTGATTTGCTTAGAAAATTCGCTAAAAAAGAATTTAAAATGAGTTGCTAGTGTGAGATACAAAATAACACATCTAACGTCTTGACAAACAGTCTTTTGTATCCAAACACTGTTTTAACTTTTATTATGTTTGTTTCAAACAAATACAGTCCCACTTGTTTTTCTCACGGAAAACTTCTACTGAGAAAATACTACATATTTCTTCACTTAGAGCCAATATAAAATGCTTACGGTTTAGGATTGACTTTAAAGTCAATCAACAATGATTACGATTTGGGATTTACTTTAAAGTCAATCTGCAATAATTACATCAATACATTGAGCGAGTTCAGTGCCTGAATAGGTAAAAGTTGTATTTACTTAATATGTATGTATATATATATATATATATATATATATATATATATATATATATATATATATATATATATATATATATATATATATATATATATATATATTATATATATATATATATATATAATATATATATAATATATATATATATATAAAAACATTAAAGATAATAATAATAACTTACAGAGGGTGAAAATATAGGTGTTGTGGATTTTAGAAAATTTTCGACATACGTCTTCGTCGGTCTATTGAGGAAGGAAGTTTCCGAGCTACTCGGACACTTACAGTAGCTCGGAAACTTCCTTTCTCTACAGACCGACGAAGACGTACGTCGAAAATTTTCTAAAATCCACAACACCTATATTTTCCACCTCTGTAAGTTATTATTATTATCTTTAATGTTTTATTAAATACGATTAGTATTTTCTGTTTTCATTATTGTGTATATATATATATATATATATTATATATATATATATATATATATAATATATATATATATATATATATTATATATATATATATATATATATTATGTGTGTGTGTGTGTGTGTGTGTGGTGTATGTATGTAAAAGTTACACAAAGCGTATTTTTTCGGGATTAGGGACCTCTGAAACGAATTTGTGTGTTCAAGTTTCGACTCCCTTGGAAGGAAATTTGCTTATAATCATAAAAAATGTTACGATCGGATTGAAATTTGGCACGCATAATAAGATTAACATATGTGTCAAGTATTCTTATTATCAGCATTAGTTAAATTTTTATTTAAAAAAAGGAAATTTGCTGAAAAAAAGTATTGAAAGGTACATAAAAGCTATGAAATGTAAATAAAAGAAAGCTTTTATTTACATGTAAACATGCTGTAACTTATGAAAATGAACGAAAAGCACTTTCATTTCTGGATTTACTGTCCGGTTCTTTTATCCTTGCGGTAAAACCACCTTACCTCGAAACCACCTTGACATCAACATTATATGAAGGTAAAATAATTTTAAACAACATGCAAACCTACTTTAGACTTAATTAAAATATCTTTCTGGTTTCATGCTTAATAATGGCATATCTCTTAATGTCTTCATTAGATAAATATGATACTATTATGCTTATAAGACTCTTCGAACTAATGGAGAGAAGGAAATAAGGTTAAAGTATGAAGACATAACTCTTCATAGCAATTAAACCAGTTTAATACAATTGAACAATATTTTATAATAAGAATAATAAAATAAGTCTTTCCACTGATGTATTATTTATTTAAAATAAAGCATAACCGTTAAATACGATAAGGTTAGTCTTATACCAGTCAACATTGAGAAAAGACTTAAAACCTTCCTAACATCTCACCGGTATGATTTTCTCATTCTTTATGCTTTTTAGTGTTTGCTTTTTATATATTTTTATCTTTGTTTTACCTTTTGATTTTAGCCTCTGGTAATATTTTTGTACTTTAATTTTTTTATTTATTTCTTCGTTAGGCACTGATGATGACCTTTAGTTGGTTGAAAGCCGGTTATGCTTTATTTTAATACATAATAAATCAGTGGAGGGACTTATTTTATTATTTTGATCATGAGAAACTCCTCTAGCGCTCATACTTTGAATCCTAATATTTTATAAAGTTTTAATAAATATTTATTTTTTGAGGTAGTACGTAATTGAGCACTTTATTGGACCGTTTTTAGGATGAGAAGTCAATCATTATTGTTATAGGAGGTTATTTAGTACTTTTCACCTCCGAGGACAATAATGAATGTAAAAAAAACTCCTAGGACGTAAAAGTAATTCATATGTTGCCGCCATTACTGTAATGTAGCGTGTTCAAAAAACAATCTGCGTTAAACCTTTATGAGTTTTCTTTAAAAACGTTCATTTTGTTTCTGTTTTCGTTTTTAAAAGGTGTTCTAATTGACAATTTTTGTGTGTTTATTTGTAAAGCTTTTACATTTTTGAGTAAAAGTGTGAAGCTATGGATGAATTCAATGACGACGATAATATGGAGTTAATTGGACGTTTGTTTTTTTTTCAATTAAGTATGGAGCGCAGTTTAATGAGTGCTATTTTTTGATTTTTTAATGAGTGCTTTATTTAATGAGTGCTACCTCAAAAAAAATAGTGTATGCCATCCGGCTGAGAATGTCTTTATGTCTTGGCAATTTTTCCCGACTCGCTTCGCTCGTCGGTAAATCTAATTGCCGTGACATAAAGACACACTTCTCAGCCTTATGGCATAAATAACTATTACATGCTTTTCAAATTAAACAACAGACAGTTTCCGGATTATAATTACATAATAATTATATAATTTAACACCCAATACATTATGCCTCTTCTCTGACATTGATATTATATGTTGAGGTATTATTGATGTTGTTTCGCTTTTCCTCATTTATACCATTGGTAAAGGCAATGCATTATTTTTGAAAAAAATCCGAAACCCGCATGACATCGGAATTATTCGTTTTAGTTTTTTGAGACTTCTTGAGTAGTTTTTCAAAGTCTGTATGAGTGTGTGTGCCTAATATCATCGCACCCAGTATATTTACGCTAGAGAGTTGAAACTTTGTACAATAATTAGTCTACTGCTGTAGTTGTGCTATTCGGATAATATTTTTGTTTATGACGTCATTAACCCGCAATAATGACTCAAGAAAAACTACAAAAAAAGCATAACATCGGAAAAATGTTGTTATCAATTTTAGATGTGGCAAGTTCAAATGTAGCCATGTTCAAGACTAACATATGTGCCAATTTTCGGCACCCCGTAACCCATTTTCATTGGCTGGCCGGGGGTTCCCGGTAGTGATGGGTGATCCTAAAAGCTTTGGGCTCGATCTTAATATAGGTCCTTATAGATAAGATCGATCCAGATCGAGCTTTTCGAGCCCAAGCTCGACCTTGAGTCCGAGCTGGAGATCGAATCCAAGCTCGATTTCGAGCCCAGGATGGAGCTTGAGCCCAAGATTGAGCTCGGGCTTTTAATAAAAAACTCGAGCACACTTAAAGCTCGATCCCGGCTTGATCCTAGTCAAAAGCTCCAGTACTCGAGCTATAAGGTCGAGCTTAACCATCACTGGTTAATACACTAATGTGTATTCAGATCTTTATTATCATCCTTATCTTTATTACTGAAATAACGTAACGTATTTATTACTTTTACTAATGAAACGAAGAATGTAAAATAAAAGAAATAATGAGAATAAAAGGAAAAAAACTTGTAAAGGTCAATTAAATAAATGTAAATATGTAAATCAAAAGCAAAACATTTAACTGGTTTCTCTTCAGAGTATTTAATGATTATTTTGATGTTAATGATTAACATATACAAAATGTATTATTTGATTATTTGGCATAATATGTAATTTATTATCTAAATAAAACATCTAAACTAAGGAAGGAAGATTACTAAAAAAAGACTCGAGTACTACTTGAGTAGTATCAACTTTCCTACTTCAAAATATACAATATACATATATAATATACATACAAAACGACACCCTACTCGAAATTTATTTTTTATCGACTATAATTTTACTTTCCGGTAATTTACCATTGTTCTTTTAGACTTTTTGGTCCCTGAGAGTGGTCGTATCGACTTTGGACTGGTTTTATTCAATACTGCGACCATAAATACATAGAAAGGGACACCCTAATAATTTTTTATCGACCGCAATTTTTGGTTTCGGTAATTTACCATGTTTTTTTTTTACTTTTTGGTTATTTAGAGTACTCCTATAGACTTCGGACCGGTTTCATTTGATATAACGCTCCAGAAAACAATGGACCTTTTCGCGGCAAAAATATATTAACCCTGAATGTATATGTATGTATACATTTATATAATGTTTTCCAAAACCTATTTTTCATCAGGGACTTCTGAACGGATTTGAGTCGTGGTCCGAGGTTCAATTCCCAGAAAACAATGGACCTTTTCGCGGCAAAAATATATTAACCCTGAATGTATATGTATATATACATTTATATAATGTTTCCCAAAACCTATTTTCATCAGGGACTTCTGAAACGGATTTGAGTCGTGGTCCGAGGTTCAATTCCCGTCATGGTGCTTATCTCATTAGCGAATATTTCCAAAAAGAAATTCACTAAAGGCCAAGACTAGCTAAAAAAGTATTGAGATCATATTTTACGCCAAGTCTTATCAGACCCACACATTTAATTGACATCCTAATCATCAAGCATAAAAAAACTTAATGATTTCACTTTAGGATTAGCAAACATACGTACATGCATAATTACATACAAATTTATTTAAATACATACGCACTTTCATACGCACAGTCATACGTAAAAGAGGGACTTTAACGTATTCTTATATGTAGAGATGCGAATACCAAAAGCGATTAAAAAGTCGACGTCGTTATTCAATTACAATACTTTTTACTTTTGCAAGGTTTAAAGGAATAAGGAAGAAATAAATATATTACATTTTCAAGTAATATTCTTTTGTGAAAAACACGAAAGGGGTTCAAAGGAAAATTACATTCAGGTTGAATAAAAATAAAAACAATTTATGAGTTTGAAAATGTTTTATTTTTAAATATAGTAGAAGTTTTAATAAACGGAGTTCAACCTAAATTAGGCGTGGTTAAAAGCTATGTGGACGATTGTCAAATCTAATTCTGACAATTTGGGATGAATCCGAGGGATTAGGGAGACATTTCCAATTTGCGACAGTGTATACCTGTTTCAGCTGAATAGCTACTGCTGGATAGTACAAGTAATTTTGACACTCTTGTGTCAAAATTACTTGTCTTGTTGTTATACTATGAGAGTACTACTACACTATGACACAAACAACTACGAAGAATCGTCAGTCGGAACATGACCTGGTGCTCTGTTTATGTGCAGGGTTCGCATCCTGATGCGTCATGATTTTTAATATAAATACAGTATCTTCTATATTCAGTGTATTAATTCTGTCTACTGTACTGTTCATAAATTTGTATTCTTAAATAATAAGTGATAACTTGATAAAGTAACCTGAACAAGCTCAAAAGGGACGTGATAAAGATTATTTTTCTTAATTTGACGTTTTACCTAATTTGTTCCCCCCACCACTCATCAGGTAAAATATCATGTAATACGTCAGATGAGTACCTGCTGAATAAAGTTATAGACCGAGAGATGGGATCATTTCAATAGAACAGTTTAAACCCTGTATATAGGAACACGCCCGTTTTATCGTATGCGCTAGAGGGATTGTGACCTAGCCTGGAGACCTCAAACATTTACATAATTTAAGCATAGTGTAGGGTAATTCTCTTCAGCTACAAATTACTTTTAAAGTGCATATACAAACATAGATATAATTTTTATTAGATTTATTGGTTCTATTGGTGCTAAAACGTGGACATGTGATAAAAATAAATTTGGTGTTATATTTTTCTTACCACGGTGTTAATAAGAAACATTTTACTTGTGCCTCTGGTGCAGGAGGTAGGGTATTAAACTACGCAACTAAACAAAGAAAACACGAATGATATAAAAGAAAATATATAGAAGAAAAAAGAAAAAGATGATGTTATTGAAAAATTGGAGATGATGTTATCGTTTGGAGGACTTGTTGCAAACACAATCGTTTAGAGTGCTTTCTCTATATTTCTACAAACTCCAACATTACAGTAAAACACAGACTTACTGGAAAGCCTTATATTTCTAATATGACGTTTATGTTTCATTTCATTTTTACTTTTTCTCGCCTATTACTGTAGGTACTTAGAGAAAGTATTTTGTTCGCACTAAACATCCGAAATCGAAATTACACTTTAATCATTCTGTATTTACATCTGAATATACAATACGATCAAGAGTCACCCGTGGTGTAGTGGTTAAGGTACGCGGCCAATACACAATGAATGAACTTTAAACTTCCGAGTTTATTTAGTCATGGGTTCAATCCCAGCACGGGCCTCTGGGATTTTTATGAGAGGGATAAAAATTCTGTGTACCACGTCCTTCAGAAGGGACGTAAAGCCGGTGGTCCTGAGCCTGTGCGTTGTCAGGTACTCGTTAAAGATCCCTTACCCTAAATGAAATTGGGTATAGGCAAAATTTAGGACCCTCTAGTAGATTCATTGTAATACTATACTGTTTCTGCCTTGTAGTTTAAAATGTGCGGAGGTTTGGTTTAACAGTGAGGGCACGTGTTGTTCCTAGTTTTCACTAGACTATAAGAGTCAGTGAATATATATGTATGATTGCTTGAACTATTAGATGAAATATACACACTTGAAATTAAAAGAAGTAGAACATTATCTTAGGAAGCTGGCAAAAAGGGACCAACAACGTGGCCTAGTTGCCTGGTAGTTACTACCACACCCCATATTACTATTACTACTGCATACAATACGATCACTTGCTTTAGACGAAACCGACACGAGGAGACTGTCCTCTGTAGATGAAGACTAGGACACTCTCGACTGACTCACAGCTATTTGTTTTCAAGAGACCAAGAACTGCCTAAATGTAGACGTTGCTACGATTTATTTACGGTCGAGCATTTTCTTATCGACTATACTAGACTGACATAAACCATGACAAATCACAAAGTTTCCACAAACTTACCTCACCATTTAGGAAATAACGAAACAAGTATCAAAAACTTATTTAATTATCTAAAAGAAACTGATACATTGACTCAAATTCAAACCTTATCTATCCTTATTACCAATCTATGTTTTTATCCTTATGTTTTTTTTTTATTTACCCCTGTTTATATTTTTGAAACACCCATTCTCTCGTTTTATTGTCAATTTAACCCCCCTTTTGATTAAATCTTAATTAATTAATTAGTAAATTAATCAAACTTAAAAATTTGTCTTATGCTGTCTATCAAAAACTGTCCCTAAAAATATCTTTACCTTTATGTTGTTTTACTTGTTTTGCTAATGTTAATCATAGTTGTTGTGTGGAGCTAACAATTTCTAACTAAGCACCACAATAAATAAATAAATATACGATACAACCATCTTAGCTCTCCGTCTGTTTATGCTAGAGAGTTGAAGTCTTTTGGAGACCTTAGGGAGTTTTAATTTAGCAATTAAATCGTAAGGTATGTAATTATCGACGAATGAAGTATGACCCTTAACCTCTAACTTTTATCAAAAAATAAGAATAAGAATAGTAATAGGAATAGAAATGGGAATGGAAATTGAATGGGAATAGGAATAGGAATATGAATAGAAATAGAAATAGGAATGGGAATATAAATAGGAATAGGAATAGAAATATAAATAGGAATAGGAATGGGAATATGAATATGAATAGAAATAGAAATAGGAATGGAAATATAAATAGGAATAGCAATAGCAATAGAAATAGGAATAGGAATAGAAATAGAATTAGAAATAGAAATAGGAATGAGAATGGGAATGGGAATAGGAATAGGAATGCTTTATTTAAACATCAAAATTTACAGAAATAGTAAATAACAGAATATGTAATAAATTTCCTTTAACCCTGAAATAGAGACTCCAGGGTTAAAGGAGACCGTTATTATCAAAGTAAATGAAATGTATTATAATAACAATATTCTTTTTCTATCGAAATTAACAAAAAGTAATCAAGTGATTTTTTAATCAAGTGGAATCCTCCAATACTCCTTGAAAAATCCACTCAGTACTTTTTTAATTAAAAAGTATATTCTTTCAAAATTGTCATAAAAAATAATTATAATAAAAGAATGTTAAACAACCTTAAAAAAAGAAGAAATTAGCATTTTTTCCAATTCAACTTAGTTTCCTATTGTTGTAGATTTGTTTTTCCTTAGACAGTTTTTTTCTTTTTTTAAGCATAACTTTATACAAGTTATTTACATAAGTATAATTCTGCATAATCATGCTCAACACGTCTTGTTTTGGTGGTAAAACTTTTATTATATTCTTATTTCAAGAAAATTATTGGAGCATAAGTATAAAAAATATTAAAAAAAGAACTCACTTGGGATCTCTAAAAATATTCTTTTACAAAGTTAAAATTTAATTGCTATGGGAATAAAATATATTAATATATATATATATATATATATATATTATAATATATATATATATATATATATATATATATATATATATATATATATATATATATATATATATATATATATATATATATAGGATCAATACCTCATTTTGCGTCTTAGCAATTTACCTGAAAAAGGTCTTAGGCAATACCTCAAAAACTGTGCTCGCCACTTTTTGTAAAAAATATTATTTATTTATGATCTTTTTAAAAAGTTTAAAGTGACGTCATTTTGAATTGCAGTGTTGGAATAACCTCAAAAATCTAATTAGTTTTCCACTCAAAATATATTTAAAATATACTCTCAAAATATAAGCGAAATAATCAGGTACTAGGTACCTCGGAACTTTTTGTCATTACCTTCGATTCTATGCCATCCTACATAGACACACACACACATACAGATAATATATATATATAATATATATATATATATATATATATATATATATTATATATATATATATATATATATATATATATAATATATTATATATATATATATATATATACAGGGTGGTCCAGCTAAGAAGGACAAGACCTTTTTCTCGGAAAACTATAACAGCTAGAAGGATGCGGTTTCTGGCGTTGGATTCAATGTAATAGTGAGCAGACGAGAAAAATTCGTTTTCGGGCGCGCTTCGCGCCTGTCATAGAGATGTTAATGCTAACTTTTTTAATTTTATAGTTAGGTATAGGAACTTTTTTTTTGTTCTTTAAAAAAATGAAAAATAAGGAAGATTAGTGAGGACCGCATCAAAAATCGGACAATTTTTAACCGAGCTATGATGAAAAAACATTTTTTTTTGAAATTTAGCTCACTTCGGCGCCATTTTGGATGATGTTCATTTAAATAAAATTTATTATATGGACATATTTTTAAACTAAAACATTGCTTTAATAATAGAATGTCAAAAGTTTTAATTCTAACCTCAGTTTTAGGTGTAAAATAGTCGTTAAACATAACAAAAACAAAAAAAAAATATGGTTTTTCTAAGATACCATGAAAAGTAAGATAGGGAGCTATAGTTTTATGGTTTGTGCAGTTAGCTAACATAAAAAGCAACAAAATGAGTCCAATTTTAACAAATTCGTTCACAAATTTCAAAAGTTATTACTAATAAATCTCTTAAAATTGCCAAAAATGGAATATTTTTATAGTTTACCACCTATTGTTGATATTTAATGGAACTGCAACGTCATCATACCTTGTGATCTTTATTTCAGCTTGTATAAGGATTCCAGAACGCCTAAAAACACTTATTTTTGTTCATTGGTTTTGGAGAAATTACGTTATGGTGGTTTTCGTCAATCGTAGAATGCAGATTAGAGGTACCTTGCAAAACCAGTAAAATCCTTCATAAACGTTAATAAAAAATTGATTTTGATGATTATTCGTTTCTAGGGGTGAAGGACCAATAAATAGCAAATCACAAACTAGACTGTAAGTGATATTTTACTGCTGCGGAAATTTGTTTATTAACGACAATAAAACCAGCCAATTTTATTTCCGGAGCTATAAATTATCATTATTTATACTATTTACGTTTAGTTGCGCATTTATTAAAAAGAGTCGATTTTTTGTATGAATAATTTAATTTAACTTAGTTTAATGAAATTAAAACACAAGATTGATAAATAATCATTCATACTTTTACAAAATTAAGGTAAAATAATATGGGGACCTACGGCTCAATTAGGTGGCCATCAGGGTCACCAGACTTGACCCCACGCAATTTTAAATAGCAAATTACACAACTAGACTGTAAAGTGATATTTCATTGCTGCGGAAATTTGGTAAAAAAATATTGTATAAATTAAATATGGGTGAACTGAAACAGTACTCTACAAATAATAGACATATAATTTAAATAGCCCCACCGGAAAAATCGTGTGGGGTAAAGTCCGGTGACCTTGATGGCCACCTCATTGAGCCGTAGGTCCCCATCCACCTAGGCCGTAGGTCCCCATATTATTTTTACCTTAATTTTTGTAAAAGTATGAATGATTATTTATCAATCTTGTGTTTTAATTTCATTAAACTAAGTTAAATTAAATTATTCATACAAAAAATCGACTCTTTTTAATAAATGCGCAACTAACGTAAATAGTATAATAATGATAATTTATAGCTCCGGAAATAAATTGGCTGGTTTTATTGTCGTTAATAAACAAATTTCCGCAGCAGTAAAATATCACTTTACAGTCTAGTTGTGTGATTTGCTATTTATTGGTCCTTCACCCCTAGAAACGAAGTAGTTATCATCAAAATCAATTTTTTATTAACGTTAATGAAGGATTTACTTGGTTTTTGCAAGGTACCTCTAATCTGCATTCTACGATTGACGAAAATCACCATAATCGTAATTTCTCCAAACCAATGAACAAAAATAAGTGTTTTTAGGCGTTCTGGAATCCTTATACAAGCTGAAATAAAGATCACAAGGTATGATGACGTTGCAGTTCCATTAAATATCAACAATAGGGTGGTAAACTATAAAAAATATTCCATTTTTGGCAATTTTAAGAGATTTATTAGTAATAACTTTTGAAATTGTGAAGCGAATTTGTTAAAATTGGACTCATTTTGTTGCTTTTTATGTTGGCTAACTGCACAAACCATAAAACTATAGCTCCCTATCTTGCTTTTCATGGTATCTTAGAAAAACCATATTTTTTTTTGTTTTTGTTATGTTTAACGACTATTTTACACCTAAAACTGAGGTTAGAATTAAAACTTTTGACATTCTTTTATTAAAGCAATGTTTCTAGTTTAAAAATATGCCCATATAATAAATTTTATTTAAATGCAACATCATCCAAAATGGCGCCGAAGTGAGCTAAATTTAAAAAAAATGTTTTTTCATCATAGCTCGGTTAAAAATTGTCCGATTTTGATGCGGTCTTCACTAATCTTCCTTATTTTTCATTCTTTAAAGACCAAAAAAAGTTCCTTATACCTAACTATAAAATTAAAAAGTTAGCATTGACATCTCTATGACAGGCGCGAAGCGCGCCCGAAAACGGATTTTTCTCCGTCTGCTCACTATTACATTGAATCCAACGCCGGAAACGCATCCTCTAGCTGTTATAGTTTCCGAGAAAAAAGGTCTTGTCCTTCTTAGCTGGACCACCCTGTATATATATATATACATATACATTGGTGAACAAGGATCTCTGAAACAGGTTTTAGTCACTCCTCGTTCCATACCTCGCCATACGAGCCACCTCATTAACTACTTAACAATCTTTTTGAAGGAAATTTCGCTAATGTATCAAGTAATAAAAGTTTAATTTGTACCTCACTGGGAAGTAAATGCCATTCAAATTGTAGATTCTGACCCTGAAATCTTTAAAAAAAAACCCTTCCCTCTAACCTACAGTTAAAGCTAAAGAATTTTAATACTCATGCCCCGTTAAAGTTAGAAATAAGAACTTTAGCACCTCAGTTTTCAGTGAAAAAGTTTTTCCTAGATTTTTCCTACCTTAAAGGATTACATTTTATTTTTTCATTTAAAGAGAAATGTTTTTCTTAAGTAACCAGTGTCCACCAGTATATGTCTTAAAAGACCTCAAAATATTTTGTATATTTAAAAAGTACAAAAAATAGTTTAAAATTTCTTATGTTTTTCCGTATTATCTATATTAATAGCAAGGTACGATACTAAATAAAATAAAAAAATAAAATGCCCGTTTTAGGACCTTTCGGCCCATCAGGGTATTCACCCTGCGGGAACCACCTCAGGTGGGTTGCATCTACTACACTCTAAGAATTAATTATAGTTGGCGAAATCTTTTTAATACAAATACTATTCATAAAATCTTAGAGCATAGCCCGGGCTGCGAGCCCCGGACCTCCGGTGCCGAAATCGAACGCCTTTACGATCACGGCCACGGAGGTAGACAAGGTACGATACTAAGTGGAAAAATAATTATTAGCTTCTGCCAATCACTACACTTCGCTCTCTTCTTCAGGGCACGTTAATGCAACAATTTAAATTATAGAATCTTTATGTTAGTAATCAATTTAAATATAACGTTGATTAAGTTAATAACTATTTTTTAAACTTAATAATATTTTAAAAAATTAAAGACAGAGCTCGTATAATATATGATTACCACTTAATATTGTTAAAATAACATTTATGTTATTTAAGAGCTTGGGACCTTTATGAAGATGGTCATTTAAAGAGCTTATTTTGGTAGAGGCGGAGGCAGTAAACTCACTCTAACCTTAAGATCATCGCCACTACCCGACATTATTCAAACTCAAACTCTTATCTAAAAGGAGGTATCAACGGTAGCTGATTCTTCAATTCTATCTAAACTCACAACTCTAGCTAGTGTATGCGACTAGTTCACAGATTGCCTAGTTCATCTAGACCAGCTAGACTCTGGCTAGGTCAGATGAAACAGATACCAACCCCGTATTTGCGTATTAGGAGCCAAGAAAACCACGTAAAACCCAGCCTGGGTTGGCCGACCTTGAAATCAACACCTCCCAAGTGTACGGTACAAGGGGTAACCTTATATTAAGGTCCTTACCCTCCAACTTACGGCTGAAAAGCCAATGTTGAAATAAAGCAAGTTACCTTTTTTTATCTAAAAATGCTATATTTTATGTACACGCATTATTAAATAAATAAATATATTAAGGTCCTTTCCCAGCTGGATTTGAATCCTCGACTTCTATATCAAAAGACGAGTGCTCTACCACTGAGCTACCAGACTCGGTGACTGGTAATTATGAGCGGGTTTAACACAATTGTACTGCAAATCACTAGTAGGTTACAAGTTTTATCTTAGATCTCCTAGGAAACGAGCATATTCGTGTCAGATTCTAATAAAATTTGATAATTGTTATTGTAACTTAAAAGAGTTTTTTTACTGAAGTTATAATATTTTGTAAACAATATGTCATAATATTATTAAAACCCAGTTTCATTCATATAAGTAAATTATTGTGAATGCAATTATTTCTAAAATATGAGATGTAATATTTTCAAACTTATATTGAGCACTAGATTACTAATTAACTAAACGTTGATGTCAATAAGTTATGTTGATTTATATTAGTAAAATGAACTTGTAACTCAGTATCCTTAGTTTGGTAATTGCAGTAAAGAAGAAAATGTTGTTTGAGAATTAGAAAATGCTACAAATTTATCCTAACACTTGTGCATTTGTCATTAAAAGTTGTTAGATACAGTTTTAGTACAAGACTTGTTCTTTCGTGAAATGAGGCCTTGATTTTTGCATTTGTTAACTCAGTGATATATACAATATTCCATCTTTTAAGGTTACTTGCGTGGCGATGCGTCCCATAAACCTATATGGCGCTGAAGAAATGTAAGTTTTAGTGTAATTGTAAATACGTTAAAAAAATACAGAGAAATTAAAAATATAAAAATACAGAAAATAGTTATTTATGCCATAAGGCTGAGAAGTGGTGTCTTTATGTCACGGCAATTAGATTTACCGACGAGCCGAAGCGAGTCGGGAAAAATTGCTAAGACATAAAGACATTCTCAGCGGATGGCATACACTATTTTTGAGGTAGCACTCATTAAATAAAGCACTCATTAAAAAAAAATCAAAAAATAGCACTCATTAAACCTCGCTATATACTTAATTGAAAAAAAAACGTCTACTTATTATTAACTCCATAATATCGCCGTCATTAAATTCATCAATAGCTTCACACTTTTACTCAAAAATGTAAAAGCTTTACAAATAAACACACAAAAATTGTCAATTTAGAACACCTTTTTAAAAACAAAAAAAATTATTCTACGACAAAAACAGAAACAAAATGAACGTTTTTTAAAAAAAACCATATGAAATTTTACACAGATTGTTTTTTTGAACACGCTACATTACAGTTAATGGCGGCAATATTGAATTACTTTTACGTCCTAGAGTTTTTTTACATTCATTATGTGTCCTCGGAAGGTGAAAAGTACTAAATAAACCTCCTATAACAATAATGATTGGCTTCTCATCCTAAAAACGGTCCAATAAAGTGCTCAATTACGTACTACCTCAAAAAAATAGTTTGAATAAATCTTTATTTACTAATATTGACTTTAAAATAACAAGTCTGAAAACTGTTGTTTCCATCTTTTTAATTAATAAATTTAATTTTGTATTCCTAGTTTGTTTACTATAAAAACTCGAATGGGGGTTTTTACTTGAATTGCTTTTTTACTTCTCCTCATTTATACCGTGGGTATATAGGAAAAGTATTGTGTTTGCGAAAAATCCGAAACCGGGATGAAACCGGTATTATGCGTTTCAGGCGTTTTTAAGGCCTCCTGAGTGTTTTTTGCAAAGTTGTCAGTCTGTATGTGTGTGTGTCTGTTATCATCGTAGCGCCCAGTGTAATTATGCTAAAGAGTTGAAATTTTGAACAAAAATCAGTCTACTGCTGTTGTTGTGCTATTCGGAAAATAAATGTTTTATGACGTCATTAACCCGCAATAATGACTCAGCATACATTTCGAAAAATTGTAAAACGCGGAAAAATGATACGTTCGAATTGAGATTAACCACGCATGTGGCTATGTATAAGACTAACATATGTGCCAAGTTTCATCTCATTACAGCATTAGTTCAATTATTATTGATTGAATTGTGTTTTTTTAAAAACCATAAAAAACTGGGAAATGCTCCGATTGAGCTTAAACTTAGTAAAAGTGTATATTTTTACCTAATAAATAATTTGACTTAGTTTCGTTTCAATACGACAAATATATCTATGATTTTTTTTGGATCATAAAAATTAAAGAGCATGGAGCGTGGTCAGTGATATATGGGTGACCGCTAAGAATAGTACGGATCATTTACTATCTAAAGACGAGCGAAGCAAGTCCAAAGCATGTTGCAGTTAAAATTTGGCGAACTGTATTTTCTGAGGACAAGCGAAGCGGAGTCTGAAGCAGGGAGGATTGAGCGTAGCGAATCCGATGTAACGAGGAAAAGTTCCGAGGTACCCCGTACCCGATTTTTAATTAATAACTTTAATTTAGTGTTCCTAGTTTGTTTACTAAAAAACTCAAATGGAGGTTTCTACTTAAATTGCTTTTTTTAATAGTTTTAATAAACTCGTATGCTGTTTTTATTATGCTATCTCTGTCAGCAAGGTGTAGCCATACTTTTGTATGTCTTACATTGCGTACGTATCTGACAGTTGTTTATTATGTCGTATGATTTTATAGAATAAATATTAGCGTGATTTAATGGTGTGTGATTTGTTGGTGTATGTAGTGCAAAGGTATCGGTATAAGTGAGTTGAACCCGTCTCTAGTGTAAATCAAGTAGGTGGACGACCTATGATTGATGTTTTCTTAGATTTATAGGTAGGTTCAAGTGTGTGTAGTTTTCCGATTGTCTAGCTTCTTTGTGTGAGTACGCGTAGGAGGGGGCTGTCTGATAGTATGTCTGTGAGTAAGAGAGAGGAGTTAGTTGTAGTTAGGAGGCGGAAGTCTGCTTTGTCTTGCTAATTAGGCCCGTGGAAACCCTAATTACTTGGTCATTTTCGAGATCGCTAAACGATCTCGCTAAGTTTTAGCGATATTTTAGTGTTGTATCTCTGAGAGTCAAATTAACTTTAGAATCATTCTAAGTGCAGTTGTTAGTGACTAGTAAAGTTTTAGAGTCATTTTTACTAACTTTGTGCCTAAAGTCTCAAATATTTTGCGCGTCTGCGGCGATAACCTATACGCGCACGTTTGCACATGGTGAACAATTCACCATTTCTTAATCATCAGTTGGTCTATGCTAATGAATATTGGAACACTCTGTGTGGATTTGCTGTTATCTATTTCCCGGACTTGACGTTTCTATAACTGGATAAACCAGGATTTGGATGAGTTGGATAAACCCATGTTTATCTGGCTAACACTGGACTTGACACCATCGGCGGAGCATCTTTTACTTTTTCGTCTTAAATGTTTTTTGGAATTATTTTGGATTAATTCTACCAAGGTACAAATTTTATTTTCTAAAAGGTCGACCTTAAATAAAAACATAGTAACTCATAAAGTTAAATCAAGTCTCTTTTTATTTATCGTTAAATAAATTTTATATGCTACTTAATTTTATGTTTGTCAGTTGCCAACTTATTTCAAATTGTTTGGACAAGTTGACCCGGCTTTCCATACTTGATTTGTATAAATTAAGTCCGAGGGTTTTCGTTATTTTGCTCTTGATTTCGGTGAAGCGATATTGGTCTTCTTGTGTAAAGTCCAATCAAGTACTTGAAGCCGGCCAACTTCTCCAAACTATCTTAGGTTAAGTAACCCTAGTACAATTTATGAATAAAAATAACGTGGCGCTCTTTTCATATTATTAAAAGTACTTAGGATAATTAGAGCCTACTCCACCTCCACTGAGCTGGTAATGGTGAGCACATTGACGGGCCAGGTACCAGATATATGAAGTCCGGTAAGTTCAACTTAGATCTTATTTATCCCGTTAGAATGTTTTGCTTCAAAGCCTCTTCCCCCTTAATTGCACTAAGGTCTTAGTATAGCATGTTATACTATAAAAATAATTATTGAATCATTTTTAAAATAGGATTATTTTTACATTATAAAATTGAAAAAAAAAATCTCTTATTAAGAAAGCTTTATTTTAATTAGTTTACAAGTAAATTTATATTTAGGTAAATACTCAATAAAGTGTAGAGAAAGAAAAAAGAAATAAGACGATGTTCAATCTATAAATAATTTAATAAAAACATGAATGGAAAAATATTATTCTTCTCTCTTCTCTCATTTTTGTAAATTGATATTCTTTTTGAAGCTGATTCCAATAGGAATCTGAACGAAGAAGGAATCATTTTCAAATCAATTTTGTATTGAGATGAAAGGCTCAAATTTTTAATGTTATTCAAAGATTGAGATTACTTGTTCGTTATTGATATTTTGAAAGAAAATTAGGCACGGGGTACAGCAGTAATTTTTTCAAGATATTAAAAATTTTTATAAATGATTTTTTTCTTAATCATTTATTTTAAATTGTAGAAGTTATCTACATTTCATGCTAGGATTGCAAATAGTTCAACCTCTAAACGCAAAGTTAATACAGGGTCTGTTTAATTTTACTTCTCTTATAACGCTCTTTAAGACAAACCGTACGCATATATTCTTCACTTGACAATTGGTTCAAAATTTTAGGCTATTGTGCTAGAGTTGGAAAACTTGATTAATTGTTTGTCGTAGTATAAAAGTGAAAATAATGTGATATTTTAACAAAATATTTTTCTTAAATTGTAGAAGTTATCTATTTCATGCTGGATGCAAATAGTTTCACCGTCATAAACGCAAAGTTATACGGGTCTGTTTATATTTATCTTTCTCTTATATCGCTCTTTAAGAAAACCTACGCATTTTCTTACACTTTGACAATTGGTCAAAATTTTAAGCTATTGTTGCTAGAGTTGGGAAAACTAATAATTTTTGTCGTAGTATAAAAGTGAAAATAATATGATATTTTAACAAATTTTTTTTTTCGAAAGTGATCAAATAATGAGATTTTTAAACGCTATGGAGTAAAATAAACATATTTTATTTTTATAATTTTTCTAAAAAAAACACTTCTTCCCTCAGTTTTAGACATTTTTATTTATTTTGCGTACCATTTAATTAACATTATTGAGGTATGCTAAAGTGTCGAAAATTATCTGTTTTTTCAACTTCCTACAATAACTTAAAATGTTGACTATTAAATGTATGAAAAACTTTGGGATTTCTGAAAAGGCAATGAGTAGAAAAGTTTGGCTAATGAATTAGTCTTGGCTAAACTTTTGCTCATCTCTCACTTCCTCCTTGCAAAAAATAATTGTTCATCCAAATTTTTTGGTTGTAGTTCCCAGATATTTGACATAGTTAATAGTGTGTACCTTATGAAATTTACTCAGCATTCAAACGAGACCAATTTAATCTTTCTAGCTTGAACAATTTAAGAGGTATTAACGATTTTATGATGCGAGGACAAATAATTTTTTAACATATTAAATTTGACCTACAGGAAAACGGTTGGAGTGGGAGTTTATTGCGATTTAGTTTTATTGCGCTTTGTCTCAAAATATAGAGGCTATCCAACTAGTAGCAAGGGAATGCTTCGGTTT
Source organism: Microvelia longipes (assembly GCA_018340805.1). NCBI lineage: Eukaryota > Metazoa > Arthropoda > Insecta > Hemiptera > Veliidae > Microvelia > Microvelia longipes. Next base: position 6,300,611 of record JACMZG010001913.1, read on the forward strand.
CACAATTTTTGACCTCATAATATATATGTCCTTCCTTGCCTGGTAATATAATGCTTTGGTTTCAATATGATTGACCTCACAATATATAAGTCCTCCATTGCCTAGGATAGTAATGCTCCGGTGCAACAATGATCGACTTCACACTATTTATGTCCTCCAATGCCAAGTATAATAATAATTCAGTTTCATTATGATCGACCTCACTATGTAGTTGTCCTCTAATGCCATGTATTCTCATAAAAAGTTATTCTAATCCCACCTGTTGATTTATTTAGTTTTGTGTGTTTCATCCTAAAATGTTAAGGCGTTTTTTCCTTACCTTTTGACAAAAACAAACAGGATTTAAATTTTGGCAATTCGTTTATTTATTTGAATGTAACTGATGACGTCACTTAATCCAAAAAGTATAGACAACCTTTCTACCGCTGGTATGGGTCAAAAAGGTCTCTTAGAAAACTAATAGAGCCCTCGAAATGTTAAGAAAAGCTAAAATTTATCTTTGTTTTGGTAAAGTTTTACTAAGTATTCCCGGTTTCCTCGGTAATGTCTCTTGCTAGAGAATTCAGTCCATATTTTCACCAGATTATGGTCTTAATATAAACTTAGGAGATTTTGAAAACAAAACAAGTGAGATGAGGTATTTAAAAGTTAAATTGAATGACATTAAAAAAATCGAGTACACAGGACCTTAGATATTTTCCTCTTCGGGTTGGATTCACTCTCCCCACTTTGAACTCGCTACATCCATCCACAGAATATAAAAACCACATGGCTCACATTGCCATATGTTTTTGCACTCACTTCACTTATCCGAAGATATTAATAACATTTTTTTTCCTTAGCGGTCATCTATCTAGGTACTGACCTCGCTTGATGCTTCTCAACATTAGCGATCGAAAAGACTGTAGTACTAGTTCTATTAAAATCAAACTAATAGGAATAACACAATACAGTAGATCTGTTAAACCTATACTATGTTTACTCGACAAATACTCATACACTCACTAACGTCACTAATCTATACATACATACTAAAACAAACCAATATTCGATTCATGAGATCGGCAGGTACCAAAACGTTGACATTTCAAGATATCAGTTGTTACCTTAAGCTGATAATTAACTATTATGTTTGTTGATAAAAGATGTCTCTCATGCAGTGGGGCAAGCTAAATCTTTTATAGCCAGCAGTGCAGATTGGTACATCTTACATTTGTCCATTGAACCATATTATTTATAATTATAAACAAATCATTATAACTATGATACAGTAATGGAATCATATTAGCTTACAAATTATAGTGTATATATACACGAACATACATTGGTTCTAACATTTTGTTTCATATTTTTTGTTTCTTCATTTTTGTGACGTCATTAACCGTTATATTGATAACTTTTAAAAACTTTAAAAACATTTTTCGGATCATTTGGATTTTGGCACACATGTATTTGCGCAGAGTGTGCTGGTTACCTCTGACATCGGTACTTCCTACTACTAAACACTCGTCTAGACTGATGATGGCTGGATGCAGCCGAAAGCTAGCTCTTTAATATAAATAATTATATTGGTGGAGAGACGTATTTTATTACAAGCCTCTTGGATTATTACAAGCGTTGCAAGTACAAAATGGCTAGTACGAGCGTAGTGACTCCGCTTTCTTACAAAACTTTTTGAGGTTCCATGTACCAGATATTTTTGTTGTATAAATACGTAGGAGAAAAAAATACAAAGCATTCTTTTTGTCCCAAAAACATCCTGGAGGTGTATTTAATACTCAAGGCATGATCTAAAAAAGGAATTGGAGCACGGTCCGTTGGTTAAGCAAGCCGAGTGTGTATAACTTGTAATATTTTCTTTAACCCTGTGTCTTTAGTCTGTTCTAAAACCATCCTTGCTCGTTCTACTCGCTATGGTCTAGAATCTCCTTTTCTTACTCTACTCAGTTTCAAGCTTACTTTACTTAGTCTTTGAACTTCCTTCCCTTATTTCGCAATTTAGATTATTTTCATGCTAAAGCAAACTATCCTGTCTCTGAGGATTGTTTTTCATATGACCGCGCAGGGCTTTGCTTTGACAAAATAATACTAAAATTTAATCAAAAAATTGTTTCTTTACTTTAAGAGACGTTATTTTTTTAAATATTTTTTTCTTTCTCTGTATCTATTACAAATATAAAACCTTAAATTCACTCAAACCAAACAAATATAACGTAACGATAATAACCGAAATAATTCATAAAATTTGTATTACATTTGAGCCTCCTTTTTAATTTAAAGTTGGATCTACCAAGTCTTTATGTACAGGGTGGTAAATTTCAAATACATCACCTCGATTACTCAGCTCTGTACGGAGTTTTAGCAATAAAATTGGTATCTACACCCACTAAAGTCTCCCACTAAATGGGAGATTAAATACCTATTTGTATTTGGTAATCGTCTGGCATGTATAATAATCTGATAAAAATTATCATCTGATAAAAATTAGCATCTGGTAATCTGATTAAAACAATTTGTTATTTTTTTATGGTAACTTTAAAAAGTTCAATTGGAGCATACAATTACTTGGATCATTTCTGAAACTGTATCATATCTTGAACAATTTGATACTAATATCGCTGAATTTCAGTCATTTTTCGAGGCCTCTCGTTCTGAACCTGGAATTTTGGTGTACCAGTGAGCTTATTTTTATTTATGTTTGGGCAATAGTCCTTTTGTACGTTAAACGATAGCTGAGGAAAAAAATAATTACGTGAATATAATTATATTTGTGTCAAATTGTTTGAATACGATAAAGTTTCTGACATAATTAATATGTATGCTCTGTTTATCTTTTAAAGTTATCATGGAAAAACACATTTTAGTTATAAGATTAATATAAATGCCAGACGATTACCAAACAAATAATTGGGTATTTAAACTTTTAGTGGTCATCTTAGTTGAGATAGATATAAATTTTATCACGATATTACCCCACGAAGCATATTTAAGCAGGGTGATGTATTTGAAATATACAATACAACCCTATATAGAGTATTATTTGTTGTTACGTAAGGTGAAATAAGCCTGCGAGGTTTCCTGTGGAAGAGTGCTGTTCTTGATCTATAAGACAAAACGAGAGAATAAACTTAAGATTAGTATTACAGTGTAGAAGACGCCACATAGGCTGCTGCGTGGGAGAAGCATACTTATCCTATAAAACTAAGGCTAAGATAAAACTTACCAGTTACACTTACTGACTATGATCTTAAGAATAATATCACAAAAACTAAAACTAGTATTACAGTTAAGTATATTGCCACATAGGGGTTTAACAAATAGTCCCTATGTGACGGGTGCATACTTAACCTAAGGAAAACTAAAGGGTAAGTTAAAACTATGTACAACACTTACTAGCTAGACTAAATTTACTATCACAGTGATGTATATGCCACATAGGGGTTTAATTTTATTATTATAAATTATTCAGTAAGATTTTTATAAAAATCTAAAATTCGTCCCTATAAAATAAACTTATAAAACATCACTTGGTTAAATAAAGATAAAAATGCATTCCTTACATTGCTGACCAAACACTTGGTTATCCAAGATGTTTCTATGTCACTAAAGAATGAAAGGGTATTTCTATCGACCAGCGTTGTCATTTTGAGAAAGTTTATTCTTTTTATGATTAAAGAAGAAAGTTTAAGAAATGCTGCCAATAACCAAGTTTTTCAAGTGCCGGAAAAAAACTAAAATATTTCCGCTTGGCTGAAATTTCTTGACAAAATCTCTGCGAGTAACAGATTTATATCGATGAGCATTTTTTAATACCGAAAATAACTTTTTCTATTGAAACCAATGAACTGTTAAAAAAAGGATTTTTTTATAATATACAGTAGACTATAAAATATTGTTTAGACCGACATGAAGGAAACCAATACGTCTAGGAAAACAACTTAAACTTTTCCTTGCCTATAACGGTTGGAAAAGTATTGTGTTCGCTCTAAAATCCAAAACCGAGATTTTATCGTAAGCTTTCGTTTTAGAAAAGTTTATGACGTTTAAGTAGTTTGCATCAAGCTGCCTTTTTCTGCAAAATTTTCCAATGTTTACACGCCAAGTTAAAACATGATACGAAAAACAAATTAAGGTGTAGTTGTGTTGCCGAAAAAATAATATTTCTAATTCATGTTGAGTTTAAAAAACAAAATTTAAAAATATCATAAAAACTGAAAGGTAGACTTATTTAGTTGCAGTTATACACAAATCTACCAATTTAATTGAGAAATAGATAAATCAAATTTAATTATAATATTGGCCGTTGTTTTACAATATTAGTCTTTATGTTTACAAATTCTATTTTTGTCATTTCCAAACTTTAAATATGTTTTAACTTATGTCAAATATATTTGATAGATATTAACTTTACGCTTGAAAGTTATTGGCAAAATATATATTTATTTTTTCTAACCATTTGTTTCGAACACGCGGGCCTAAAAATAGGTAGATATTATTTAGGATAAAAAATAATAATTTTATAATTAAATAATAATTAAATTAATATTAATTTAATTAAATATTAACTAAATTAAAAAAAATAAATTAATATACCGAGTCCGGTAGCTCAGTGGTAGAGCGCTCGCCTTTCGACCTGGAGGTCGAGGGTTCAAAGCCAGCCGGGGGAGGACCTCAATATGAGGTTATCCCTTGTACCGTACACTCGGGAGGTCTTGAATTCAAGGCCGGCCAACCCAGCCAGGGTTTTACGTGGTTTACTTGGCTACTAATACGCAAATGCGGGGTTGGATCTAGTTTCTTCTGAGACAAGTCTGGATCCACGTTTCCGTTGTCTCCAGCTCACGAAACGTTAATGTTCTGCGGGCTGGGGGAGATGGAGATCGGAAAGATATACTGAGCCTTTGTATGTCCGAAAACTTAGTCAGTAAAAGTGATGGCGGCGACACGAATAACGAAAGTGACTAGGAACAAAGTGCTCGGTTCTTGAAGACAGACGTCTCCTAATAGCACTGCGGAGCTTTGACTTTCAAGTCAGGGCTAAAGGATGAGTTTGTGCGAACTGACATCTGGGTGCTAGATTTCTTTGTTAGGTGGCGCTGGACTGGCTAGAGCGGTGAGCCTAGCTAGAGTCTGGTGATTGCTAGAGCAACTGTTGCGATTGGTGAGACTGGAAGGACAAGGCCAAGTGAGACTAATGTGATCAGAGGAGCTAGTAAGACTAAATGAAACAAGCACACAGTAAACTAGTAGTCGGCTTTAGCCAGAGCGGTGAGCATAGCCAGAGTCTAGCTGGTCTAGATGAACTAGGCACACTGTGAACTAGTCGCGGGCACTAGCCAGAGCAGTGAGTTTGGATAGAGTCTGGTTGGGCTAGATGAACTAGACACTGTAAACTATTACGGAGGGTGTGCTTCTTAGATGATTGGATGTGTACAAACTCAGGGGTTATTAGTTGTAATTAATAAATAATTTTATAATTTTATGCTATAATATTATAAAAAAATCCGTCAAAGTGCTTGCTTTGCAAGCATTATAAGGGTTTCTCAGATATTTGCATAAATATAATGTATTAATACTATACAATCATACTTATACTCAATATTCTACGCCTCGCTTCAATCGCCTATATGTTAGTATTTGTCGATACCTAATGTTAGAAAAAATAAATAAGTTATAACAAAATATTCCACAGCTCGCTACGCATGCGTTTCTGTGTATCAGAAATCAGTACCTAATTTAGAATCTACACAAAATATATAAGTGCTCGTATTGCTCGTTTCATTTGTATGTTTGTTATTTGCAAATTTCGCAGAGTAAACATAATTTTACCAATTTCACAAGGGCTCATTTCGCTAGCCTATATGTGTCTGTTGGCACTGATTTTAGGAAAAATAATTATAATACAACATAAAATTTGAGTAAACATCTGCTTGTTTAGTACTAGCCAATTTCAAACTATAGAATCAAATTTTTACATAACAATCTAGAGCTCGCTTCCCTCGCCTTTATATATTTGTTTGTCGATACCTAATTTTTGAGAAAATTTAAAACACAGAACAAAATTTAAGGGCTCGCTTCACTCGCCTTTATGCGCTTGGTTGTCAATATCTACCTGAAGAGGAACATTTAAAACAAGGCATAAAATTAAAGCCTCCCTTCAATCCCCTTTTTGTTATTGGTTTATCAGAACCTCATTTTATAGCATACAGTAAAGACATAACATAATATTCTAGGGCTCGCGTCGCTCGCCTTGAGGTGCATGTTTGGTACTAGCCAATTTTAAACTATAGAATCAAACTTATACAAAACAATCTAGGGCTCGCTTCGCTTGCTTATAGAAGTTTGTTTGTCATACCTAAATTTAGAAAAAAAATTAAAACATAAAATAAGATTCAAGGGCTCGCTTCGCTCGCCTTTATGTGCTTGTTTGTCAATATCTACTTTAAGAGAAACATTTAAAACAAGGCATAAAAAACATGGGCTCGCTTCGCTCGCCTTGTTGTATATGTTTATCAGTACCTTCTTAAGAGTATAAAATAAAAATAACCATACAATATTAGGGCTCGCTTCGCTCGCCTTTATGTGCTTGTTAGTCAATATCTACTTTAAGAGAAACATTTTAAGAAAGGCATAAATATCATGGGCTCGCTTCGCTCGTCTTTTTGTATATGTTTATCAGTACCTTTTTAAGAGTATAAATTAAAAATTTTGAAAAAGCGATGCATATTTGTGTACTACCCATCGATACCTACAATTTGATACCCCACATGATTTTACAAAAAAATATTTTTTTTTGGCGCGTGCGCGTATGGGCGATTTTGAAATTGCTAAAATTACATTTTGAAACTTTTTCTCCGAAGAATTTCTATGGCCCGGAAAGTGCTTTTATTGGCTATTGGTCCCATTTTTAGGGCTTCTCCTTATGCCTTAAAAGGGGGGGGGGACAAGCATTTTTTGGTGGTTTTTGAGATTTTTGGCGGGTGTAATAGCCGCCATTTTGAAAAAGCGATGCATATTTGTGTACTACCCATCGATACCTACAATTTGATACCCCACATGATTTTTCAAAAAAATATTTTTTTTTTGGCGAATGTGCGCATTCGCTCATAAATCGACAGATGCGCATGTGATATAGTTGGCTATATTTTTCCTGTTGTTGGATAAAATAGTTACACATGTATACCAATTTCAACTTCCTAGCTATTGTAGTTCCTGAGATGAGAAATCGGACAGACAGACGCTCGACAGAAAGTATAAGGGTTTCGAAGATTATCTTCGAAACCCTAATTATAGCAATTTTTTATTAAAAAAAAAATAACCTGTTATTAAAATCAAAATTATTAACTTCGTTTACATGCAATAAATACTATTTATATTTTCACGAACTGAGTTGAAATCGATCAGTAGACAAGGAATCCCTTTGGGGTTTACAGTAACCACTTTTCTTTTACAAATATAACAAATTGAAAAATAAAATATCATTTTTATACCATACTTAATACCCTATAATATTATGGTTACGAATTAAATATTCTATTTTGCCACTTCTATACTATATTATATTTCTATAACTACTATTTTATGTATTTTCTATGCATATAATAATCTTATTTTATTTTTGTGTCGTCATTATATTTTTTTATATACTTTTTACTTAATGGAGTATTTGCACATTTTTTTTTATTGCATTATCTTTAAGTACGTCATATAAAAGATTAGAGTACCCTGTAAAATATTAGAATAAAAAAACTTATATTTTTGATAATACAGCAAAAAAACGAAAAATATATTTAAACATATTCTTTGGCGGAAAAACGGTCTCGACTGCTTGTGTGATGTCAGACGTAAGAATACCGCCGTGTAGTACAATATTCACTAGAGCAACACTCATAAGAGTTTATTCTATACTGTCAACAAGATGATACTGACAGCTGTAGTCATCACGTTCCGTAGGCATTGTATTACCTGAAACACAATGCAGTCAGACAGACATCTAAATCACGCAGACAGACATCTAAATCAATAATTGATACCCAGACAGGACATCTAAATCATTAATACGATACCAGACAGACATCTTAATCATTAAAACGATAGCAGACAGACATCTAAATCATTAATACGATACCAGACCGACATCTAAATCATTATTACGATACCAGAGAGACATCTAAATCATTAATACGATACCAGACAGACATCTTAATCATTAATACGATACCAGACAGACATCTAAATCATTAATACGATACCAGACAGACATTTAAATCAATAATACGATACCAGACAGACATCAAAATCAATAATACGATACCAGACAGACATCTAAATCATTAATACGATACCAGACAGACATCAAAATCAATAATACGATACCAGACAGACATCTAAATCATTAATACGATACCAGACAGACATCTAAATTAATAATAAGATACCAGACAGACATCTAAATCATTAATACGATACCAGACAGACATCAAAATCAATAATACGATACCAGACAGACATCTAAATCATTAATACGATACCAGACAGACATCAAAATCAATAATACGATACCAGACAGACATCTAAATCATTAATACGATACCAGACAGACATCTAAATTAATAATAAGATACCAGACAGACATCTAAATCATTAATACGATACCAGACAGACATCAAAATCAATAATACGATACCAGACAGACATCTAAATCATTAATACGATACCAGACAGACATCAAAATCAATAATACGATACCAGACAGACATCTAAATCATTAATACGATACAGCAGACAAATTAATAATAAGATACCAGACAGACATCTAAATATTAATACGATACCAGACAGACATCTAAATCATCATTTAAAAATCACCGCCTTATTTAACCAACCTGACTCCATGACTAATGTAGAAAGTAAAAAATTATCTAAACATTTTAAGTGTGTTACGGAGTAATCAGTTGTACTCTGTATAGAAATTCTATAATATTAACTATGATTAAGTTTTAATAGTAATATCAGATTATAATATCAATTTTATCAGATACACAAATTTTATTTTATGTTTTCAATACAATTATTATCAAATTTAGGTGATGATTGGTCATATACCATAATTTGTAATTATAAGAATATAGAAGTTTTGTATTTGTTATATTATGCCCGTTTAGAATCTTGCGGCACATCAAAGATAACCCCTACGGGAACCACCAAAGATGTTATCGGCTATAGTTACGCTTAAAGTATATTCTATAATTTGCAAAACTTTGTTTAAACGAGGAAAACTAAAAAACAAGTCTCTCCAATGATTTTATAGTATAATGACAAAGCCAGCTTTCAGACTTAACAGTCCATCATCAGTGCCTGCGAGATGCGAAGAAAGTGTTAAGAAACGGAAGTGATTGAGTCGTTCAACTCGTTGAAATCGACTGATTTAAACAAATCTTGTATTAACTAAAAGCAAAATTTGAGATGCGAACCCAAGACCTGGATATGTCATAGGGCAGTATATATACCAACGCTTTAACATTCTCGAACACAGATGTGCTTGACATCTAAATATATTCCGCTTTTATCTAATAAAAAAATATCTCAGTCTGCTTTTTTCCGAAGACAAAAGAAGCAATAGAAAACATGAAACTTAATCATGTTAACTACTTAAAAGTTAAAATGAAAACAATACAATTTCAAGATGTTCTTTGCAAGCATTTTCAAAAACAAAAATTAATTAGATTTTTTTTATTTCCTAAAGATTAATAAATTTAGGGGTGTTGCATTACAAAAATTTTTATTAGTAAAAAGTTTATTTCCAGCTTTACTCCTTTCCTCTCTCTCTTACTTGCCCCTCTTATTCTTTCCATTCTTACGGAAAAATTAAAGAGGCCTTAGCTCTCTCTGGTGTTGCTTTCTCTAAGAGAGAAAGGAAAGTGAATTTCCTTTTCTATAGATAGACGAACCTTTAATAATCAGTTTAAGCCTCTTCTCTTGTTAGAAGATAGGAAAGCATAAGAAAAATTACCGGGGAAATATCGGAGAAAATTTTTAAAGAGATTTTAATTAATTTTTCTCCTCCTCTTAATATCTGTAATAAAGTGGGGAAAAATTATATCAGAAGAAAATTAACAAAATTTTAATTTTCTTTTTTATTCAGATAAAATCTTTAAATTTTATGAAGAACACTTTATTGAAGCTATAATGTTCATATTTAAAATTAAGAAACTAATTAAGTGATAAATTTTAATTACGAAATGAAGACAGTTTAGTTAGAGTTTGAAGTGGGGCGAATATGTAAAAATGTTATATAAAGAAGCGCTTGCTGCACAGTGCCCTATACTAACTAGAAGTGGCTGTGCCATATTGCCAAAATGTTTGACATCCAATTATTTTATCGATAGTCTCTTATTCAGCACCTACAGAAGCCAACATTTTGGCACAAAGGTCCGCAATCCGGGCGAATTTTCTTTTAAATGCGCCTGCCTTGCTTATCAATCCAATTTTGCCTAATTTTTCGGCATATATTTAATTACCTGAGCAGTAAATTATATTTATAGACCACACTGATTTATATTCAGAATACTTCCCGAGCAATAAAAATATTGTTAAATATTTTTGTTACATTTACTCTTTTTTCGTATCTTTCTTCTATTTGGTTGTTTATAAAACAAAGTTTTAAGACGAAGAATGACAAAAACAATATCTAACTAATAATTATTAGGGTTTCGAAGATAATCATCGAAATCCTTATACTTTCTGTCGAGCGTCTGTCTGCCCGATTTCACATCTCCAGAACTACAATAGCTAGACAGTTAAAATTTGGTATACTTGTGTAACTATTTTATTGTATTCTAATAATATTTTAACTATTTTATTAAATTTACTCTAAAATTACGTAGTAACAAACAAGCACATAAAGGCGAGCGAAGCAAGCCCTAGAATATTATGTTATGTTTTTACTCTATGCTTTAAATTAGGTACTAATAAACTTATACAGAAGGGCAAGCAAGCCCTTGAATATTATATTATGTTTTTTTTTTTGTTTTGTAATAAAGTAATAAACATACAAATGAAGGCAAGCGAAGCGAGCACTTATATATTATGTTTTCTTTTTAGTATATACTTTAAATTAGGTATTGATAAGTAAACACAGAAAGGCGAGCTAAGCAAACTTTGGAATATTATGTAATAGATTTTTTATTTTTTCTAAAATTAGGTATCGACAGTTTATTTTGCTGTAAATTAGAAGTAAATTAGGAGCACATTAGATTATTTTCTGTTAAAGACGAGCGTATTAAATCCAATGTGATAATGAAAAATTCGAATTTTTATTACCTGATTTTTTTAAATATTTTAAACCAGGGTTAAAGTCATGGCGATAAAATTATTTCTACTTCACCAAGAAAAATATAATAAAAAGGAAAATGATTTGTATTAATAATTCCAGTCGTTGGGAATGAGAGGTGGATTTCTTTAGGAAAATCCCTGAAAATACAAAAGCGGCAAAATGACAGCTAAAAATATGTCAATATTTTTCTTTATAATATAAGCTAGCTAGGCAAGGCACTTTGTATAAAGGTTGTCGACAAATATAAGTACCATTTTGTTATTTTGGTGAAGTTCTCTCTTACGTTAAGTTGGACCAATTGTATTTAGCAAATAAAATTCATCTACGAGTTTGTTCTATCTGGAGCGTGTATATTAAATTTATCTTATGTGTTTTCACCACATTTACTTGTAAAATTCGTTTTAGATTTTCTGATGAAGACTAAAATCATACAGTCGAGTGCTTAAACTGTTGTTTTTACTTATTATGACAAAATCCACATAACTTTTTACTGTTTTTATACACACGGTTAATAAAAGTTATTTAAGCACAAAGGGAGTAAAGAATGGTATTATTTCTCTGAGCAGTTAGTTGGTTCCTAAGGCGTAAGCCTAGGGAACCAATGTATTTAACTCCCAATGCAAAGGCGAGAAAGTTATGACTATTAACTCCCGAGGCGAAGCCTAGGTCGGTATTTGCGAGGGGAAAATAGCATTTTACTCCCAAGGTGCATACAAGATTTTATGTCCAAACGTTGATTTTATTTTAATACGTTTTGTTGTATTTTGTTTTAATTTTTTGGTCAGACCCCCTTATAAATTTAGAGAGGCGACACCAAAAAAAAAAAAATCAAAAATATTTTTATTGTTCTAAACAACTTCTTTTGACCTGAATCGGATTTTAAGCGAGCATTTTTTTTTATCTGTGCCCCCCCCCCTTATAAATTTTGGGGGTGCTGCCCCTAAAAAAAATTAAAACAATTTTTATTACTCCAAATAACTTTTATTGATCTGAAACGGATTTGAATCAATAAAAAAAATATTTGGTCGGGTCCCCTTATAAATTTTGGGGGTGCCGCCCCCGGGAAAATTACAAAAATTGACCGGTCACCTGTATAAATTATATAACCCTACTCCCCTAAAAAATAATTGATAATTAATTATAATTATCAATTATAATTAATATAATTGACTCTAATAACCCAATTATAGCTTATGTAGGACAACTTAACTCAACTTAAATCAACTTAAAGTTGATCTAAAACTACAAGAAAAAAGTGGAGCCTTACTACAAGAAATGACTGTTAAAAGAAATGGTGCACATAACATTGCAACCTTTAGCTTGCAATAAGAAAACTGGCATGAATAACTTAAGTAATATTTAAAAACTTATTATCGAACTTAAATTTTTTTTCTTAAAATCTGGTATTGTTAATTTTTTTTTATATTTTGAACAGTAAAAATCACTTAAGAGATCTTAAAATCACCTCAGCATAAATACATGTGTTTTTGATGTTTTGTGGGTGTAGGCTTATGTTATTGTTTTTTCTCTTACTATTTGAATGACTTTTAATACATTAACATATCACATGAATTTTACTGGTAACCTCAATCAAAATGTAGCTAATCAATTTATATATTTTTGCTTACTCATGACTGAAAGATTATGATATTTCTACAACTAAGCTAGCTTCAAAAATTTAGCTTTATATTATTTATGAACTAAAACAACGTTTACATGTAAACCTTAAAAATTGAGATCTGACTATTTTCAATATTATTCCATTGCTAAGGTATCTGAAGCAGCTGCCGTCTCTTTTGCCACCCTCACCTGCCCCTTGTCTCGTAGGGTCTATCCACTGGAGGTGAAAATTCTGAGATAGAATTGAAAAGTTTTCCACACAAACTGAATTTCCTCGGCAATATCACGTCGTTCTTTATCATGCACAGAATTTGGACAGTTTCAAAACATAAAAGTGGTATTGAATTGAATATCTCTGAGATACCATGAATCTAGTATTGTCTTTGTAATAAATACCATGTACCTGGTATTGTCTTTGAAATAACACGAACCAGGTATGGGTTTTCAAATACCATTTACCTGGTATTGTCATTATAATACCATGCACTTGGTATTGTCTTCATGAAATTTTCTCCATGTTACTTTTTTTAAAAATGTTGATAGTAAAATAAAACATGGCACGTATGTTAGTCTTATACATGGCTACATGTGTGCCAAATATAATTCCGATCGCATCATTATTCAGCGTTTTATGAATTGTCGAAAGTTATGCTGAGTAATTTTTGGGGATTAATGACGTCATAAAAATATTTATGACTACATACGAGTACGACCCAGATGTCAATCTAAAATGCATACACAACATTTTCCCCTATGTATCTACGATGTAAATAAGGAAAAGTTTTATTATACTTTTAGCCCAAGAACCCGGCCTAAAAAACATGGTTCATTTTGTACTACTTCAAACCAAACTTCTCATAAAATATACCTTAAATTATAAAGGAGAAGCATAGTCTACCAATCCAGAGAGGAGCCCTTCCAGTTTTCTTGAAATAAGTGGTTCCCTGTGGGTCGTATGTAACATGAAGAGGACATTTTATAAAGCTGATTAAAGTTCTAATAAAACAAGTGTTTTTTCATCAAAATTGGATAACCACAACAAAAACATTGTTAAACATTGTTTGGGACATTTGTTAAATGGCCCAAAAAAATGCACAAAGAGCTAAAAAATTCGGAGACAGCATAAATTAAGCACTTTTTTAAAAGAGCCTTAACTTTGGTTGTAGTCATCACATTTTGATGATTAAAAATTTGTTTTATAGGAAATTTTATCCTCTTTAAAAATGCCCTCTTCATGTTTCACACATGACTCACAGGGAACCACTTGTTTCGAGCAAACTGAAATTTATTTGATTTTCTAAAATTTTTGTTTCTAAAACATGTGTAATAATATGAAGGTTATCACTGTGAGAATCTTAGTTGGATCTTAGGACCTAAAACCACTCTGCCCTCTCCAGACCAACCACCTTGCTTCCCCACTCTGTGTTCCCTCTCTCTAATCTTACCCCTTTCTCTAGTTATAGATGAACCTCCCTATTTTCTAGCTGAGGTAATCATATTTGGACTTAGAATTAGATCATGCAATCTAATCAAGAAATAACTATAATTTGAAAGGACCGGAGTTAATGTCTTTTAAGCTAAATTAGGACAGAATGTCACGTGTATGAATTTGGTCAATTGGATCCAAATTCATTCGTGACATCACTCTGGGTAGGCAGACTTTGATATTTCTTAAGGTTATAATTTTATTAACTCTGATAATTTAAGGTATTTTTTCAACAAAAAAAATGGTTTGAAGTAGTACAAAATGAGTCGAATTTTTCAGGTCCGGTTCCTAGACCATTTTAAGTAAAAAACTTAATCTATTATCTTAACTGTTTACAGGTAAGAGGGTACAATATTGAAATCGACAATATCCAAGGTAAATTTGTTGCATGATTTATTAATAATAATTTTACTTTACTGAATTAAAAATATTCCGTAGAGCAATCCGGATGTACCAAGGAGTAACCCGTGGTGTAGTGGTTAAGGTATGTGGCCAATACACAGAATGAATGGACTCAATCCCAGCACGGGCCTCTAGGATTTTTATGAGAGGGATACAAATTCTGCGTACCACGTCCTTCAGAAGGGACGTAAAGCCGGTGGTCTCGAGCCTGTGCGTTATCAGTTAACGGTACTAATGTTTTCTAATTTACTAAGGAAAAGTTAACGGTACTAATGTTTTCTAATTTAATAAGGAAAAGTTAACGGTAGTAGTGTTTTCTAATTTAATAAGGAAAAGTTAACGGTACTAATGTTTTCTAATTTAATAAGGAAAAGTTAACGGTAGTAATGTTTTCCTGTTTACTGAGGAAAAGTATTTAGTGAGTTTATTTAGTCATGGGTTCAATCCCAGCATGGGCCTCTAGGGTTCTTATGAGAGGGATAAAAATTCTGCGTACCACGTCCTTTAGAAGGGACGTAATGACGGTGGTCTAAAGCCTGTGAGTTGTCAGGTTCTCGTTAAAGATCCCTTACTCTAAATGAATCTGGGTATAGGCAAAATTTAGGACCCTCATTATAGATTAATTTTAATACTATACTGTTCCTGCCTTGTAGTTTAAAGTGTGTGGAGGTTTGATTTAACAGTGAGAGCACGTGTTGCTCCCAGTTTTCACTAGACTATAAGACTCAGTGAAAATACGGATGTACCTGCATTAAATCTACAAAACCATGGGAACAACATAGTAGTAGACTTAATTAAAAAATCGTGTGCTGGGTACCCCATACCCGACTTTTTTGGTTATTTAACATAATAAGCAGTTTCGTTTTACTAAGGGAAAATATATATTTTAAGTTAAGAGGCCGAAATAAAGTAACAATTTGTAAATAAAAAACGGTTTTATTGACTCAAAAAAAGTTCTTTGAAAAGTGAATAATTTTGTTTTGAGTGAAATAATTCTATTTTACGTTCTTTTGGTTTAGATTGGAAGGAGAGGGACGTAATATAAAATCCCGTCTTTTACTCCTCCGAGCTGGGAGGGGAAAGCGAAGGAAGGGTTTTCTCAGGAAGGGCAACGCAAAGTTTATTTCCTTTTGAAGATCATTTTAATGGTTGACGTTTTGAAAGAAAGTTGCTTTTGACTTTATAAAAAAAAAACCTTAAAAATCAAAATTATAGTGCCAATTTTATTTTAAATGTGCTTTCATTTTAGTTTAAGTGAGGGGAGAGAGGAGGCCATTAGTGAGAGGTTATAGAACTCCTAAGCAAGTAGACCACTTTGTTGGCCTACTTTTTCTAAAACTTTAAAACGTTAGAACCTAAAGGTTTCTAAAATTTTTGTATAAATTAAATATTTTATGTATACAACTATACAACGGGTTCTTAAAGTGTATTACGTGAAAGGCTCTTAGGTGTTACTATATACTTATATATATATATATATATATATATATATTATATATATATATAATATATATATATATATATATATATATATATATTTATATATATATTTTACGTTCGGAGTCCCTCTCTGTCAGACGAAGAACATAGTTCGAAACGTTACTAATTTTATGTAAGTATTTTCTTAGTGTTTCCTATCTTAAATTCTGTATGTATAGTATATATATATATATATATTATACAAACACACATTTGATGATAATTTGTAGCAAAAGGATATATATTTGATCCCTATAAAATAGATTCTAAAATTTGATGTTTCTAGTTAGAAATATTTTGAAATATGATTCTTCCTGGATTATCCAGGTTTCTGGTGTTTTTAGGATTTTCTGAGTGGTTTTCACAAAGTTGTGTGTAAATTTGTATGTGTGAGTGTGTGTGATTGTGCGTGTGTTTTATAGGTGTGTGTAATTGTGTGTGTGCCTGTTATCATCGTAGCTCTCACCGTATTTATGCTAGAGAGATTAAACTTAGTTCGAATATCAATCTTTATGTCATTAACCGGAAAATATGATTCAGCAAAAATTTCGAAAAATCATAAAACACGAAATGGTTTTTGGTTCGATATGAGATTTGACACGCATGCAGGTAGGTATATATCTAACAAGTGTACCGAGTTTCATCTCATTATTAGCATTTGTTTATTTTAGCGAATTTTCATTATGAAAATGACGCTTATGAGGTTGTTCGGATGACGGAAGTTGGGGGTGGTAGTTATGACGTCATGAAAAAAAGTTTTTTGAAACTTAAAATGGCTTTTAAAACAAGGTATCTAGTATTTAGGTAGACGGCTAGCTGAATCGATAAGAACAATTTCAGCTCAATCGAACCATCACGAATGGCGCAATCGGTATACATATATATATATATATATATATATATATATATATATATATATATATATATATATAATATATATATATATATTATATATATATATATAATATATATATAATATATATATATATATATATATATAAATCTTGTATATATGTTATACAAGATATGTAACCTTTATACAAGGTTACTCCAACAGTTGCAACGTGTGATTTTTTCCTTGTTTCTTTATACCCTCATAAAAAACGTATTAGTTATGTATTTAAATATACTTATTATTTTTTATATTGCTTGTTAACTGTAAATTATTGCTTACTATTAATAATAGAGAATTAATAAACTCAAATATGTGAGAAAGCCTCTCAGGCCCGCTTCGCGGGCCTGAGAGGCCCGTTAAATACGTGGCAAAATGCCATGTAAAATGCCGCGAAGCGGCTACGGGCTGAAGGCCCGTATTTTATACAATGGGTTGTATAAGCTTTTTTAAAAATCGAAACATTTTCCGTTTAGGTTGAATTATGACACACGTTGAATTATAAGTATACTGCTTTGTTTGAATACGGCAAGTTTTTTCAATCTTCGGTTTTCGTTAGATCATCAAAGTTAAGCAGCATCGAGCGAGATCAGTGCCTGGTTTGATTCAGTGTAAAAATTGATGAAAAATTGTGTTTAAATGGGACTTCCTTTTTAAGATCTTAAAGTTTTGCTTTAATTTTGGCTTAGATAAACAAACAAAATTAAGGCAAATATTATGTGACATGGTGGATTCAGAACTAATAGTAGCATTGTCCTCTGAAATTAATATTTTATGAGAATACTTTGATAAAAATAAGTAAAGAAATGTTGATTAGTTGAGTCTTTGGGTGTGAGGATGTGAGAGTAAGAGAAAAAGAGAAAGAGAATCGAAGTTGTGTCGAGATAAACCCGAAACGGAATAGAAAGAGTTAGGGAGTAGAATCGACTCCAGACCCAGCAAGGCCCCGGTTAAGAAGTCTCTAGGGTCTGTCCTAAGCTAACAGATCCCACGAGAACAAAAAGGGCTTGATTTTTCAAACTTCCATTTCTTAATAACCCCCTGTTTCTTTTTCATTATACAAATATTATTGTAATACTTATAAAAAAAGATTAAATATAGAAAAGGGATTTTTTAAAACGATTTTTAAAAAGTAAGAAAATTTAATTTATTATATTTTTTATTAATATTTTAATTTTAAGATTTTCTAATTGATTTATAATTTTATTAGTTATGAGCAATTAAAAGAAATACCCAATTAAAGCAAATCCTTAATTATCAAAGGGTCATTGGAAATTGAATTTAATTTATAATTATTCTTTGAGGTTTTTACTTACCTTTTTTTTCTTATTTATTTTTTTCTTCCTTATTTTTTTTCTTATCTTATTTTTTCTTATTTTTTTATTCTTATTATTTTTTTCTTACTTTCTCCTTTTATTATTTATGAAAGTATTGTGTTAAGACTAATACTCTGAAACGATATCAGTAGAATAAGTCTAAATGGAGCCCATCATAAATAATGAAAGAAAAGAAGTCACTCTGCAAAACAAAACTTTATTACCACAGCACTTACAACCAAACTAGAGGCCATCATCAGTACAATACCTAACAAACAAGTAACAATAGAATAAATAAAAATAAAATAGTTATGAAAAAATTTGAAATAATTTTGAAATATAAACATAAATAAAGCATAAGGCATAAAAAATAATAAAAATAAGATATAAACATAAAGCATAAGCATTAAAAAATAAGATAAGCATAAGGCATAAAAATAAGATATAAACATAAGTAAAGCATAAGGCATAAAATACTTGGGCGATAAAAAATGTTGGTATACAAATTTAATTAAAAAGAAAAATAAATAAATAAATGTATGTGTGTGTATGTGTATATATGTATGTTATGTATATGTATGTGTGTATATATATGTATGTATGTGTGTGTGTATATATGTGTATGTATGTATGTAAGAGTAAGCACTTAGCATATAAGTTTTAGAGTGATGTTTTTGAGTAATTAGAGTATAGTTAGACACATGCAGATATTCCTTCTACAACTCAGGGCACTCCGCCTTTAAAGTGCAAGATTTTCCGATAGCCACAGTTATACCACAACAACCAAATGGTCACCATATGATTAATGATCAAATTCTATATTAATATGATGTTTATGCCACTTCTTTAGTTTATGTGACCCTATTTTTCTTTGAATCCATTCACTATTTAATTTATTAGAAGCGAATCATAAGTATTAAGGAAGGGATCATCTAATCTAAAGAAATGGCATGTTTAATACATATATAAGAAATTAATTATTTATATAATGTTGTGTATTATTTGTAAAAGTGGAAAATAAAAATTAAAAAAAATATAATAAACTTGAATAAAGAATAAAATAAAATATAATGATTAATAATAAATTACCGTCGTGCCATTAAAGAAGAAGAGAATTGAGTCAATGTTATTAGGTATTAGAGTCAGACTGACAGCAGGAGGCGACGGCTCTTGTAACATAGCTCTCAGTAAGAACAAAGGTTTATCTCATGCTCTTATTTATCTTTGTTCTGACTTCTTTCAATCTCTAATTTTCTAAAAAAAATCCATCTTGCGACATTTAATTACAACTTTATGAGGGCCATCAAAATAGTATTCAACGAATAAATGCTTGTAAAATTTGCTGTTATTTATAAATAACTCGACTTGCTTTAATTCTTAATCTTAATTTTTAATGGATTATCATTAGAAAATAATCTTTATAAGGTTTCAGTAAATGTTTTATAGGATAATGAGGTGATTCATTAAAAATAAAAAGTTTCTTTAGAGTAATAAAACTTTCTATTATAATATTCTTTGTATAGTTTATTTTAAAACTTAATTTTATGATTTTGACTTTTATGACTTTAAAATTATTCTGGCGACGATTTTTGTGAGAATGTTATTTTTGTCTATTTATTCTTTCAACTTGTGTGAAAGTTTCGCAATAATAATGAATTTTTTTGTTGGTTCCTTAATAAAGTTTTATTTTTTGAAAACATTTCTTATTCTTCAATAATCTTTATGGACTCATTTCGCACTCGTTCTAATTACTAAATGCCTTATTTTGCTTCAATTTGACTTATTATTAATATGGACGATTAGATTTAGGATTAGCTTCTGTCTATAATTATTAATTTGGAGGATTAGCTTCTGTCAATTAATTAGTAATTTGGAGGTGCTTCTGTCTATTAAAGTATTAATTTTGAGGATTAGCTTCTGTCAATTAATTATTAATTTGGAGGATTAGCTTCTGCAGGATTAGCTTCTGTCAATTAATTATTAATTTGGAGGATTAGCTTCTGTCTATTAAGTATTAATTTTGAGGATTAGCTTCTGTCTATTAATTATTAATTTGGAGGATTAGCTTCTGTTAATTAATTAGTAATTTGGAGGATTAGCTTCTGTCTATTAATCTGATGACGAGCGTAGCTTGTATAAATACTCAAAGTATTTATACTCACTTGTTCATGTTTCATACAGTTTTTGTCATTTAATTTATTTGTTTGTTTAAAAATTATAATCTTATTGACAATTAGCATTAAGATGCTAGAAATATAATTGTAAGTAATATAATTTATTTATTTGAAAAAATCCATAATAATAATAAAATAAAAATAATTAATAATTAATAAAAAAAGTTTTAGTTCCAACATTTCCTAATGTATTTGTATTGATCTATGTTGTAGATTACATGAATATGACCTGAGGTAGAGGGCGAAATATAGTGTATTAGTAGACAGCAGTAGTTATTTTATTCCTCTTAGTGCCCAACCTTAGCATTAATATAATTAATATGAGGAACAACAAAAGAAATTATAACGAATCCGATATAATGAGGAAAAAGTTCCCAGGTACCCCGTACCTAATGAGCTTTACAGCTTTGCAGAGAACTTAAAAAAAATCTGCTAAACAAATAAGTGTTTATACTTCGCTTCACTAATTTTTAAGGCATCTATAGTAATTTCATTCTAAAAAAGATTAATGAATATCTCTGACGGGCGATTTATCAAACTACTGGGGAGTGTCCTTTGCAAAGCAGAGCTGAAAATCTTAACCGCGAGGTGGAGTGGGGGCAGGAACAACCGGGGGAGGCAAATCCCTTGCGGTTGCTTTTAGGTAAAACTTAACCTTCCTGAAAAATTCATCTAAATATATATCCAAGAACTGTTAACTTTCCACAAGTCTTCATCATCCGTCACCAGTGCACAACAAGAAAGTTTTCTTCCTTTTCAGTTGTTTCCTTCAGTAATTAATATTTCACACGTTATTTAGATTTCCCTAACTTGCTATGGAAAGTATAATTAAAGATTATTTATATCTTTTAATTTGCTTTCAAAATTCAAGCAAGAAAAAGTAAAAAGTTACTTTTCTTTTCTGATTAGTCAAGGAAAAGTTAAACATAACTTATCTTTTAAAATTTGCTATGGATAAGAATAAAGTTACTTATCTTTTATAATTTACGTAGGAAAAGTTTAATGTTAATTGTCTTTCCTAATTTCCTAAGGAAAAGTTAACAGTACTAATGTTTTCTAATTTACTAAAAAAAATTAACAGTACTAATGTTTTCTAATTTACTGAGGAAAAGTATTTAGTGAGTTTATTTAGTCATGGGTTTAATCCCAACACGGGCCTCTAGGGTTCTTATGAGAGGGATAAAAGTTCTGTGTAATACGTCCTTCAGAAGGGACGTAAAGCCGGTGGTTTCGAGCCAGTGCGTTGTCAGGTACTCGTTAAAGATCCCATTCCCTAAATGAAACTGGGTATAGGAAAAATTTAGGACTCTCATAGTAGATTCATTATAATACTATAGTGTATCTGCCTTGTAGTTTAAAGTGTGTGGTGGTTTGGTTTAAGAGCGAGGGCACGTGTTGTTCCTGGTATTCACTAGACTATAAGAGTCAGTGAAAATATGTTAATTGCTTGAAAAAGCATGAGAGGAACCATAGAAATTCACGGCTCTTCTGTCTAGATTAGATGAAATATACCTACACTTGAAATTAAATGGAGTAGAACACTATCTTAGGGAGCTGGCAAATAGGGCCCAACAAAGTGGCCTTGCCTAGTAGTTACTACCCCCTCCCCCCCCCCCATATTACTACTACTAATGTGTAGTAGTATAAGTAAAGAGCTATAAGTTATTCGATTGAAAAAACACAATAAGCGGAATTGATAGAAAAAATAACAAAAATATGATATTTGAAAATAAACTTAATAAATTAAAACTATACCAAATCCTTTGGATTTATATGATTTCTTTTTGCCGAAGCAAGCAAAGAGTAGAGCAAAAAATATATATTCATGATTTTTCTTAGGGCTCAGGATATTTATATCTGAACTATATTATCTAGAGAAATTTGCATTTCTTATTTTAGGTTAATATGATACTTTTCTATATTTCTTCTATAAGAGATTAACGAAAAGCCATTAAACTTAAAATGGCTTCAAAACAACGTATCTCGCATTCTGGTAGATAGCTAGGTAAATTGATTGAGATCTGTTTTCAATCGAACTATCAAAAATGGCTAAACAATATATATATATATATATATATATAATATATATATATATATATATATATATATATATATATATTATATATATATATATATATATATATATATATATATATATATATATAATATATATATAATGTTGTATATATGTATATGTCTACGTCAAAGACTTCTACGGTACCTGTTGGCTTCGTAGAGTAGTGTTAAAAGGTGGGGATAGAGTATAGAATAGAGGCCTTTACCCCTTGTTCCATTCTGGTAAGCCTACTGTCCCAGAAAGACAGGACAAAAATGGCTACCCCTGAACCTCACAGAGCTAAGCCTGAGAAGCGAAATAATCTCGAAGTAGTCTTTATGTGGTCGAAGTCGTTCTAAAACGATTACGACCACTTTCAGTCCAATCGAACCATCCTAAGTAACGCAAACGGTATTTTTTATATAAACAAATTATGATTATATTTATTTTTAACCTAAACATACTCCTATAAACATTTTTTACTAGGGCAAAAAAATTAACATGAATTGTAAAATTAGATGAACAACATAAAACTACCATAAAATAAAAATAGGGTTAATAAAGAAAATTTGCTAGATACATGGCAAAATGCCGTGTAAAAATAAATACAAAAACAACAGTGTGGCCCCAAAGGGGTCATAGCAAAGTTCACTGGCCCGCCTAACGGGCCTGTTAGTACGATAGATAAGGCTAGCGAGTCCAATATGGTAAGAAATAGTTTTGTGTTTTTCTGATTTAAATCTTAAATTTAGATTTTAATCTAGATTGCTCTCTACCAACAATCTTAAAACCCCACCTTCAATCTTAAAAGCGTCTTTAGCTGCTACTGACACCTTCTAAGCAAAATCAATAAAAAAACACACTTTATAAGAAAAAGAAAAGAAAATCTGAAAGTATTTCTTTTAACATAAATTATGATAGAAAAATACCATTTATCTTACTTAGCTCCTTTTTATTCTATATTTTATATGAACATTTCTTATACGCCTCTCTTACAGAAAATTGTCAGTGAAAAAAACTTATTTTATGTTAATGTTATGACTTTAGACTTCTTTTTTTACTTATAATGATAAATAAAATAATCTCTCTACTTAATTACTTTAATTTTAAAAAAATCGGGTACGGGGTACCTCGGAACTTTTCATCGGATTCGCTACGCTCATTCTCCCTGCTTTAGACTCGCTTCGCTCGTCTTCAGATATTAAATACAGTATTCCAACTTTTTAAAAACCACTAAATAGTCCTTAAAAACACCCGCTTCGGATTTTTTTGCTGACGCAATATTTTTCCTGTATACCTACGGTATAAAATGTGGAAAAGTAAAAATATGTTTTCACCAAAAACTTACAAACATTTCTAGTTAAAAATTTTTAGTTCTTTATCTTTTAATCTATCTGACGATGTGTCGTACATTGAACAGTTTAGAAGATTAAAAGTTAAAGGCAGTAAAAGTTCGAAGGTTCAAAAGTCAATATTTTTAAAATGGCGGCTAATGTTTGTCCAATGTTAAATCTATTTTTTTTATAAATTTGTTTACATATTTTAAAATTTTTGATGACTCAGCTTTAAGTAAATTCTCTAAAAAGAGGTTCTCTCTTGATTATGGCGCTCAATAACTTTTAAATAATGTCTCAAATTGAAACGAAACATTGCATATAGTTAGATGTCAGGGAGAATTCGAAGTTTATAGTTTGTGAAAGATTTATAATCTCATCAACCAAATTTAGCAAGAAAAGGAAAGAAAAGATTTTCAGATAAGTGAACTTATAATTTTCACACGCTCTCACTTATATGTGACCTTTATCCTCACAGGTTCTTTAGCTTTATGTAAATTATTCACATGTTTAACCTGCTTTCCCTTGCAGTTAAAAGGCTCATAACCAATTCAAACCTTTTCTTATAGGAAAACCCTTTAAAAGGGTTTTATCCGAATAAAAACCAAGGCCTGTTTTTATTTTGATTAGACCCGGGTCCTTTACGGAATGAAAGCTATCAGGCTATTGGAAACACCTTTTTCGTTTAGTTAACTTTTAAAAGATTTTAAATAAGTGAAAAGTACAAAGCTAAATCTAATCAAGTTAAACAACAAAGGTTTTAAGTAATTAAGAACGATATAAAAGAAACAACTTTAGCGGACCGCAATTTAAAATATAACAATTGAGGTATTAAAAGTTAAATATATTTAAAACTATTCTAGCCCCAAATGTGATTGTCACTAATTTTGAATGATATTGTTGGGCTCAGAAAACTTCAAACTATCATGGAAAATATTTTTTTTGGATTTATGTCGTGATGTATACATGAAGTATATAGAACTGCGGACCAGTAGCTTAGTAGTAACACTCGCCTTACAACCTGAAGATCGAGGCTTCAAATCCAGTCGGGAGAAGACCTTGTGTAAGGTAATCGTAAGAACGTATCGAGGCTCTCAGAAGGTCTTGCATTCAAGGCCAGCCAACACAGCCTAGGTTTTATGCGGTTTCCCTTGGCTGTTGAGCAAATGCGGGGTTGAATTTTTTCTGAGACATATCTGGATCCACAATTCCGTTGTATCCAGCTCGTGTAAAGAAAAAGTTCTACGGCTTGGTGAAGAGACTGAAAGATTCTGAACCTTCGGACCGAGCACTGTGAAAGAGGAGACTTGAATGTAGCATAAGCGATTAAGGATGATATTTGGTTCTGGAAAACGCCGCCTAGTGATCTGTGCAACATTGGCTTTTAGGTCAGGGCCGTGAGAATGGGTGAATGCACACAAATTTTGGGGTTGCTATCGGCGTGTTTCCCCGTAAGGCTTTACCAGACTGGACAATGCAATAAATAGAACCTGTATCTTATAAGACTAAATAACTGAGGACATCCTCAGTATAAGCAGAAGGGACCTTAGAACAGTAACTGGACTACTGACTGGTCACTGTCACCTCCGAAAACATCTCCATACCATTGGTACCTTTAAAGATAACCCATTGTGTAGGCTTTGTGAATCAGAAACCGAAACTGCCTCTCACGTACTTCTGAGATGTGAAACCCTAGCCTTCCAAAGGCCCTCCAACTTTGGTAGCAGCACTCTCTCTAAGTTTGACTCTACCAATGAACCACTGGTCAAAAAGATCCTAGACCTAGTCCGAAGAAAAGGATTATTCTGACCTGGACCAATTGAGGGGATTGTACAATAGACTTCCAGTCGCAGAGCAAATGGGGTCTATCCTCGACTCCAACCCCAATCATTAATAATAATTGTAAAAACAACGTTATAAAGAAATAATAATCATAAAGAAATTATTGTTATAAAGAAATAATAAGACTAAAAGAACTGGTAAAACTGGTAAAAAAACGAGTAACTGGCGAGCTAGACGAGACTAATGAGATCAGAGTAGCTAGTAAGAGTAGGGAATATACTAGACAAACTTGTAACCTGTGATACAGGTAACAAGTACAGTCCCGTAAAAGGTAAAGTAGAAATACCAAAGTCTTTCCAGGTTAAGGTTTTTGGAAGACTAGAAACACTAAAACGACCCTACGGATTTCAGAGTTAAAATCAAGTACAGACTACCTCGGGGCTATTCCTCATCTTATTGGATTCGCTACGCTCATCCTCACTACTACGGACTCGCTTCGCTCGTCCTTAGATTATACAAGTGGTTAAATTTATACTGCAACACGACTTCGAACTCGCTTCGCTCATCCTTTAATAGTAAATATGTACATTTTATTCTCAGCTTTCATCCATCTAGGCATTGACCACGCTCGATGCTGCTTAACTTTTATGATCCATCAAAAATCATAGGTATAACATCCTATTTAAACATAACCTTATGCCCTTATTTATTAGGTAAAGGTATACACTTGTACCAAATTTCAACTTAAATGGTTTGTATTACGATTTTATCATTTTTTTAAGAAACGTACTCAAGTCATATGGTAAACATTTAAGTAATGCTGATAATGAGATGAAACTCAGCACTTATATTGATCTTATACAGTGCTACATGCGTGCAAAATCTCAATATGATCGAATTATGTTTTCGCGTTTTATGATTTTTTTAAATTTTCGAAGGGTCATTACCGCGGGTTAATGACGTCATTAAAAATTATTTTCCCAATAGGTTAACTGCACTTCAAGATTGATTTTGCAATTATAAGCAGCATTGTACAAATTTTAACTCTAGCATAAATACACTGTGAGAACTCAGATGATAGACAGAAACACACCACACACATTCCGACGGACGACAACTTGGGGAAAGTCACTTATGGGCCCTAAATACACCTGAAACGGATGTCTAGTGACATCCCGGTTTCGGAATTTTTTCCAATCCCAATACTTTGCCTATATTCCTACGGCGAAAGATAAAAAGAAAAAATATATATAAGAAAGGTTATTCAATTGCTCTAAAAATCTTAAGACGGGATTAAGCCCGATTTATCAATTTTAGTTGATTCAAGAACTTTTTAATGTATTTGACTAACTTTTGTGTTTGTATCTGTTATCATTGTAGCTCCAGAGTCTTTATGCTTCAAAGTTGAAACTTGTTAAAACCTCGATTTTTAAGTATAGTTTTGCTGCCCCGAAAATAATCTTTTGATGGATTAACTGTCTCAGCAACATATATATATATATATATATATAATATATATATATATATATATAATATATATATATGTGTGTGTGTGTGTGTGTGTGTGTGTGTGTGTGTGTGTGTTGCTGATACTGTTAATCCGTCATATATATATATATATATATATATATATATATATATATATATAATATATATATATATATATATATATATATATATAATGGCCCTTATTTATAATATATATTAATATAATTTATTATATTAATAATGTAATATAAAAAGTTATAAATAATATATATTTATATTTAGTCCTATATAACGCCAGTAAATAAGTTTTATTGAATGACATGTATGCGTTTTTAAAAAAATATTAAAAATCAAAATATGAACCAATGGGGTTTAAATTTAAAAAGATTTAGCTATCAACATAATAAATAATTATAGTAAGTTTCATTTCTATTTAGCTAATATATCTATAATTTTGTCCGATATTCCCTTTACCCGACGTTTGCTTTTAACCTTAGATACTGATTTTTCATTTTGTTCCTTTTAACATGATGATCTTCTATTATTATGAAAATTCTGTATGTTTCCTCAATATTTTAAAGTGAGTATCATCTCCATATCGATATACAATTTATTTATATCTCCTCAGCCTCTGGCAAGGAAAATCTGTTGATAAGAGAGAGGAAATTTTATAAACCTGTCTAAAACATTAACGCATCGATACATTTTCATTAAATCCTTCCTTCATATTCTCCTTCTACTACTTCTCCTCCCTTTCCATCATTTGCACTATTCCTTCTTCTCTTCCTTACTTTCTCTCTATCCTTTTCTTTCTTACTTCTTTCTCCTACTACTTCTCACTTATCGTATACTCCTCCTTATACACTCTCTACCTAGATCTTCCTTCAAATCTCTAAGATATGATATTTAAGAAATTCCAAATATTAGAGATAACAGATTTACAGTATAATATTCTGAGATAATACGGTTGGAGTTTAATCTAATCAAAACATGCGGAACATGCTTAGAAATTATTCAAGAAGAATTGCTTGTGCGTAATACATCCGCCTACGCTACTCTAAGAATCAAATTTCGAATGTTATTGAGGTTTCATTATAAGTCTATAATGTAATATAGTATATTAGCATAAATTAAAGAAACTAAAAATATTTATTACATATTATGTTTATTGTATATATCTAAAAAAAAGTACCTGCATTTTATCTTCGGAACTTTGAAAGTCTCCTCTTTTGATTTACAGTTCTTTTACTACTAGATAGAAGCCAATACATTCTGTTCCTTCGATGTCGCAAGAGTTCCGGTGGTAAAACACTTTTACTTAGCTTTAATTTTTCATATTTCCACCTTGATTTTGGCCACAGCTCATAATAAGCCGGAGCAGAATTGCTCTCAAAAGTAGGAGCGAAGTTATTATGACTTATGAAACGAAAGACAAAGTACCACTCGATAGGGAGTTTGCAATTGTTGAAATAATTGAGCATAAAGATTCTTCTCTGATGGGGAAGAATATTCATAATCTTATCAAAGAAGGGTTTCGAGCTTACTAAAAAAGCTCACAGGGGGGCGCCCAATAAGAGTAAAGTGTAAAAACAACAGTCAAAGAGAAGTGACAGACGTTCGAAGATATCAGAGAAATTAGTCCAGGTAAAGTAAAATTCGATTGAAAAACTCGAAAAATCGAAATGGCTTACCAGCAAAAGTTAGCTGAGATCGAAAAGCCTAAAATTTTAAAGCAATTAGAAATAACTAGAGGATCTTTAGATATAATTCGATCAAGTAGATACTCGGTTTTCTCTAGCGTAGGGTCTAATTTATTTGTAGCTTCTAGTGAGAACAATATTTTACGTAATCGAGAGTGGGTTAATAATATAGATAACCGCCAAGGCAAGCCTGCGGGGCGACCTGGTAGAACACAAATACATATTGAACCCGAGATTGTAGCTAGTTCGGGGAGGCAAACCAAATTCAAAGGAAATTAGCTAACAGTGTTTTGAGGGTATTAATATAGCGACTTGTTCTTGCGATGAATGTAGTGAAGAGACTCAGTAAATGTTTGTTAGAGTTTCTAATTACAAAGAAATCTATACCTGGTATTAGGTTTCTTAATCAAATAAAGCCGTACATATTTCATGAAATAGTTTCTCGTATCCACTTTTCTAACTTGTCTTTTCGTGGTTGATTCTCTTGGTTGTATAACACCCTCATTCCCGCATCTGAAACAATCCTCACGCCTACATGTGAGAAATATAAAATACCCACATGTGATTTCTATTTGTTTATTCTCTGTTTATTGTGAATGCCTAATATTGCGTCAATGTCTTGTCGATTAAACATGCTACACAGATGAGTAACCTTTCTTTATTAAACCTGGGTTACTAATCATTTTATTGTTAACGCGTTAGTCTTGTATTGTACACCAACATCAAATCAGTGTAATTACTTTTTTTCTGCTGGACGGAATTGATCAATCTTTTATTGAAAAATATTAGTTATTTAAATGTTAAATACCTAAAATTTAATCATGCAAAAAACCATAAAATGTTTAACAACCCAGGTTTAATAAACACAGGTGATGCGGCTGTTCAGCTAAGATCGAGTGAAGTGAGTTCAATAGTAAAAGGCTCTTGATATTTGATCACTTAGTAGTAATATGGGGAAGTGGTTGTATCAAACAAGCAAATAGACTACGTTGTTGGGCCCTTTTTGTCAGTTCCCTAAAATAGTGTTCAACTCCTTTTAATTTCATGGTATATTTCATCTAATTAAAGTCAGAACGGCTATGGATTTCTATGGTTCCTCTCATACTTTTTTAAGCAATCACACATATTTTCACCGACTCTTATAGTCTCGTAAAAACTAGGAACAATACATGACCTTGCTGTTAAATCAAACCTCCATATACTTTAAACTACTAGGCTGACACACAATAGTATTATAATGAATCAATTATGTGGGATGTGGATCCTAAGTTTTGCTTATTCCCAGTTTCATTTAGGGTAAGGGATCTTTAACGAGAACCTAACAACGCACAGGCTCCAGACCACCGGCTATACGTCCTTTCTGAAGGACGTGGTAGGCAGAATTTTTAAAATCCATGGGTCTCTTGTTAAAATCCAAGAGACCCGTATTGGGATTGAACCCAAGACTAAATAAACTCGTTAGTTTAAAGTCCATTTATTCTGTGTATTGGCCGCGTAACTTAACCACCACACCACGGACGACTCAGGCTCTCTGAGATATAAGATCACTATTTTACTCTGAAGTTAAGCTCTCCAAAACCGAAACACCCCAGTCATTGGACGGGTAGTACGCTTTGCTCTGACAGTTAAGCTGTACTAAAGGCAGTCTAGTTTTCCATTATATCTGTCCAAGCTTTAGAAGCAAGGAAGCTTTAGAAAACTTATTGAAGGAGACAAATGTTAAAGTAATGTGGGTCTTCGGATACACTGGTATACTCTGAAATGTAAATGATGAATAGGAAATGAAAATGATAGGAAACAGACCATCATTACATATAGTCCAAGAACCTGGTCTAAAAAATGTGACTCATTTTGTACTACTTCAACCCAAATGTTTTTGCAAATTTACCCTAAAATTAGAAATGCATAGTCAGAGTAAAGCCTGCGTAGGTAGGCTTTACGAATATGAATTAAAATATGAATGCGCATGCTCAACATTTAATAAAATCGCACAAATGTCAGTTTTCTTGCAATAAATGGTTCCCTGTAGGTCGTGTGCAAAACAAAAAGTAAACATTTTAAAGCTTATTTTTCTATGAAACGAATGTTTTTTCGTCAAAATAGGATAACTACAACTAAAGTTTTAAGAGTTTTTAAGTAGCAAAACAATATTTTTCAAAGGAATGCGCTGGTTTTGCAAAAATTAACTATTTGTTGGTGTTGAAAGAGCTATAACTCTAGTTTTAGTCGTTCTATTTTGATGATTGAACACTCTTTATAAAACATTTTATCACTTTTAAAAAATGTTTTCTTCATGTTTCGCACACGACCCACAGGGAATTTTAAGAAAACTTAATTTGTGCGGTTTTAAAAAGTTTTGAGCAGGCTCAATCATATGAAGGGTTCAACTCTGAATAAGCAGATTATGTTTTTCTTCATAATTTAGTTCATACTTTCAGAGAACTTCGGTTTGAAGTAGTGCAAAACGAGTCACATTTTATCATGTCCGGTTCTTGGAGTAATAGGGTTTTTTTAATGGGGACTAACATGTGACGGATTTAAAAAAGCTATATGGTGCGGATAGAGAATCCATAAGATAGCAGGACATTCCCTCGTCCATCCATCGTATGAGGGTGGACGATTTCGAGGTTGATGAAAAGGAATCAGTAGTTAAGTCTACTCACCGGGCTTAGGATGGCCTCCCCATCCTTAGTACTACTTATATTACCTTATGAATTACGTCAACATGACTATCTGTGAAAAAGCGAAGCGAATTTCATGTTATGGGGAAAGTACCAATATCCCTGTACATCCGTAAAATTGCAAAAATCGGCAAAATTAGGTGCTCTGTACCCAATTATTTTGTTTTTTTTGAGGTAGTACGTAATTGAGCACTTTATTGGACCGTTTTTAGGATGAGAAGCCAATCATTATTGTTATAGGAGGTTATTTAGTACTTTTCACTTCCGAGGACAATAATGAATGTTAAAAAAACGTAAAAGTAAAAAAGACGTAAAAGTGTTAAAAGACGTAAAAGTACTCGTAATTCATATATTGCCGCCATTACTGTAATGTAGCGTGTTCAAAAAACAATCTGTGTAAAAGCTTTATGAGTTTTCTTTAAAAACGTTCATTTTGTTTCTGTTTTTGTTCGTAGACTATTTTTTTTCGTTTTTAAAAGTTGTTCTAATTGTCAATTTTTGTGTGTTTTTTTTGTAAAGCTTTTACATTTTTGAGTAAAAGTGTGAAGCTATGGATGAATTCAATGACGACGATAATATGGAGTTAATTGGACGTTTTTTTTTTCAATTAAGTATATAGCGCAGTTTATTTAATGAGTGCTACCTCAAAAAAAATAGTGTATGCCATCCAGCTGAGAATGTCTTTGTCTTGGCAATTTTTCCCGACTCGCTTCGCTCGTCGGTAAATCTAATTGCCGTGGCATAAAGACACACTTCTCAGCCTTATGGCATAAATAACTATTTCCTTGAGAAAAGGGCTAGTTACATATAAATCACTTGACTTGTTTTATAGTCAGATGCAAATTATATAATTTCGTGTTACAAGTGATAAATATTTAAGAAAATTCTGGCGCGGTGGTTCGCATGTCGGGCGAATTTCCTTTGGATGCGTGTTTTCGTGCTTTTTACATTATATAAGTTTACAACTACTAAATAAATAATTCCGGCGCGGTGGTCCGCTGTCGGGCGAAGTTCATATAAAATGCGTGTTTCCGTGCTAAACAACCCATTTCTTGCTTATGCAAGAACCATGCCCATAGCGTGGTTCCGGTTCATGCTTTAGAACCTAAGCAGTTACTAAATTGTCAAGCACTGCTCGTAACTCATTTTGTCTGTATTTTCCAAAGGAAATGCGCTAAAACCTTTAAAGATAACTGACTAAGCTTAAAGATAAGTAACTAATCTTTAAACTAGTGCAAATAATAGTGCGTACTTCTAATTTTAGAGGCATAGTTTTGTACAACAACTGGATGATTATGCGCATTTCCTTTGGAAAATACAGACAAAATGAGTTACGAGCAGTGCTTGACAATTGAGTAACTGCTTAGGTTCTAAAGCATGAACCGGAACCACGCTATGGGCATGGTTCTTGCATAAGCAAGAAATGGGTTGTTTAGCACGGAAACACGCATTTTATATGAAATTCGCCCGACAGCGGACCACCGCGCCGGAATTATTTATTTAGTAGTTGTAAACTTATATAATGTAAAAAGCACGAAAACACGCATCCAAAGGAAATTCGCCCG
The DNA here is from genome assembly GCA_018340805.1 of Microvelia longipes. Taxonomy (NCBI): domain Eukaryota; kingdom Metazoa; phylum Arthropoda; class Insecta; order Hemiptera; family Veliidae; genus Microvelia; species Microvelia longipes. The sequence goes on from JACMZG010001913.1 coordinate 6,333,921, forward strand.
ACATGCGGACCACCGCGCCAGAATTATTTTCTAGTTGTAAACTTATATTAGGTAAAAAAAACGAATAAAAAATTATTGTCCCTACTAGGATTTGAACCCAGGTACTCTGGGTTTGAGTGGTCGCATCCAAAGGAAATTCGCCGACATGCGGACCACCGCGCCAGAATTATTTTCTAGTTGTAAACTTATATTAAGTAAAAAAAAAAACGATAAAAAATTATCGACCCTTCCAGGATTTGAACCCAGGTACCCTGAGTTTAAGTGGTCGTATTGACTCCGGACCACTGGCATTCAACCCAGAGGCCTAAAAAACATTGAAAACGACACCCTACTCGAAATTTATTTTTTTCAACGACCGTAATTTTGGTTTTCTATAATTTTTGTGGTTTTTTCGACTTTTAAAGTAGTCGTATCGACTTCGGACCGGTTTCATTCGATTTAGCGCCCAAAATTACATAGAAAACGACACCCCACTCGAAATTTATTTTTTATCGACCTAAATTTTGGTTTTTGGTAATTTACAATGGTTTTTTCGATTTTTAGGTCACTTAGAATGGTCGTATCGACTTCGGACCGGTTTCATTCGATTCAGCGCCGAAAAGTACATAGAAAACGACACCCTACTCGAAATTTATTTTTTATCGACCTAAATTTTGGTTTTTGGTAATTTACAATGGTTTTTTCGATTTTTAGGTCACTTAGAGTGGTCGTATCGACTTCGGACCGGTTTCATTCGATTCAGCGTCTCAAAAAACATAAATACTGACCTTTTTCGCGGCCAAAAATATTAACCCTGAATTTTGCCGATTTTTTGAAAATTTCGCTGTCTCAGCAAACCGGGTTAATGACGTCACAAAAACCTGGTTTTCAATAGGGTTCGTGTCCTTCCAAAGGTTGATTTTTGTACCAAGTTTGATTAAAAAATATTAATCCGTTCGAAAGATAGAGTGTTTACAAGAAAGTGTCTAGAAATACATATATATACATATATATATATATTATATATAATATATTATATATATATATATATAATATATAATAAAGTCTCGCGAAACGTATTTTTTCGTCATTAGGGACCTCTGAAACGGATTTGTGTCGTGGTCCGAGGTTCGAATTCCGCCATGACGCCTATCCATTAGCCGAATTTCCAAAGGAAATTCGCTAAAAATGAGATATTATAAGGTTTCTTTCAGTAAAGCTAGTTTAGTTGCTTTAAAGAATTCTATCTTGCGTGTGTTATACTTAGTTTAGTTTCGACACAAATATACATCGGAATTTGTTTCTGAGCAGAAATGTTTTCTGAGCTATTTTCCAGATTCTACAAATTTAGGTTCTAATGTAGTTTAGTCTAAGACTGAGTTGTTCTTATTATAATGAAAACCAACGGCTTTGTGTTAAAAAAATCCTTTTCTGCAAATGAGTCAATTTGCAAAAATACTTTCGACGGTTATTTTTAAGCTTTTGTTATTTTTGGCTTAATACCTGTTATTAATTATTATGAATTAAAGGTAGTTATTTAAAAACAAAATCACCAGTTGTTTTTTAATAAAAAGAAACAGTTTTAACTTGAAGTGGGTTTTATTTATTCACTCATTAAACTCATTCGTTATAACAAAAAATTGATTACTTTAATTAAGTGTTTACAAATTATTCGAACTAGAAAAAACGAAAAAAAAAAATAAAAAGATCGCACAAGAAGAAGAATTCCCCAATTTTAGAACTTATCTTAAAATAGAATTCTATTTTAAGATAAATAATAATAAAATTATTTTTTCATGTTTTAGTGCTTTAAAAATTTATTCACATTTTATTTAATATATACATTCCATACAAATTGTTGAAACAGTAAAATTGTTTAACAGCAAATAACTCTATTGTCCCGACCAAAATGTGTGGTTTTGTGATATTTTATATTGGTGAGTTAGAGTGCCACGGTGACTCAAGCTCTTCTCTACCGGTCGCATTTTCATCATTCAAATTATCTACTTGATACTAAGGTATTTATTTTGAGCTCAACTTCATTTTTACCGTAGTTATTCAGGAAACCAAAAAAACTCTTTTTACCTAAATTATCCTTTCAGGTGTTTTTATAACCTCTAAAGTGGTTTTATCAAGAAAAATATGGGGTCCGATTTAAAATTTAAAAATTAGTTGCTATAGGGTATCGTTGCAATAAACCAATGCCTTTATAATTAATGCAACAAAATAAACTTCTCTATTCATAATGGAGATCCCCCCCCCCCAGATCAAAAATGTTTCTAATACGGTTCCAAAATACATACAGGAGGAAAAGACTTTTAAACCTTCTTCTACATATGATTTGTATTAATTTATTATCTATACATATAATATTATATCATTTGATATTTATTTAGTAATTTTAATTTAGGTGTTTAATAAATTGTATTTATCTAGTAAGAAGTTTTTAAAAGTAATTTAAACGATTCTTTTTTCTAATTTAAAACCAAATAGACAAGGAAATACGTATGAATAGATATTTTCCAATTTGTTTATATGATCTTTTTAATCCTATTTTAAATCTGTATCACTTGCTAATACTAAAATCTATAAAATTATAATTAGTCTAAAAATTCATTGAATATACAGTGAGATGTAAAAACCAATTAAATCTTTATTTGAGCTTTAATAACCGGCATAACTACTCCTGATATTTCAATTAATTGAACTTGCTGTGACGAAAATATATTTTTTTCGAAAAGCATACAAAATTAGAACCGATAAACGACAAAAAAATATAATAACTTCAGTGAGCAAACAGAGAGAAAATAATTAGGTAAATATAATTATTAATTATATTTACCTAATTATATTAATTAATATTGATTATGTTTTTAAAACAAAATCAATATTATATCCACATTCTTTACTGTTCTCATACATATTTATTTTTTAAAAAGTTTCGCTTCGCTCGCTAAACCCAAGATATTATTAATCTATTCTAAAAATTACTTAGTTACTTATAAATATGGTATTATCAATTAAATTAATGAAGACTTTAGTCATTTTTATTAAAATTAATTGAAAATAAATTGACGAAGAGCTTTCGCCCAGGGATCCTGAGCTCCTTCAGTTCTTAAAATAAAAAAGTTAGAAAATAAAATTTTGTTTGTTTTTTTAATATAATAAATTTTAATAAAAAAGACTAAAAACTTCATTATTTTGATTGATATTACAGTTTGTAATCGTCCCAAAAGCTCTAAAGTTATAAATATAGTATAATTAAGGAATTTTGCCAAGCTCGATCGACTCCTAAAATGAAAAACGTAGTAACTTAAAAGAGGCTTTATTTGCTCGTTATATTGCTTGTACTACTTCTGAAATCTGATAAATGTTTGCTCGCTCTTTATATTGCTTCTTCAATAAATGTTTGCTCCGCTCTTTATATTGCTTATACAACTTCTGAATTCAAATAAATTCGCTAAACTTCTGATTTTGTTTGCTTCGCTCTTTATATTGCTTTACAACTTCTGAATTCAAATAAATGTTTGCTCCGCTCTTTATATTGCTTATACAACTTCTGAATTCAAATAAATGTTTGCTTCGCTCTTTATATTGCTTATACAACTTCTGAATTCAAATAAATGTTTGCTTCGCTCTTTATATTGCTTATACAACTCTGAATTCAAATAAATGTTTGCTTCGCTCTATATTGCTTATACAACTTCTGAATTCAAAATAAATGTTTGCTTCGCTCTTTATATTGCTTATACAATTCTGAATTCAAATAAAGTTTGCTTCGCTCTTTATATTGCTTATACAACTTCTGAATTCAAATAAATGTTTGCTTCGCTCTTATATTGCTTATACAACTCTGAATTCAAATAAATGTTTGCTCCGCTCTTTATATTGCTTATACACTTCTGAATTCAAATAAATGTTTGCTTCGCTCTTTAATATTGCTTATACAACTTCTGAATTCAATAAAATGTTTGCTTCGCTCTTTATATTGCTTTATACAACTTCTGAATTCAAATAAATGTTTTGCTCCGCCTTTATATGCTTATACAACTTCTGAATTCAAATAAATGTTTGCTTCGCTCTTTATATTGCTTATACAACTTCTGAATTCAAATAAATGTTTGCTTCGCTCTTTATATTGCTTATACAACTTCTGAATTCAAATAAATTTTTGCTTCGCTCAATACATTGGTTACACTACATACAAAAATTAATAAATGTTTCCCTCCCTACATGTGAAATTTAATAAATACTACTGAGCTACCGGTCCTTGGAATTTGTTTTCCTCCGAATAAGATGTATACAGTTTCATAACCTTGTTCAATTAACAAATTATTGAAGGTAATTAACGTTTATGCGAGAAAATGAGTGAACAGAGAACATATTATGTTTCAATGTTGCTATAGTAAAATATAGTAATTTAAACACCTTTAGAAGAATAGCTCAAGCATGATATATTAAACCTCTTTTAGTATAAATAGCTCTAATAATACTCTAAAGAGATAGCTCTAGCAAGCACTTAGTGTAGAATAGTTCCGTATGACCCTTCTACAGTATTAAACTCTAGGGTTTCACTAAAAAGCTTTAGGTCTAAATTTATTATATTTTGCTTTAATAGTCCCATACATCGAAATACATACATTATACACTTACACTCGCAACAATTAGACAACTACATACACATATACATAGTCTTGTGTGTTATAACATGAAAATATAGAACAATAGCGTGGTCTACTCATTAGACTATTGTTTCTGCTGTTCTATTTCACTATTCAACATAACATCGAGATGAAAACAGTTAGTAGAACGCACTAGGAAAGCACTCTAGACTCTAGTAATATGTCTATGACACTTGAAACATTCTGCAATGTTTTCAGACAGTGTAAATATCCCTGAGTATAATTCATATTGAACAAAATGAAAATAAAATCCTAAAATCAACAAAATAAATTTTAGTAGAATGGAATTGTTGATAAGAGTTTTAAGTAGATGCTAATTTTCAAACAAGCCAAAGGGAAGTATGATGAACTGTTTCAAAAAAATTTTTCGTTGTAGGGTTTAATAGTTGCTCGGTTAAAATTTGCTATCCAGTAGAAGTGAAATAAAACGTATGTTTGTTCTAACCAAGCCATCGACTTCAAATCGCCTCGAGATCTTACAATCCAAAAAATATTTTTAACTCCTATTGTCTCGAGATCCTGCTATCCAAATCCCTTCAAAAGCCAATCGCCTCGAGTTCCTGCTATCCAAACCCCTTCAAACGCCAATCGCCTCGAGATCCTGCTATCCAAACCCCTTCGACGCCAATCGCCTCGAGATCCTTCTATCAAAACCCTTTCGAACGCCAATTGCCTCGAGATCCTTCTATCCAAACCCCTTCGAATGCTAATCACCTCGAGATCCTGCTATCCAAACCCTTTCGAACACCAATCGCCTCGAGATCCTTCTATCCAAACTCCTTCGAACGCCAATTGCCTCGAGATCCTGCTATCCAAACCCCTTCGAATGCCAATCGCCTCGAGATCCTGCTATCCAAACCCCTTCGAACGCCAATTGCCTCGAGATCCTGCTATCCAAACTCCTTCGAACGCCAATCGCCTCGAGATCCTTCTATCCAAACCCTTTCGAACGCCAATCGCCTCGAGATCCTTCTATCCAAACTCCTTCGAACGCCAATTGCCTCGAGATCCTGCTATCCAAATGCCTTCGAATGCCAATCGCCTCGAGATCCTGCTATCCAAATGCCTTCGAATGCCAATCGCCTCGAGATCCTTCTATCCAAACTTTCGAACGCCAATTGCTCGAGATCCTTCTATCCAAACCCCTTCGAATGCCAATCACCTCGAGATCCTGCTATCCAAACCCCTTCGAACGCCAATCACCTCGAGATCCTGCTATCCAACCCTTCGAATGCCAATCACCTCGAGATCCTGCTATCCAAACCCCTTCGAATGCCAATCACCTCGAGATCCTGCTATCCAAACCCCTTCGAATGCCAATCCCTCGAGATCCTGCTATCCCCCCCTTCGAACGCCAATTGCCTCGAGATCCTGCTATCCAAACCCTTCGAATGCTAATCGCCTTGAGATCTGCTATCCAAACCCTTTCGAATGCTAATCGCCTTGAGATCCTGCTATCCAAATGCCCTTCGAATGCCCAATCGCCTCGAGATCCTGCTATTCAAACCCCTTCGAACGCCAATCGCCTCGAGATCCTGCTATCCAAACCCCTTCGAACGCCAATCGCCTCGAGATCCTGCTATCCAAACCCCTTCGAACGCCAATTGCCTCGAGATCCTGCTATCCAAACCCTTCGAACGCCAATCGCCTCGAGATCCTTCTATCCAAACTCCTTCGAACGCCAATTGCCTCGAGATCCTGCTATCCAAACCCCTTCGAATGCTAATCGCCTTGAGATCCTGCTATCCAAATGCCTTCGAACGCCAATTGCCTCGAGATCCTGCTATCCAAACTCCTTCGAACGCCAATCGCCTCGAGATCCTTCTATCCAAACCCTTCGAACCCCAATTGCCTCGAGATCCTTCTATCCAAACCCCTTCGAATGCCAATCGCCTTGAGATCCTGCTATCCAAACCCCTTCGAATGCCAATCGCCTCGAGATCCTGCTATCCAAACCCCGTCGAATGCTAATCGCCTTGAGATCCTGCTATCCAAAGCCTTCGAATGCTAATGCCTTGAGATTCTGCTATCCAAACCCTTTCGAATGCTAATCGCCTTGAGATCCTGCTATCCAAATGCCTTCGAATGCCAATCGCCTCGAGATCCTGCTATCCAACCCTTCGATTGCCAATCGCCTTGCGATCCTGCTATCCAAATGCCTTTGAATGCCAATCGCCTTGAGATCCTGCTATCCAAACCCCTTCGAATGCTAATCGCCTTGAGATCCTGCTATCCAAATGCCTTCGAATGCCAATCGCCTTGAGATCCTGCTATCCAAACCCCTTCGAATGATAATCGCCTTGAGATCCTGCTATCCAAATGCCTTCGAATGCTAATAGCCTCGAAATCCTGCTATCCAAACTTAAAGGAGTAGAAAAAACTCCAAAAAACAAGGAGTCGAACACAATCTTAGGGAGCTGGCAAAAAGGACCCAACCACGTGGCCTACTTGCCTGGTAGTTACTACCACTTCCCCATATTACTACTACTACTACAAACACAATACTTTTCCTATAAAACAATTTCTTTTCCTAATCGAGGAAAAGAAAAATTGGGATTACTCACTTAATGTAAAATGTTAAGTAAATGAAAAAGGCTAAAATATAATTTTCATAACCTCCCGCCCCTGAGAAATCAGTTCTGTACAGAAATATAATACGAAGTCCATGGTGTAAATTCGGTGGAGTTCAAAACTGGAGAAAATTCTGTTGGCTTGAATTATATATGAGTATTCCCGGAAAATTCACAGGTTTAGAAGCTATGGTTTTTACACTCTCCCTATTAGAGTTGCTTAATAATTCAGGATCCTTCACAGTTAAGTGTTTTTGTAACTAGCTCTTGTTTTAGATAAAAATATAACTTGAAAGGTTGTATTATCTACCTTATTTATTTATGCAAAATATTTGATTTTAAATTAAATTTACAAAACTAGCAATATCGAATATTGGATATTTTTTTGATTAATGAAATAATCAATCAAATATTAGGTAAATTTTAAGATAAAGTAATTGCTAAAAGGCTTCAGGATTTAAACTCTAATTAATATTAGGATTGGTTGATGTTTAAAATTGAAAACTTCCATTATTGGCCGAAGCGTGAGGTGAAGTATTATCGAAATACCTAAGGTACTTAGTATCCTTTGTAAGATTCCTTATTATTATAGCGAACTTAGCAATTGCTAAGTTGCTAATAGAGAATAAACTAAGATATAGAGGATAAAGTAAGATATAGAGGATAAGCTATGATATAAAGGATAAACTAAGATATATATGATAAACTAAGATTTAGAAGATAAAGTAAGATATAGAGGATAACCTAAGATATAGTGGATAAACTAAGATATAGATGATAAACTAAGATAATAGAGAGATATATAGGAGATAAGATGATACTACTAAGATATAGATGATAAACTAAGATATAGAGAATAAACTAGAGATAAACTAAGATATAGAGAATAAACTAAGATATAGATGATAAACTAAGATATAGAGATAAACTTAAGATATAAACAAGAATAAATAAACTAAGATAAATAGAATAAGAATAAACTAAGATATAGAGAATAAACTAAGAATAAGATATAAGATATAGAATAAACTAAGATATAATGATAAACTAAGATATAGAATAAACTAAGATATAGAGAATAAACTAGAGATATAGATATACTAAGATATATGATGATAAACTAAGATAAATAGATATAACTAAGATATATAAACTAAGATATAAGATAAAACTAAGATATATGATAAACTAAGATATGATGATAAACTAATGAAAACTAGAGATATATAAAACTAAGATATAGATTAAACTATAGATATAGACTGATAAACTAAGATATAAAATAAACTAAGAATTATAGATGAATAAACTAAGATATAGATGATAAACTAAGATATAGAGAATAAACTAAGATATAGATGATAAACTAAGATATAGATGATAAACCTAAGATATTAAGAATGAATAAAGCTATAGATGTAAATATAGAGATAAGAAATAAACTAAGATATAGATGATAAACTAAGATATAGAGAATAAACTAAGATATAGATGATAAACTAAGATATAGAGATGAATAAACTAAGATATAAGATATAAACTAAGATATAGATGATAAAATAGATATGATAAACTAAGATATAATGATAACTAAGATATAAGAATACTAAATAAGAAGATATAGAGAAACTAAAACTAAGATATATAAGAATAAACTAAGATATAGAGAATAAACTAGAGAATATAAGATATAGATATAAACTAACTTGAGTAGAAAATGGAGAGTTAACTCATGAAAGAAGAGCGAGCGCATTCTTACGACAGACGAAACTCCGCCCCAATATAATTTTGTAGTTATAACCTTATATAATTTAAATGAACGGTAAAAGTGGTCGATTGTAACATGATTCAAACTTGGATGCACATTTAGTATCGACTCAAGTCCGTTTTAATTCCTCGAAACTTTTACTACACTGGAACCGACTCCTTCCCTGTCACCTATCCCATTTACGATTTCTTCAAAGAAACTTCGGTCAACAAATTTACAAGAAGTTTTTTGCTTAAAATCATCTGATGATTAGTGCTAAAAGTGATCGATTGTACCAGGGTTCGAACTTGGCTTTTAGTACTCGTAACAACTCGAGACCGTTTTCATTCAACTCAGAGTCCTAAAAACAACTCGAATCTGTCATTACTCTCATGGAACCGACTCCTTCCCTGTGAATTATCCCATTTATGTTTTTTTTCAAAGAAACTTCGGTCAAAAAATTTACAAAAAATAAACAATTCAGGTTTTAATCTAAATGTCATTTATCATTTTAAAAAAGTTTTGAAAAATGCTAAATCATCAAGTGTTTTTACAATTCTACTCTCTTCACTAACTCTAGTTAGAAAAAAATGTTTTAAATGATACTTCACTAAGTTTAAAAACAACAACCCTTGCATGGAAACAGGGGCTAAAATTAAGAGAGAAAAGCTTTGTTTTAACATATGGTAATTTCCTTTACACCTGGTAATAATTACCGAGAATAATATGGTAAAACTCTATACAAAGTGAGGGGTCTCTTGAAATAAATTTTTGTTTGAAGAGCCCAATATGTTAAATACAATAGACTGGACTCTTCATAAAGCTACAATGTGTTGTATTTATCGTTTGCAAATTATTTTAATATTTCGAGTCAGAAATATAAACACTGCATATTAATTACATAATTAAAACCTAAGTAGTAGTAATATGGGGGGGGGGGAGTGGTAGTAACTACCAGGCAAGTAGGCCACGTTTTTAGACCCCTTTTGACAGCTCTCTAAGATTGTGTTCTACTCCTTTTAATTTCAAGTGTATGTATATTTCATCTAATCTTGACAGAAGAGCCATGAATTTCAATGGTTCCTCTCATGCTTTTTTTAAGCAATCATACATATTTTCATTGACTCTTATATTCTAGTGAAAACTAGGAACAACACGTGCTCTCACTGTTAAACCAAACCTCCATACACTTTAAACTACAAGGCAGAAACAGTATAGTATTATAATGAATCTACCATGAGGGATCCTAAATTTTGCCTATACCCAGTTTCATTTAGGGTAAGGGATCTTTAAAGAGTACCTGACAACGAACAGGCTCGAGACCACCGGCTTTACGTCCCTTCTGAAGAACGTGGTACGCAGAATTTTTATCCCTCTCATAAAAGTCTTAGAAGCCCGTGCTGGGATTGAAACCATGACTAAATAAACTTGGAAGTTTAAGTCCATTCATTCTGTGTATTGGCCGCGTACCTCAACCATTATACTACGGGTGACTCTTAATTAAAACCTAAAAATTTTAACTAAAACAGTGTACGGAGTACCTCAAAATGTCTCCTACGATACTTAGGACTCGCTTCGCTCGCCCACAGACTATTAGTCCAAGAGCCAGGCCTAAAAAATGTAACTCATTTTGTGCTACTTTAAACCAAATTTTTCTGAACATACATATACCTGAAATATTTAATGACGTCATTAAACCGCATACATTTTGTCTCAGCGAAAATTTCGAACAGGAAAAAAATATACGATCAGATTTAGATATGATTCTGATACTAGAATCATAAACGTCAAAATTTAAGAATGTAAATTTAATCTAAATCTATATTAGATATTAAATCTATACATCCATTTAAAAATGGAATTTAGCTGATTAATGAATAAACAAAATTTCTATTGTTACCTAGAAGTTATTAAATAACACTGACTTGTATTTTCAATTACAACATGTGCATATGTCTTTGCTATATACATGTTGTATATGTATATGCATGTTTAGTATAATAATGTATTTTGATTATATAAAGCATTATAATATATTTACCATAATATTCCAAATTTCCTGCATATTGTAATGTAAAATAATAATTATTAATTAAACTTTACTATTCATAGTTCGTTATATTAATTAAATTATATGAGGGTTAAAGTTAATTTGTATTTATGGTGTAATATATTCATATGTTGAATTGTAATAATAAATTTAATTTATAGGTCATGTTGTCTAAATGTCGTATCACTCATAGAGATATATCACTAGAGAGGCCATATAGGTTAAATTTTGAAACATCGAAAAAGTAACCTTACCACCTTGCTAATAAATACAGTCCATAGAATTATACTATATATAGAAGGAGCACTACTGATAACACGAAAGGCGGTTCACTGGTGCACTTAAGTAATGCTGCCACCCTAACAATATACAATTTTCTTAAAACAAAGTTGGCAGTACTTCCGGTTTCTGAATTATTATGTTCTATTATTAATTAATGATTGATTATTCATAAAATACTAATATAAATATCGGTGCATTACAATATTTAAAGCATTTTAAATTGTAGTTTAACGTATTTATTAAAATTATATTAAAAGTAGTCCTCGTCAACTAAATGTAGATTCTTGTATTCCGCCATCTTTTTGCCATCTAAGACCGGTTTTATTAAGTACTCAGCTGGTGTTTTAAGTTATTAAAATTTGTTCTTTACGATCTTTCTTCATTAATAGATATTTATGACACATATTTAAAATAATGTTTTGTTGTCAGGTTGGCAGCATTACTTAAGTGCACCAGTCAACCGGCTTTCGTGTTATCAGTGGAATTACAATGTGTTTACGGTCCTGTGCTCCTTCTATATAGTATTATTTTAAGATAAAATCATACGATTAGCAGAAACTTTCAGTAAGTTATACAGTAGAGCGTTTAAAATACAAATGAAAATACAAGGAATGTGCGGGAAGCCGAAAACAATTGTTTTATTATAACCTTAACTCACTCTTTGTGAAGGTTTCTATGAGATTACACAGAGAAATTGGTGTTACTTTACTTATTTATTACGTAAAGGTATACACGTGTATTAAATATCAACTCAATTTGATTATCTTTCTTTTTATTACAATTTTTAAAGAACATATACAAGTTATTTGGTAAAAATTAAACAATGGTTTCGACTTTATGCTCCCTCTATAGTAAAAACCGCTTAGGAGGTCTTAAAAACACCTGAAAATCCCGGTCTCGGATTTTCAGTGCAAACTAGTGATGTGCCGAATCGACTTTTTTAAATCGACTTTATTTAAATTGACTTCATACGAGTCAACCCAAAGAAATCGCCTTAAAATCGATTTAGGTCAAAAGTCGACTCGTTTAAGTCGACTTGAATCGACTCAAGTCGATTCAAGTCAACTCGAGTCGATTCGAGTCGACTCATAAAAAAATTTACTTTTCAAATCGACTCGCAAAAAAAATCGACTCAAAAAGTCGACTTGGCACATCACTAATGCAAACGCAATACTTTTTCTATATACTCACAGTACGAACGAGAAAAAGTAAAAATATTTTCACGATCATTTTTTAAAACCTTCATTTTATTAAATAAACGACAGAACGTAAAAGGAAAACATAATAAACGCCAAAGACAAACACAAAGGAAAAAAGGTGTAAACAACTGACACACATACCTGTTTAAAGTAAACACATTATAGTAGCTAAATGCAACAAAAAAGAGCTACTCAACAGCAAAATATAATAAGAGCGTATTAGGTAAGGACAATAAAGACTAAGGAAATTGAAACGCAAACACACACACTGTATTATTAAAAAGTCTTTGTTGAAATTTAGGTATCAAAGGAACCACATGCGAAGCCCTGAATGTCTTAAATTGGGGTTCTCAGGAATAAAAGTACCTACGCTTTCGTTTTCTTTATTTTTCTTCGTGGATAAAAAGATTTATGTCTACTGTGTAAATATACATCTATGTATTACTTTTTAGCGAATTTGTTTAAAAAAAAAACAGAAATGATGTATTTTGGGATAAATAATAAATTAAAGATATAGTTATCAAACCAGCTTTAGTTCTGCAATAGTTTGTGATGATTTAATTATTGGCTTTTTTCGATCAAAATTTCGTAAACACTGTTTACATTTTCAGAAATACTGAAACACTAATAAATAATTAAATGAAAAGTCTCTCTACAAAAACTTTATTGGCAAGAGCTTTAACCTAGCTAGAGGCCATCATCAGTGCAAATCCGTTTTAAGAAATAAAAGGAAGAAGAGTGAATCTATGATTTAGCTTTAGATATTAGATTTAGACTCTGACTATAATATATAAGCTAAATTATAGACTCCACTCTTCTTCCTTTTATTTCTTCAACTGTTTTGCACTGACGATGGCCTCTAGCTAGGATGAAAGCGCTTTGTCAATAAAGTTTTATTTTTTTGGTGAGACTTTTCATTTAATTATTTTTGATGAACTCCATTCACGCCCATTCTCAATATGAAACACCAATGATACAAAAATATCATGATGAACAAATATTTGGTTCATAATGACAAATAAACAAAATATAAAATTTGTAAAACCAATAAAACTTAAAACCTACCGTTTAGAACCCAAATAAAGTTTAAGTTATAACAATTAAACATAAAACTATATAGTTAAAACAATAAACATTTTAGAAATTGATTAAATATTAAAATTAAGGTACAAGACAAATACATCAAACTGTGTTATTTACTTACTAAAGTTTGCTATTTACTTACCTACTTGTGTTATTTACCCACCAAAGTTTTTTATTTACATATTAAAGTGTGTTATTTACTTATCAAAGTGTTTTATTTACAAATATAACTTTGTTATTTACACAGAAAAGTTGGTTATTTACATACAAAAGTGTGTTATTTACACAGAAAAGTTGGTTATTTACATACAAAAGTGTGTTATTTACACAGAAAAGTTGGTTATTTACATACGAAAGTGTGTTATTTACACAGAAAAGTTGGTTATTTACATACGAAAGTGTTTTATTTACACAGAAAAGTTAGTTTTTTACATACTAAAGTGTGATATTTACACATTTTTAACCACGAATAACTGAACTAGGCTTTATTTTAACAATAAATGCATTGTACTTTTTTATTTACAAATATAACTTTGTTATTTACATATCAAAGTTTGTTATTTACAAACCAAAGTTTGTTATTTATTCAGAAAAGTTGGTTATTTACATACGAAAGTGTGTTATTTCAACAAAAAAGTTGGTTATTCACATACACATTTTTAACCACAAATAACTGAACTAGGCTTTATTTTAACAATGAATGCATTGTACTTTTTTAGAATAATGTATTTGAAAAAACGATCCTTTTTACAAACTGACCTCCTATTTTAAGGAATAGGTAAGAAGAAAGAAATATACAGGGAAACAATCATAGAGATGTATTCCTAGAGGGAGCGTATACTATCCCAACCCCAACACAATGAGAGGCTCTCGTCAGTTCAGGGCTCTCTGTGTAACCTCATCTAGAAATTTGTTAAGGTTATAATAAATCAACCTCTTCCGGCTCTTCACACATTGTTCGTATTTTGTTTTGTATTTTAAACATTCTCTTCTATAAGTTACTTCATTTGCTTCTGATTATTTGTTTATTTCGAGAGTTGAAAGTGTTCAGGTTACTTATTCGGTGTTACAAATTTGACCGACACGGCCTTCTCAATTAATAATATTTCTATGAAAACAATAACCAAGTACAATTCGTTAAACTTGCAAAACAACATTGTATCTTATTTTTACTTTTTTTTAAACAAACTAATTTTCTTGTTTGAGTATGTGGAAATATAAAGGAGAAAAATGTTTTTCTTTTAACAGCGGGCGAAGAAAATACAGGCATAATACAACGTTTTTTTTCTACAAATGTGCCTTTAAAAATAACAAAAAGTGAAATAAGCTTTTCCAAAAGAAGCTTAAATTTTTAAGAGCTTGTTCTTCTTTTTAAATAAGTGCAAACAATAAAGAAAAAGTTTTAGTGAAAAACAAAAAAAAAAGAAAGAAATAAAAACTGTTAATGATGTTCGCTATTGTTATACATCGACACACAATCAAATTTTGGCCCGGTGGTCCGCATGCTGAGCGAATTTCCTATTGAATGCGTGTTTCCGGGCTTAACAATTCATTCATGTTTTGGTTGGTGTTCCGGTTTATGCTTTATAATTTGAGCAGCTACTTAATTATCATGTAAGGGGCAACTTTGTAAGGACGAATAAAAAGAACTTAATGTAACTTAAACTCAAGATTTTTAATAGTTATAAAACATAAATAACACATAAAAAAACATAATAAGGACACACATTCTCTAAAAGAAAAACGAGAGAGAGACGCTACATAAAACCGCCAAAACCTTAGAATAATACTATATATAGAAGGAGCACTACTGATAACACGAAAGCCGGTTCACTGGTGCAACTAAGTAATGCTGCCACCCTTACAAAATACAATTTTCTAAAAAAAGTTGGCAATACTTCCGGTTGCTGAATTATTATATTCTATTATTAATTAATGATTGATTATTCATAAAATACTAATATAAATATCGGTGCATTACAATATTTTATGCATTTTAAATTGTAGTTTAACGTATTTATTAAAATTATATATAAAAAGTAGTCCTCGTCAACTAAATGTAGATTCTTGTATTCCGCCACCCTTTTGCCATCTAAGACCAGTTTTATTAAATACTCAGCAGGTGTTTTAAGTTATTATATTTGTTCTGTACGATCTTTCTTCATTAATAGATATTTATGACACATATTTAAAATAATGTTTTGTTGTCAGGTTGGCAGCATTACTTAGTTGCACCAGTCAACCGGCTTTCGTGTTATCAGTGGAATTACATTGTGTTTACGGTCCTGTGCTCCTTCTATATATAGTATTATTCTAAGGCCAAAACCAACAAAGATAACCACACACACACGGCATCACCAGGTTCAGTCAGAACTCTAAGTGATTCCCTGTAGTGCGGGTCAATCTAACTGCAAAATTCCTTACAATCAAGCTCTACTCACTATTCATTGTTTCTGTATCCGATAGGTTATACATATCTATGCCAATAAAATTAGCAAAGAACCCCATAGTTTGGATCAGTTCAAAGATCAGTTAGTGATTATCTTTACAGGTTTTCCTTTGAAAAATACAGAATAATGAGTTACGAATAGTGCTAAATAATTACGTAGCTGCTTAAGTTATTAAACATAAACCAGAACCTTAAGCAAGAAATGGATTCATCATGATGTTTAATAAAAAAAAAACACGCTAGAATTAAAAACAATTAATATATTGTCAACCACAATGGTATAAATATAATTATAACAGAGCGGTTTCGAATTTACGTCATCGTCAGTCTGTAAACAGCTCTGATGATGACGTTAAGTCGAAACCGGTCAGTTATATTTGTTTTATACTATTGTGGTTGACAATATATTAATTGTTTTTAATTCTAGCGTGTTTTGTTAATTAAATTTCATGGTGAGTCTATACTACGAAATCTCCGTCAAAACAACTAATGCTTTAAGAAATGGATAGTTAAGTACGGGAACTCGCATTTCATAGAAAATTCGCCCTGCATGCGGACCACCGTGCCAGAGTTATATTGTAGTTATAAACGTATTGAATGTAAATTAGCAATAAAATAAATATCGTCCAGGATAGGATTCGAACCCAGATTCCCTAGATTTGAGAACTGGTAAAGACTACGGACCATTTTCATTAAACTCACAGGCCCAAAAAACTTCGTAAACGACTACCTCCTTTAAATTTTTCTTTTACCAGACGTGTCTTATGTTTTCCGATAATTGACCCAAACACATTGTTAATGATAAACAACTCGAAATTTATTTTTCATCGACCGAACTTTTTTTCCGGGACTTTACTGCAATTTTGTCGACTTTTTATTCACTAAGAGTCACCATTTGAACAGGTTTCATTCGATTCAGCGTGCCAAAAAAACTTAAATGATGACTTCTTTTCGACAAAAAAATACCTTAAATTATTACCTTTTTTTAAATTTGGTGACCCAGCAAACTGAGTTAATGACGTCACAACAAGCTGGTTTTCAATAGGGTTCGTATCCTCTTTAAAGACGATTCGCATACCAAGTTTTCCAAAAATGTTTATATGTTCGAAAGAGAGCTAAATGCAATTTATAAATGCAATCGAATTCTTCCGAAAAAAAAAAATCTTCAAAACTATGAAGATATTTTTACTAGAGGGACCGCATTGGTTAAATTGTATATTAATTTTGTAATATCTCCACTGCAACGAAAAATCTTTAAATTAATACAAAATGTTTTAGGTAAATAATAATTTTGTAACATCTCCTCTGCAGTAGAGAAATCACAAAATTAATACAAAATGATTTTGGTAAATACTAGTTTTGTAATATTATTATTATTATTTTTGTTATATTATTATTTATTATTATTATCTCCTCTACAGTAGAGAAATTACAAAAAATTAATACAAAATGATTTAGGTTAATAATAATTTTGTAACATCTCCTCTGCAGCAGAGAAATCACAAAATTTTTGGTGAATAGTAATTTTCTAATATATTCTCTGCAACGTTGATTTTTTTTTTTTTTTTTTTTGGAGGTCAACTGCAGGGTTATGTTCCTCCAGTGTAGTTTAATTAAATAAGGTCTAAGAAAATTATTTGATATTTTTGGTTATAGGTACATAGTTTTACATAGTAATACATAGGTTTAAGTAAATATAGATGTTTTTAAGGTATTAAATAATAAGGATAGTTAGGTGAGTAGTACATAACAATTTAGTTTACAGGTCAGTAATTAGTTCAGCTTGATGGAGGTATCGTATAGTATTTGCACGTTTTGTTCGTCGTCCTTAAGAATTCTGGCATGCTAGCTGGTAGCGTTGATATATTGAAACACTGTTTACATTTGGAACGTACCCTGTACTTATACTATTATAACTGAGTACATTATTCTGCTTATAGTACAAGACCATGGCCTAAAAACGTGAATCATTTTGTACAGCTTCAGACCAAATTATTTTAAAAATATGCCTTAAAGTATGAAGGAAAAGCATAGTTTGCTTATACAGAGTGAAGCCCTTCATATGATTGCGCATGCTCTAAATATTAGAAAATCTCACAAATTTCAGTTTTCGTGTAATAGGTGGTTCCCTGTAGGTCGTGTGCCAAACATGCAGGGGACTTTTTAAAGCTGATAACATTTTCTATAAAACGAGTGTTTTTTTGCGGAAGACTACAACTAAAGTTATGGCCATTTGTAAAATGACCAAAAAAGGTCCAAAAAGCCGGTATTGTTCCAAAGAAATTTGCTGACCTTGTATAAATTAATCATTTTTTAGTGTTATTAAATTAGCCATAACATAGTTTGCAGTATCCGACTTTGATGATTAAACACTCGTTTCCTTAAACATTTTATCATCTTTAAAAAAAGTTTTGCACACGACCCACAGGGAACCACTTATTTCAAGAAAACTGAAAGTTGTGCGATTTTATAAAATTGTAAGATTGTGCAATTATGTGAATGACTCCACTCTAGATAGGCAGACTATGTTTTTTCTTCATAACTAAAGGTATATTTTCAGAAACATTTTGTTTAAAGTAGTACAAAATGAGCCACATTTTTTCAGGTCCGGCTCTTGGATTATTAGTTTTGGCAGAATAAACTCTAGTTTACTCCATTCTATAAAGACGTAAATATAAGTCTATCCACAAATAAATTTCAAAAATAGCAAAACTGCCTCTCAACCTACAGATCATCCTCAATAAATACAAACGTAAATACGATAAACTTCAAAATACCAAATACATTATTTAGCAGAATTTTGCTTAGCAAAGTGAAATAAAAATCAGTTAAATATGGTGGGATTTTTCACACCGGGAGGAAATCCTTCTTGTTAAATTATATATGAGAAAAACTGGTAAATTCCCTGGTTTCGGTGCTAAGCACTCTCCTCATCAGAGTTGGTTATTTATTTATCTCATCTCTACTTTGCTAAAATGTGTTATTCTTGCCGCTATATAATTTTAACATTTAATATTTTTGACCATCGACACAAAAAAATTTTTTTTTTTTTTTTTTTGGTTAATCTTTCCTGTATGATCATAATTTTATAAACTAGAAATGGGTTGCGCCCTGAGCTGACGTAAGAAAAGTATAAGTAATATTTAAAAAAATCTATTGAAATATGCGAAAACTTTTTATTTTTCAAACTTGTGGTGGTCGTGTTATTTTTTTATTTGATAATAACTATTATGTTCTATGTTTCGTTCCCCCTCCATTCCTACATAATCATAACCCTATAAACACCCTTTAAACAAAACATTTTGGCTGCATAAGTGATAAACAGGTTAATATTCATCAAAAACTGCCATATTGTGACGTCATAATATGGGAGTGCAATTTAAACTTTTATTACAGAAGCTTACCATAAAAACTTTTTAATGGGTTAATTTAAAACTAGAACTTATCTCGAGATGTTTAAACTTTATTCTAAACTTGGATTAAACTTTATTAGACTTATTTATAATCTCTGTGAAGTTAAATACATAGAGATTGCAATGCTTACCTTTTTCCATAAGGCCAAAGAAAAATAGGCAAAATTAAAGACAACAGAATTAAAAGAGTACTAAAATTTATAATTTTACTATTTGTCCCTATCTTAGAAGCTAATTAATATTACTAAGAGAATAGCTCATTTTGCTTATAATGAGCAAAAAAATGAAGCTGATAGAATTTATAAGGTGATTCAATTGGAGGGATTTTATGAATGAATTTTTTTTTGACATTTTAGGTTATAATCCAGAATTGACGTCATTGCAGGAATAAATAGGGACTTTTCAATGTTGACCGCCTATACAGAGTCCTGCAATGACGTCACACGCCATTCATAAAAACGTCAGGTTATAACCTTCGAATGCGTTTGGTTTGTTTACATCGAATTGAATCACCTTATACATTTCTAATAAAAAAATATCATTAAAAAGAAGAAGACCTTTTAAAATTCCAGACATTTGCTGAAAGTACAAACTTTAAGTATAGTAATACAATTTTATCCGCCATGTCGAAGAAAATTTTCCCGGCTCGTGGACTTCAGGGTCAGATTTTTTAGACTGATCACACTAAGCGACGTCTATGCAACTTGTTGCTGAGTTTTTCATTGTTTTCCGGATATTGAATTTCTTTTAATCTTTTATCTTTGACCCGTTTCAAGTTTGTTCCCTATTATTATTTTGCCATAGCGTGTTGGTTATCTTTAAGTATAAGTTTCTTGACTTAAATTACCTAGATGATACGCTAAGTGGGCAATAGGGCGTGGAAAATTTTTACCTGTATTTTAATTAAGGGATTGGTAAGGGAGTAAATGCATTAAATGAGATCTAAGAAGTTAAAAAAGAAGAAAAATTTAAATAAACCAGATAATTTCGTCTTTTTTCTCCCCTTTTATCAAAATATCTTTACACATTCTTTAAATACTTACCGGAATTTTATTAAAACCCGACAGTACATTGCTAATTTTTGAACTTTTGAAGCTTCGCTACCTAGTTTTCCTAATTCCTCGAATTCCGAGCAATGCGAAAAAAAATTCTACGTGCTGTTCTATATTCCATAGTTTTTGGAATTTTTAAAATAATTTGAAGGGAAAAATTAACATTA
Source organism: Microvelia longipes (assembly GCA_018340805.1). Classification (NCBI taxonomy): domain Eukaryota; kingdom Metazoa; phylum Arthropoda; class Insecta; order Hemiptera; family Veliidae; genus Microvelia; species Microvelia longipes. The sequence continues at coordinate 6,354,594 of JACMZG010001913.1, forward strand.
TATGAGGTGGAAAACCATAATAAACTGACTTTATTTAGTACCAACATAATAATAATTAATATATAAAACATGGACAGAAATCTAAACTAAGATATATCACGGTAAATTTTTTTCTTTTGCGTAAAAATTTTCTATTCCTTGCTAAAGTTAACAATTTAAGGAAAAGTATTGAATTCGATAAGTATAACAGTTGTGCTATGACACCCTAGATGTTAGAATACCTCGTTATTCAAAGGTCGAACATAGGAAACTCGAAATTGTACCACCTTGAGCATTGGGCAAACACGACATTCTAAGGATGATAAAAGTCACCATATGAAGACTTTAGGGTTCAATCTATTTTGAGATCAAGCATAGCGAGGCCGAATTAATAACCTGCGTAGGCTTCCGCGGTTATTTTCATGAAGTTTTAGGCAAGGACTGTTCTAAGTACTCCGTGGAGAAAATTGTAGGTCTTTTGGGGGGTGACCGCGTACACTTAACAATGTAGATGAAAAATCCGTCCATTCGCTTTCACTGTGGAAGGCGTCTTCAGGGAGGTAGACAATCATGGATAAAACACAATGCTCTACAATAATAAACTGAACTGTCAGGTTTTGTAGAGCATTTTGCCGCGTCAATGTAGATCAAAAATCCGTCAATTCGCTTCCACTGTAGAAGGCGTCTTCAGGGATGTAGACAATCATGGATGAAAACACAATGCTCTACAATAATAAACTGAACTGTCAGGTTTTGTAGAGCATTTTGCCGCGTCAATGTAGATCAAAATCCGTCAATTCGCTTCACTGTAGAAGGCGTCTTCAGGGATGTAGACAATCATGGATGAAAACACAATGCTCTACAATACTAAACAGAGTTGTTAAGTTTTGTAGAGCATTTTGTTTTTATCCATGATGTCCTACATTCCTGATCTGTAAAGTTTTGTAGAGCATCGTGTTTTTATCCATGATGTCTTACATCCCTGATCTGTAAAGTTTTGTAGAGCATCGTGTTTTTATCCATGATGTCCTACATCCCTGATCTGTAAAGTTTTGTAGAGCATCGTGTTTTTATCCATGATGTCCTACATCCCTGATCTGTAAAGTTGTTTAGAGCATCGTGTTTTTATCCTTGATGTCCTACGTCCTTGAACTGTTAACTTTTTTAGAGAATTGTGTTTTTATCCATGATGTCTTACATCCCTGAAAATGCCTTGGATTCTTCATCAACTTTGACGTTGTCCATACTGGAAGAACTAAATCTTCAAGACCGAAGTAATACCACCTTAAGCCGTGGATAATCAGGGATTTTTAGGGAGAGCGGCGCGAGTCCGAAGTATTTACACCCTTGACTTTGGATATCGACATTATTCAGAGGTCGACTTAAGTAACAGTAGAAAATTATTTCCAGAGGAAATTCGCTTATAGTGAATCCCTGTACCCTGTATTAAGATGAATTTCTAAACCACCATTTTTACTTTTCCACATTTATACCGTAGGTATATTGGAAAAGTATTGTGTTTGCTAAAAAATCCGAAACCGGGATGTAACCGCATTATCCGTTACAAGCGTTTTCAAGGCCTCCTGAGTGGATTTTGCAAACTTGTCAGTCTGTGTGTGTGTGTGTGTCTGTTATCATCGTAGCTCCCAGAGTATTTATCCTAGAAACTTGGAACTTGGTACAAAAATGATTTTACCGCAGTAGTTGTGTTATTAAAAAAATATTTTTTATGCCATCATTAACCTGCAATAATGACTCAGCAATAATTTTTAAAAAATTATAAAACGCGGATAAATGATGCGATCATATTGAAATTTAGCACACATGAAGCTATGTACAGGACTAACTTATCTGTTAAGTTTCATTAAATTATCGTCATTAGTTCGATTTTTATCAAATAACTTGTATACGTTTTTTTTTTTAAAATTGTAAAAAATCGGAAAATAATCTCATTAAGTTAAAATTTAGTTCAAGTGTATACCTTTATGTAATAAATAATTACACTAAGTTTTGTTTTAATAAAACATGTCTATCCTTGTTTTTTGTGGATCTTAAAAGTTTAGCAGCATCTAGTTTGGTAACTGATTGAGTTTCCGCTAAGAACGAAACAATTGAATTTATTATCTTAGGACGATCAAAGCAAGTCCAATAGATCATAAAATGTTTTATGATGGATCATAAAAGTTAAGCAGCATCGAGAGTGGTTAGTGCCTAGATGGATGACAGCCAAGATAAAAATATACGTATTTACTATTAGAGGACAAGCGAAGCGAGTTCGAAGACGTGTTGTGGTATAAGTTTCACAACTTGTATAATCTGAGTACGAGCGAAGCGAGTCCGAAGCTGGGAGGATGACACTAGCAAATCCGATGTATTAAGGAAATGTTCCGAGGTACCCCGTACCCGATTTCTTTTAGTTTAATTATATTTAATATAAATTGTTTATTGTCTGTTTTCTAACAGAAATCGTTTCTTTTATCAGGTTGATTATAATGAATCTCTTGGAGGAGAATTGCCACCGGAAGACCAGGAGGATACCCTAGCAACCTTATCACTACTTTTTATTGGTAAGTTTCCATGTTTTTGATATAACGTACAGGTTGCTACACCCTTTATTATTTTAGCAAATTTCGTTTTCACATTATCCCCCAAATAATTAAACACCCAATTATCTGAGCCTTGATACGTACTTAAACACCTAATTATTCGAGCCTTGATACGTACCTAAACACCTAATTATTCGTGCCTTAATACGTACTCAAACACCCAATTATCCGAGCCTTGATACGTACTCAAACACCCAATAAAACCAAGGGGTCATATCCAGAAACGATTCGTACGTTTATTCGAATTCAAAGATGGTCAAAACAATGGTCAAAACCGATGGTTTATACACACAAGATAAGCCTCACAATTTTACGCACTATAACCCACGCTAAGGCGCAATTTGAAACCTTTCAACGAGAAATCGATGTGTCATTTCCCGGATATTATAAACACGTATTCAATTACCGTACACAATTATGCGTACTGTGTATACGCACTCAAACACCCGATTATTTAATAAAAAATCAAATACGTGATATAGCTATCTATTTAACTTTTAAATCAATAAGCAAACGTCATTATTTATTGCCCATAATTTCTTCTCTTTAAGCAATTATGCGCACTGTGTATACGCACTTAAACACCCAATTATTTAATAAAAAGTCAAATAAGTGATATATATATATCTATTTAACTTTTAAATCAATAAACCAAACGTCGTTATTTATTGCCCATAATTTCTTCTCTTCAAGCAATTATGTGGTTTTAAAGGATCGCTATTTATTCAACCAATTTTTCCTTTTTTAACCCTATTTAGGTTAAATCTTAAGGTTTTATTTAACAATACCTTTTCAATGTTGAGTTAAGTTTATTTATTCTTATTAATATTGCTTGCTTACTCAATAGCATTATACCTTATTATACCTGCTTGCTTTATTATTCTCATCTCTTCTCATCTCATTGTTATCTCTATATATATCTTCTACTTCGAATTTAACCTTTAATTATATTTTTAATACAATATTTATCGTTTAACCTTATATTTTTAAATAAAGATTTTATAATTGCATACTTTTATTTTTAAATAAAGAGTTCAATCGACTGTGGATAGTAATATAAGCTATTTATTGAAAGCTCCTGTCCTTATAAAAATGTTAATTTAAAACATATGTAAACTAAACGTTTTTTTAGACATTTCAGAGTGAAATATCTCTGTATTATCTGTAGTAGAATGTAACACAAACTATTCCAGCACCATATTAACAAAGTATTTATGACAAAATACATACCTCATTATGAAACAAATTTTAAATTTATACCCAAAACTAGAAAATTATCACATTAACAAAAACCAAATGTCACATACAAATGTCCAATTTAGTGCTGTAAAAGTCAAAGTAGAGGCGTTTTAAAAATTTAATAGTGGGAAATTTGTCGTGTTTAAAGACACAAGTACAACAACCAGGTCATCAAATTTCGGCCGAGAGAGCAAAATGTCCGTTTCTCAACCATTCCCTCCCAATTTATAAGAAGTAAGATTTTGTAAGTTTCTCCCTTCTAGAGAAACATAATCAAAGTTGAATCCAACATATAAATAAGGCAAAGGGCTAGCTGTTGATGTTAGTTTCTCTAAAGGCAGTATCCGTTCAAATGTAGAGTAGTTGAGCTGAGAAATGCTAATACTTCAATTTATCACAAACCCAAAACTTTAAAACAAAAATCATTAAACTCTATAAATCCCCAACCAAAACTTTTTTTCCTCCACAATAATCTCGCTTTCATATTTATGCTTTTGTTTCGTTTTCCCAAATGTTTATACAAATTGTAATTATGCCGTTTGTAATTGCGTCCTTTTTAACTGTGCCCTTTATTGTATCCCAGTAAGAAATTCCCCTAGATATTATATTTTTGACCCATGTCACAAAGTTTGGTTATGACTACCAAACCCTTTAATCTTTTTTTTGCTGCTTAGCCCTTTCACTTGCCATTTATATCTACGTATCCGACGCTTAATCTACGGATTTATGAAAATCATTGGATATAAATACATTAATAATCATAATATATCCTTTATAACGAATTTAAAATGTATCGCTGCACCGTTTTCACAGTAGGATCTAGGTCCAGTAATACACCGCTTTCAATGTTTTTTCATTTTTTTTAATAGATTTCTAATTGTTTGATTTGTAGATGATTTAGTGCGTACACACTGTACACAGTTTAGTTTAAGGTGTTTTAACGTTGATTAGTTTATAGATTCAAGGTATCCTCAAAATATGGAAGAAATAGGTAGAAATAGTATATTATGCTACTAGGCAGCAAAATGGAATTTTGCAGACGAGTTTTATAAATTTGCCCCCGAGCCGAAGGCGAGGGTGGGCTATGGAAATTACCTGCAGAGGCGTAAGCCGAGGCAGGTAATTAACCCATTTGACAGACGGCGAAGCCGAGGCTGGCAAATGGCGAATTACCTGCAGAGGCGTAAGCCGAGGCAGGTAATTAATTGCACGAGTCTGCAATGTTTCCTTTGCTGCATAGTAGCATATACTATTTTATCTACTAAAGGCAGAAAAAATACACAAGAGATTATTTTAAATACTTGCTGCGAGATTTTACAGGCAGTAAAGAGTGCTTTGAAGTAGATGCAACGCTGACAATATCAGGTGGAGTGTGGTCCAATAACTCGTCAATGTCAACAATGTTTGTATTTGTTTATTCACTTTACTGTTGTTCTCACTCATTATGTTTTAGTAATTTAACTTTAGTTTATAGATTTAGTTTTTGATACGTTTATTTTTGTAACTTTGTATACTTAAACTAATTATAACAACATTAAATACAAAATCTGACGACTTAAACATTAAGATTTGTCGATTCATATACAGCTGGTAAATAATTTAATTTAATGCCAAAATTATCAGTGTTGCCAATTTGTTTCCAAAACATTATATATTATTAGGTAAATAAATGTTAAACATTTAATAATAATTTCGTAATTTTAAGTAACAATAATGAAAGTTACATACTAGAAACAAGCTAGAATAAATCATAGTTTACAAAATAAAACAATACCGAAATTCACGCAATAATTTGTAAAATAATAACCTCCGCTCATTCATTTTCCCGCATAGGGAGTTTTGACTTTTTCCCCATGTTATTTAAATGAGCCATAACTCCCTATGCGTACTGTTTTAAAATATTTCCCGTATTGTTTGACAGTGCAGGTAAAATGACATTTTGCAGCTTAAAAACAGTCTAGTAATGGCTAATTTTGCTGCCGTGAGTAGATAAAATATATTTCATATTTTTCACGCCACAGGCCCTAAAAATCACGTTGCGTACAGTGTAATATACAGTGGCAGCTTAAATAGCGAGGTATTTAAACTTTTTTAGGTCACTTGTCGAGGCAGAATACTGCTGCGTTCCTAAATTTAAAGTTCTTCATTCCTATTATAATTTAAAATTCTTCATCTATATTATAATTTAAAGTTCTCTATCTATATTATGATTTAAAGTTCTCCATCTACATATATAATAATTTAAAGTTCGTCATCTATATTATAATTTTAATTTCCTCGTCTATATTATAAATTAAAATGCTTCATCTTATAATTTAAAGTTCTCCATCTATATTTTAATTTTAAGTTCTTCTTCTATATTATAATTCAAAGCTCTTCGTCTATGTTATATTATACGTCCTTCCATGTATTATAATTAAATAATGAAAGCAGTTTCAAGAAGCAATTAATTAAAAGCATGATTTTAGTAGCGTTTTGTTTATCAAAGGAATCGAAGGAAAATACTTTACTTAACTTTAATAACACGTTGATATAGCGTCATGCTTCATTATGTTAATTTGTCCTCTCCTACCCCACCACCCCCCACCTCTACTAAATCCATTTCCCCCTGGGGCTATAAACCTTTGGAATGAGACACAATTGGCATTGAATGCCTAAAAAAATTTTGTCAGTATCAGCTCTCGTGGTTTGAAAATCGTTAGATGCTCGTGATTTGAAAACACGTAGCTCAAACTTCTATACATTTTGTGTTATAAATACATAACCAGCAAGAACAACTTGTACAAAATGGTTATAACTCTGACAGCAGGCAAAAATAGGCACCAGTGAACTCTTAGTTGAACCACTCTACTGTAGTTAGAGGCTGCATGATCCATGTATAGGTCAAATAGACTGTTCATCTACTATATGTAATTTTGATTTCAAAATTATTTATCTATATGTTTGTTTCCCTAGTTACTAAATGAAGGAAACATTGCTTTAGCTAAAAATAAAACACCCATTTCTTTCATGAACCACCATTACCAGTATATTTTAGCACCTACAGACCCCAAGTATGGAAAAGAATTGAAATGCGTGCTTTCTTGCTTATTAATCCAATTTTTGCTTAATTTTTCGGTATTTGTTTAATAACTTGAGCAGTAGCGTCACGACTTGTTTTTCAAGTTATTCAAAATTTTCAAAGAAAATTCACTAAAACTTAGCATAAACTGAGCTTCAAATAAGTGCAAATAATACTGTGATGTGTAGTCATGTATCTATGTGTACTGTAGTCGTGTAGTCATGTATTCATATGTACTGTAGTCGTACAGTCATGTATTCATGTGGACTGTAGTCGTGTAGTCATGTAATCTATGGGGTAAATGTGCGTATTTTCTTTAAAAATCTCGAAAAAATCAAATATCATGTTGTGGAGCTACATACTTAGTTTATTAAATATATACCGAAAATTAAGCAAAACTTGGTTTGATAAGTAAAAAAGCGCGAATTTCAATAAAAATTCGCCCGGCTTACGAACCACCGCGCTAGAATTTTTTTACTCTAAAATATTTTTTCGTTTACGCTTCATAACTTGAATACGTGCATTTCTTGTTACTTGATTTTTACGGTATCTTTTTAAATAAAAACTGACCTTGTGGATCAGTGATAAGTTGTGAAAAAGACTATTGGTCAAGAACAATCTAATGCTGGGAATGACCAGTAGACACCCCCATCGCTTTTTTATTGATCTTTTATTTTTTGAATCCTGTATATAAAGTAATATTAATAATCTTGAATAAAACCGTTAAACATTTCATATATATTGGTAGAATTTATTTCAATACATTACATATTCATGAAGTTCAGACGGAGAAGAGCGGGTCGCCATCTTGGAAATGACTTTTTAATATTAAAATATGTCTTAAAGAGATAAAAAAAAATGTTTATTTATAACAATGAATGTTTAAATAAAAAATGATGAAACGGAAGGAGGCTTCGTGAATTATTCAATACAAAGATATTATCAAATAAATTTTATGGAATTAGTGCTGGCTTTTCTGATTATTATTAAAGTTTATTAAAGTAATATTTAAGTCAGGCTTTATGTGATTATTAGACACTAAGCTAAGTTATATATTAGAGACTATAGTGGAATAGAATAACTAATAATAGTTATTCTATTCCACTATAATAGAGACATAATAATAAAGGAAAGGAAATGAAATGAAAGGTTTAACACCGAGGTGGCAGAGTGGAATTCTTTTGCAGTAGAGATTCCATCTCAGCCGAGCCTTCAGAATTTATATGTAAGATAAAGACATAACCCGCAATAAACACTCTAAAATTAATAAAACATGGAATTATTCGTTGTTCGGTATGAGATTCGGTATGCATTTAGTCATATACAAGACCATCATATGTGCCAAGTTTCGTCTCATTATCAGTATTGGATTCATTTTTATCAAATGACTTGTATATATTTTTAAATAACATGCAAAAAATAAAAACTAAATCCGATTGGGCAAAAAGTTTGTACAAGTATATCTCTTTACGTAATAAATGAGTTTCCTAAGATTCATGTTTGTACAGCAAGTAAATTTAAGGTTTTTGTTGGATCATAAAAGTTAAGTAGCACCCAGCGAGGTTAGTGCCTGGATGCGTCACCTCTGGGAATGATGCGGATGTATTTACTATCTGAGGACGAGCAAATTGAGTCCAAAAACAACACGTTTTTGGACTCATTTTTTTAGTGTAACACACACTAAAAAAATGATGATTTTTTAATTCTGAGGTCAAGCGAAGCGAGTCCAATTCAGACAGCATGAGCGTAGCCAATCCAATGTTATGAGAAGTCCTGAGGTACCCCGTATCCGATTTTTTACATTCTTTTCGTTTAGTATCTGAAAACAATAAAATATTATTTGTATGATCGTCAACCAATGCTAAGCTAACTTGCATTGACCTTTACCGTCTTTGTATTTATATCAAATATATCTACAGATTTATTCTACATAAATATTTATCCAGACAAGAAACAATATTGTTATATAAATAAGCTCTGAACATTTACATACTGGAATAGCTTAACGATATGTTATTGACATAAAGTAGCTGTCTCTCTATTTACATATAACGTTTATTTTATAACAATTCGAGAAAGATATTAAAAATAATACATCCTTTGAAGGCAATGTCGAATAAATTTTCTCTGCCCGGCGCCTCAATCAGAGTTAGGGCAACTAGGTAGAGCAAATAATAGAAGCAAAATGTATAATAAAAATATAATAATTGTGTTTGTAATAAATAAATAAATAAATAAATAATAAAATAATATATATATATATATATAATATATATATATATATATATATATATATATATATATATATATAATTTATATAAGTAAGTGGTTTACCTTACGAGAAGTATCCGTTGAGGACAGATCACTATCGCACTAAGTTAGTTTAAAGATAAAGGCAGAGCAAATGTGTCCAAAGTGAAGTTGAGGAGGAGACGATGAATCACTTTTTGGGATCGTGTGAAGCATACGCCAGAATAAGGTATAGTATATTTGAATCAGTCACTCTTCTGGACATCGACTTAGTGAAACTCCCATGGGCAGATGTTCTGAAGTTAATCAGGAATCAGACAGGTTCAAAAAGAATAGAGATTCTATCAGGTAAGAGATAAGGACTTTTTGGGACTGGCATAATTGCTAAGATCAAGGATCTTGCCCACCATCACTACTACTACTACTACTAAGTTAATTTGATTTACCCAAATTATTTAAGAGCAAAAAATTTAGTAAGTTAAGGGAAATTTGCAAAAGGATAAATGAAGAATAGGCAACTGGCGTATAAGGTTTTGCACACATACACACACATACTACTTTGTGAAAACTAATCAAAAGGTCTTAAAAACCTAAAACAAATAATTCTGGTGGCATCACGGTTTAGATTTTTTCGCAAACACTATACTTGTCCTATATGCCCATGGTACAAAAAGAAAAATTAGAACATAGTTACTTGATGTAGCCACTTTACACAGACACCGATTCATAACTCTAATTTACTAAATTATTAACGTAAATCACTACTTTGACCTTAATTACTTATTTTACCCTAATCACTACTTTAACATTAATTACTACTTTGACATTAATCAGGACTTTTAAATTAATTACTACTTTGACGCTGATTCCTACTATGTCTTTAAAACCTTATTGACGTGAATAACAACTTTAACGCAATAAGCTTGGAAAGCTTTAAGGTATAAAAATTAAGCTATAACAGAGTGATGCACGACTAAGGTTGAAAATAATTCCGTGTTTTGCCTGGTAGTCATGAACAATAAAGTTCTTGTTTTTACCGGACAATTTATTGAACTAAAAATACTTAAGTAAAATAGAAACTTCCTACTCTACACGACTCTAAACTACTTATGAGCTTATTAATAGCGAACATTTATAAACCTTTATGATATATTGTCATATCTTAGCAAACATTGAAGCCCTTACCGATGCTATATTTCATCTTTAAGCCGGGAAGCATGTTGATAAAATATAATAAATGGTTTTTATAACACTCGCTTCATCTCAGAAATATATAAAAAACGGCATTGTAGCATTTTTAGATAAGGTAGCAAGATTAAAGTAGATAATACTTTGAGTGATATTTTTAAACTTGATTTTTAAAATTTGTCTCCTTTTATATTATATTTGCTGTTACGGACTTGCCTTATACGTCCTAAGGTTTGAAAAACGTTGTCAAATATTACTCTCCAGATTCACATATCGAAGTAATACTGCTTAAATATGTGATTCTACCAAAACAAAAAATGTTCGTCAACTAGAATGAGTACATTCAAAAAGTACTTATCAAAATGAGGCCCTCGCTCTGTATACCAGCTCTTGGATACAATTTTTCAATACAACTAGGATCAAGGAAAAATATCGTTTTGGAATATAGAATTGGTTTATTTTTAACATTTAATTGCAAAAGATTAAGGGAATAAAGTGTTACACTAAGCGATTAAAATTCGGTACATCGGAAAGTTATAAAAGTTCAATAGTTCTAAAAAACATAATTTTGTTTCTAAACCTCCTACGGTACTGGACTTCGGCACCGGAGGTCCGGGGTTCACAGCCCGGGCTATGCTCTCAGTTTTTATAAATAGAATTTGATTTGAAAAGGTTTCGCCAACTTTAGCATTACTTTGAGAATAGTAGATGTGACCCATCCGAGATGGTTCCCGCTGGGCGAATACCCTAAAGGGCCGAAAGGCCCTAAAACGGGCATTATTATTATTATTATTATATTATTATTAAACCTACTAAAACCTATTAAATAAAACCTACTATTCGATTGAAATGTTTTTCAAAATTTCACAACAGCCTCTGAAGCATTAAAGTCCATATATCTGTTATTCTTGTTTACAAGGTATTTTGTAGGGGTTATATCGTCTTTCTTATGTGAGGGGTCCCACAAGGTGAGTTTTTTGTCACTATGTTAGTGAGTGTTTTCATGTAAGAGTGTGAGCCTTTATATCATTTTGATACTACCGAGTTTTGCAAAACATGAATAGTTGACACAATATAATTGTGCGAGAGACACCAAGGAAATGTAACAAGCAAAATGCAATGCTACATCTGGGAACTGTTCCATCATTCGACATTCGTCATACTTGATGGCTCGACATAATGTCATGTCCCACTCTGTTTCGTTACGTCTAACTCATCAGGGCGCCGACAGAGCCTGAACTCACTCTGACCTTCAATTAATTCCGAAGATATATAATGTAGTACTTACCAGAGACGAGCGGTGCTCTCTTACCGCCATCATGCATGGCAAGCAAAACATATATCATTTTGATACTACCCGAGTTTGCAAAACATGAATAGTTGACACAATATAATGTGCGAGAGACACAAGGAAATGTAACAAGCAAAATGCAATGCTAATCTGGGAACTGTTCATCATTCGACATTCGTCATACTTGATGGCTCGACATAATGTCATGTCCCACTCTGTTTCGTTACGTCTAACTCATCAGGGCGCCGACAGAGCCTGAACTCACTCTGACCTTCAATTAATTCCGAAGAATATAATGTGAAGTACTTACCAGAGACGAGCGGTGCTCTCTTACCGCCATCATGCATGGCAAGCAAAACATATATCATTTTGATACTACCGAGTTTTGCAAAACATGAATAGTTGACACAATATAATTGTGCGAGAGACACCAAGGAAATGTAACAAGCAAAATGCAATGCTACATCTGGGAACTGTTCCATCATTCGACATTCGTCATACTTGATGGCTCGACATAATGTCATGTCCCACTCTGTTTCGTTACGTCTAACTCATCAGGGCGCCGACAGAGCCTGAACTCACTCTGACCTTCAATTAATTCCGAAGAATATAATGTGAAGTACTTACCAAGACGAGCGGTGCTCTCTTACCGCCATCATGCATGGCAAGCAAACATATATCATTTTGAACTACCGAGTTTTGCAAAACATGAATAGTTGACACAATATAATTGTGCGAGGACACCAAGGAAATGTACAAGCAAAATGCAATGCTACATCTGGAACTGTTTCCATCATTCGACATTCGTCATACTTGATGGCTCGACATAATGTCATGTCCCACTGTTTCGTTACGTCTAACTCATCAGGGCGTCGACAGAGCCTAAACTTACTCTGACCTTCAATTAATTCCGAAGAATATAATGTGAAGTAACTTACCAGAGACGAGCGGTGCTCTCTTACCGCCATCATGCATGGCAAGCAAAAACATATATCATTTTGATACTACCGAGTTTTGCAAAACATGAATAGTTGACACAATATAATTGTGCGAGAGACACCAAGGAAATGTAACAAGCAAAATGCAATGCTACATCTGGGAACTGTTCCATCATTCGACATTCGTCATACTTGATGGCTCGACATAATGTCATGTCCCACTCTGTTTCGGTATTATTCTTCGGAATTAATTGAAGGTCAGAGTGAGTTCAGGCTCTGTCGGCGCCCTGATGAGTTAGACGTAACGAAACAGAGTGGGACATGACATTATGTCGAGCCATCAAGTATGACGAATGTCGAATGATGGAACAGTTCCCAGATGTAGCATTGCATTTTGCTTGTTACATTTCTTGGTGTCTCTCGCACAATTATATTGTGTCAACTATTCATGTTTTGCAAAACTCGGTAGTATCAAAATGATATATGTTTTGCTTGCCATGCATGAGGCGGTAAGAGAGCACCGCTCGTCTCTGGTAAGTATTCACATTATATTCTTCGGAATTAATTGAAGGTCAGAGTGAGTTCAGGCTCTGTCGGCGCCCTGATGAGTTACGACGTAGAAACAGAGTGGGACATGACATTATGTCGAGCCATCAAGTATGACGAATGTCGAATGATGGAACAGTTCCCAGATGTAGCATTGCATTTTGCTTGTTACATTTCCTTGGTGTCTCTCGCACAATTATATAGTGTGAGCCTTGTATGAGTTATATAAACACGTCCTGTTTTGTTACCATTTTTAACAGTTTTGAGTATTTTATTCTATATAACTTCTTGTCTTTATATATGGGTATAGTCGTAAAATATTTTAAATTATAAATATAATAAATGATAAATAAATTGGTTATTGAGATATGATATAACTACAAATATATGAAATTAGTTTGAGTATTATAGATATAAGATCAATATCTTTGTATAATTTCGTATTGTACCTTGTCCTTATTTGTAGCGCAGTACCAATATTATAAATTATAACTATAATATCGGAAAAGAGTGTACTGTCCCTATAATATATGATCATAGTTTATGTATTATAGTTTAATTTTTTGTACATTATAAATTATTGTTGGTAAATAAAAGAATCAAAATTAGACATTTCACGAATATCATTACAATTTATTGTAACCTACAAGAGTTTTTGTAAACAATGTGTCAAAATATTATTAAAACCCAGTTTCATTAATATGAGAAAATTTTTTCGAATTCAATTATTTCTCAAATACGAGATGTAATATTAATAAAAAACGTTTTAAAAAATCATATTGAGCACTCGATTACTAATAAACAAAGTTGGCGATTAAAACTAAGTTTTGCAATAATAAAATAAACTTGAAGCTCAGTCTACCTAGATTAGGACTTGGGGAAGAATTTTACAAGTAATGTTGCAAGTAATTGTAATAGACAAGATTTTGTTGTTTATTAAATAGAAAATGCAACAATCATTTGTAAATTTGTCGTTACAAGATGGTTTTTACAATTTTTGTATTTACACGAAGTGTACTTTTGTGAAACCGGCCCCAGGTCGTTATAAGATTGAATATTATATAATGCCCGTTTTAGGGCCTTTCGGCTCTTCAGGGTATTCACCCTGTGGAAACCAACTCGGGTGGGTCACATCTACTATGTTCAAAATAAAGCTAAAGTTGGCGAAATATTTTATCTTTTTATAACAAATTTTATTCATAAAAAACTGTGAGCATAGCCCGGGCTGTGAACCCCGGACCTTCGGTGCCAAAGTCCAGTACTATATGACCGCGGCTACGAAGGTAGATTCGTAGCCTGTTGACACGTCTTGTAGACAATTTTTGTATCTACAAGACGTGTACTTTTGTGAAACGGGCCCCTGGTTGTTATGAAATCGTATATCACGTAAAGAAAACGTATGGTAGCGAGATTTTACCTTTATGGTTTTGACCCTTAGAAGGCAACCCTTCGTAAAGTATCATCCTTCTGGCCACTCACTCAATCCTTCTGACCTCTCCAGTGTCTTTTAAGTACAATGTAAAAAAATTAAGAGGTTGGATGGAAATGACTAAAGAAAATCAATATTTATACATATATTCTCTGGTCTATACCGTAATAACCTGGTTAAATTTAAAAGGTATTTTTGCTTAGTAATTTTTCAACGTAAAATATGTTTTTTTAAAGCGACATGAAAATATTTATATTATCCGGGCGAACAAAGCGAGTCTTAAGTGAAATTGATGAGCCTAAAAAATCCGATAAAGTGAGGAAAAGTTTCCTCGTTCCTGATTTTTTTTATTGTCAGCTGTTCTTTTTGACTTAGGGTGTCTGCAATTGTCTGCCACAACTGAGAAAATGCTTGTTCCTCTATTTATAAAACATTAAAATGTTCTAGGTTGATTACTGAAGGCATCAGTCTTTTAAAGATTTTAAAGGACTAGAGTTTTCAATTATCAACCTAGAATTTAATTCTTAACAGTCCAATAACAATTTTGTTAATCATAAAAATGTTCTTTCAAATGATCAAAGCAAGTTGATGATTTTGTCTCATCATGTTTGGAAAACTGAAAAATCCTAAATTAGTAGAAAATAGTCTCAAGTAATTGGAAAACATCTATTTGTGGGCTAGATAACTGGAAACTTGCTATACAAACTTGCGCTTAAACCTTTATCCAAGTCCGGCCCCAGAAATCCATTTAGCTAAAATTGGAAATACACTAAAACCCTTTTAGGTTCGAAACAAAGGTCTGGACCCTAAATATGAGAATATCTGGTTGCATCATATTTCACTGTCTTTAATTAATTGTCTTTCTCAAATTCCTGGGTTTATCGAGTTATATTATGCCTCCAAATTAGGAAGAGGAAGAGAGAACTGTGCTGTAAAATTTGTGTATCGATCGAAGTATCTCTCGGATCTGTGACTGACTGGATCTTAGTATAAGGAAGGAGTAGAGGGCACTGATTAGATTCTAAAGGATTGCATCCAAAAACTTTGCCTTATCAGTATTAACTGATAAAATGATATCACCACCGATTTTCCGATGTAACCGTGTCAATTTAGATAATTAAATTTGCTTCAAATAGGGTAGGCATCTTCAGGGGTGACGCTATCCTAGTTATTAAACGAACTCAGTTAATAACTTAAAAATTGGATGTGGGGTACCACTGAGCTATTCCTCTCCACATTGATAAAATCATTAGTTGTTTTGACGGAGATTTTGTGATATAGACTCACCAAGAGGATTAATAAAAAAACGGAATTAAAAACAATAGATATATTGTCAACCATAATAGTTTAAAAAATGTTAACTGACCGGTTATCATCAGAGCTGTTTTCAGACTGTAAACCGTGACAGTCTGTAAACAGCTCTGATGATGATGTAAAGTCGAAACCGGTCAGTTAAATTTGCAATACTATAGTGGTTGACAATATATCTATTGTTCTTAATTCTAGTGTGTATTTTTTATTAATCATCATGCTCACTATATTAGATTATTTACTCTTATCCAATCTACTTTGGACTAGCTTCGCTCGTCAACAGGATAAAAAAAGCAAAATTTATGCTCAAGCACTTCTTTAGACTCACTCGCTCGTCAGTCAATATAAATTTGTTTTATTCCAAACAGTCACCCATCTAGGCACTGATCTTGCCCGTTGTAGCTTAACTTATATGATCCAACAGTAAGTGAAGGTATCCTTGTCGTATTGAAACGAAACATATATACAAATAAGGTACGTAGATACATAGGTATTTCTTACTTATTCGGTACTTGTACAAAATTTTATTTTAATTGGATTTGGTTTTCATTTTAAAAAAAAAACATTTACAAGTCGATAAAAACTAAATCTTGAAAAACAAGTCCGTCTTAGATATGACACATGCATGTCACATCTCAAAAAATTAAAAAGTATTTTTTTTTAAAATGCCATTAGCATCAGAGTTAAATTTAGTAGATTGATTCACTACTTTGAGAGACATAGTTGTT
Source organism: Microvelia longipes (assembly GCA_018340805.1). NCBI lineage: Eukaryota > Metazoa > Arthropoda > Insecta > Hemiptera > Veliidae > Microvelia > Microvelia longipes. Next base: position 6,371,160 of record JACMZG010001913.1, read on the forward strand.
TCAATTACAACTGGATCGATCAGTTTGTTTTATAAATATATATATATATATATTATATATATATATATATATATATATATATATATATATATATATTGCTTAACTTTAATTTACCACAAGTTAAAACTCTCTACTACACATTGTCTTACCCAATAGTTCTATAGTTTTGATGGTGATTGTATAATGCTCTTGTTTAGATCACTACTATCTTATAAGGTCGAAGCGAGGGCAATATATGTTATAATATACGCAATATAATGTTATAATATATGCTTTATATATTCTTTTTATGCTTCAAGTTATTATGACATTTTATAGACTAGCTGGATAGTACCGAGGTACCCTGTACCTATTTTAATTTTATTTTTGTAATAATATACTTTTTTTGTGTTTTTAGGTTTATTCCTGTTATTGCTGATATTCTTATCAATAGCTGGTAATATACTGGTATGCGTGGCCATATATACGGACCGCGGACTGAGGAGAATAGGTAAATTGCAATGTTATTAGATAGTATATTTAAAGTGTTGATAAACACTCTATATAGCTAGAGTGCAGGCAAGAAATGGGAATAGTATCATGAGCATTTCGATATTTTTTGGAGCTCTAAATTTGAGAGAAACTGGCGCGGACAGCAAAATAGTTCATGGACAGAGAAACACAAGCCGGAAAAATTTCGTTTGGAGTGTAAGCTTCCTGGCTCAACAATATATTTCTTGATTTAACTATCGATTGTTTTAATTTATCCGGATTTTGTAATGAAAATATACGGTGATTTAATTTAAAAAAATAGCAAATCATGTGCTTTCTGTAAGTTAAAAAAGTTGGATTTCGAATAATGCTCGGCTATGCTAATTTTGGAAATATGATCATAGTTTGTAAATATCTATTGGAGAAAATGCGCTTTATCTTTGAAAATCGGGAAAAGGTTAGTATTAAGAAATTCAGCTACCTTTTAGGTTGTAAAGCATGCACAGGAAACATAAGCAAGAAATAGATTGTCGAGCACGGAAGCATGTCTTTTAAAGGAAATTCACCCGGCCTGTGTACCTGCGTGCCGGAATTGTTTACTCATATCTTATACTATGTAGAAAATTTCCTAAAACTATTATTTTATCCATAAATACTAGGGAAAATTCGAATACAAACCTTCCCAAAATGGTTTCTTTTCCCAGTAAGTTCACACGTGCCCATAAAGATAATATCGGTAGCCTACGAAGTTTATTAACCTTAACTTGTTAAATGTCAAGCTAATTTATAGGACATACATCTTGGTAAATATAAATTATAAAAGTTTTTTTATAGTGCAATTTCGTTTTTTCTAGGAAATTTATTTTTAGCGTCACTAGCAATAGCGGATCTGTTCGTTGCAGCACTAGTGATGACATTTGCCGTAGTGAACGATCTAATTGGTTACTGGCCGTTTGGACCTGAGTTCTGTGATACGTGGATAGCATTCGATGTCATGTGCTCTACGGCATCCATACTCAACCTCACTGCCATATCCTTGGATAGGTACATTCATAAGGTTATTTCAATAAAGGAAATTGTTTTTGAGTTTCTCTATAGAAGAACTAATTGCTAACATGAGGAAATCTTATCATTGACAAGCAAACAGGTCACGTTAGACCCTTTTTTCCTACTTCAAAAATAGTTCATAATTATAGCTTTGTAACCAAAGTAACTGAGGACCTCCTCAGTCTTAGCAAAGGGACCTTAGAACAGTAACTGGACTACTGACTGGTCACTGTCACCTCCGAAAACATCTCCATACCATTGGTATCTTTAAAGATAACCCAGTGTGTAGGCTTTGTGAATCGGAAACCGAAACTGCCTCTCACATTCTTCTGAGATGTGAAGCCCTAGCCTTTCAAAGTTCACCAACTTTGGTAGCAGCATTCTCACTTGACTCTACCAATGAATCACTGGTCAAAAGATCCTAGACCTAGTCCGGGGAAAAGGATTATTCTGACCTGGACAAATTGAGGGGATTGTGCAATAGACTTCCAGTCGCAGTGCACTAATACACAGACGCAGTGCGTCTTGTAAACTAAAAAGTGATTTTTGAAAATGAAGGAGGCTGTGGAAAAAAATAATACTAGGCGTTTTGGACTACCTATAAAAAATAAATAAAACACAGAAAACTAATCATCAATTTTTATTTTTTTCGAACAACACCTCTGGATCTCTTGAATTGGATCCACTCTATCATAACTAACGTGGAGTTATTTTCAATATAGATTTAGTTAGTTTGGATAACAGCATCGTCGTTTTACTTCCTATTACACAGAAGTGCCTTCCACATTTTCCCTAAAGGTTTACATCTTTAAGGATGAAAGGGAATTAAACTATAGACATTCGCTTTTAATTTTTTACATCACTGTGTTATCTGAATTATCAGATGCCTTCCACAGTGCAAATAAAACATAGGATTTACCAAACTCATTCTCAAAGAAATATATAATCCTTATTATATTTAAGTTATAATCCTGGAAGCCATAATCAAATCAATTCATCATTTGATATAGGTTTTTACAGAAACAAACCTCATGTTCGTCAGATTATCCATGCTATAATTGTACTAATTAACTTGTCATAATTATGTGTTCTATTTTTAAATGCATTTCGTTCAATTGTAAATGGATTTTTGTAGGTACACAAGATGGGTGACTCGGAGGGTAGCTGTAGGTACTATAGTTACCATATGGTTGTTAGCAGCATTAATATCTTTCGTACCTATTTCACTAGGTCTACATCGACCTTCTGAACCACTAGTCTTCCATTCAGGTCAGTATACGCACTGTCGCTCTAGTGACGATATGGTTGTTAGCAGCATTAATATCTTTCGTACCTATTTCACTAGGTCTACATCGACCTTCTGAACCACTAGTTCCATTCAGGTCAGTATACGCACTGTCGCTCTAGTGACGATATGGTCGTTAGCAGCATTAAATATCTTTCGACCTATTTCACTAGGTCTACATCGACCTTCTGAACCACTAGTCTTCCATTCAGGTCAGTATACGCACTGTCGCTCTAGTGACGATATGGTTGTTAGCAGCATTAATATCTTTCGTACTTATTTCACTAGGTCTACATCGACCTTCTGAACCACTAGTCTTCCATTCAGGTTAGTATACGTTCAGTCGCTATAGTGACGATATGGTTGTTAGCAGCATTAATATCTTTCGTACCTATTTCACTAGGTCTACATCAACCTTCTGAACCACTAGTCTTCCTGTTAAAAATTAGAAACACACATAGAAAACACACTTTGGGTTCTTTGAAACGACTGACTTATATTTGACATCACATGACAATCACAAGATTTATATTTTAATTTCATGACATTTCTGACATCCTCCACGGCCCTAAAGTAACTACTTTAGATAACAGCTTCCGTCAATTATCAACAACCATGTCTAATATTAAAAAATTATTTGAATTGTCATTTAAGTGACATCAAGTTCGAAAGTATTCAGCTAAGTAATAAAAAAAAAATAGTAAACAATAACAAATAGATAAACAAATCAATAAGTAACGATGATCAAATTAATAAAACATAATACATTTTTTTTGTTAAACATTCCAAAATTAAATTTAGTGATGTGATTTTCTCTCGAGTCCAGCTGTAAACCGCGTTGGGGGTTTTACAACTCTCCCACTTTTGGTCTCAACTATTTTGTTCTCCACCTTTTCGGTCTCTTTTGCTTGCTCTATTTGTGAGCCCTGTTCTAACATTGCCACCTGGTCCTTTCCAACACCTACATCACACTTTCCTACTTCTTTCTTATTTATTTTTAATTCTAATGGATAAACCTTTTGAATAGGCCTCCACAATTCACTTTTCGCTGTCTTTACCTTCACTGTCCTCACCTCTCCATCTCTACCTAGAATCATGTCTATGACTCTCCCTATTGGCCACATGATTCTTTTTAATTTATCTTCTTCAACCAAAACTATCTCTCCGATCTCCAATTTTTCATTGCATCTTTTCGGATTCTTTCCCCTGTGCACTAACAACCCTAAATACTCTTTTGTGAACCTATTCTTCAACTGCTCTCTTAATTCATGAATATGTTTTGATGTTTGTTGAGAATATTTTCATCCACTAGATTTAAATCTCCTACCTCACACCCAAATTTTGCGTTTATAAGGAAATCTAATGGAGTAAGTGGCTTAAGCAATTCGCCTTCAGCTACGTAAGTGAGCGGTCTAGAATTAATTACTGATTCTATATCACAAATTATTGTGTATAGCTCCTCAAAATTTACCCTGGATCGCCCTAACACTTTCCTCAATAAATCTTTAACCAACCCTACTAATCTTTCGAAAAAACCTCCCCACCACGGAGCTGCTGGTACGTTGAATTTAAATCTAATTTTTTCCGCAGTCAAATTTTCCTCAACTTTTCCCCACTCTATTTTAGCAATTAAATTCGCCGCACCCCTAAAATTAGTACCATTATCACATATAATTGTTCTTACTCTGCCACGTCTAGCTATAAACCTCCTAAGTGCTCTTAAAAATGCTTCGGTTGATAAACTTTCCACCAATTCTAGGTGCACCCCCTGTATACCGCACACGTGAATAAAACGAACCACGTCGAAGTTCCTCCTCGTATCACGAGTGGCCCACCTAAATCCACCCACACGTCTCGAATACTCCACCAGTCACTATTCTATCAGCCGGTAACGGTGGTTCTGCTGGTTTATTGGTCTACTCGCGTACCTCCTACAGACAATACAATTCTTAATCACCCTATTTACTGTTCTCCTTCCTTTAAGAACCCAAAATCGCTCCCTAATTTTGCATAATGTTGTTTGTACTCCACTATGACAATTTTTAAAATGAAATTCTCTAATTAAACTTTACTAATTTATCTTTACCCGGTAATACAATCGGGTTAGTGAAATCCCTTTCAAAATTTCCCTTCTCAATTTTACTTCTTACTCTTATTAATTCATCCTCATCTACTATTGTTTGTAACGTTTTTATATTTTCTACTTGTAAACTTTCTTTTTGAATACACCTCAAAACTATAATTTCGGCCCTATTAAATTCATCTAAATCCAACCTCAACTCCTTCAATTTTTCTGCAATTACAGCTTTATCTTTAATTATTTGTCTATTTAATTTTCTTTTTTTGCTCAATGAACTTTTAATTTTTTCTAAAAAACCTATATATCCAACCTACTATTTTTACTACCTTTTTAAATGAACATGACGAAATTTTCTCTAACAACCCTTTGTTTGTAACATTTGCTTGTGTCACACTCAAACATTCAACCTCTACTATCTCATCACACCTTAACATAGGCTGTACATTGAAATCTTTATCTACTTCTGACTCTAAAACTTCTTCTATAATCCCACTATCTAACCAATACTTAAATTCTCTATCGTAGTCCTCCCATTTTCCTAATTTAATTTAATTTAGTAACGCTAATTAATCTTTTCTCCGCAACTTCCCTATTATCTCCTAATCGCACGTCCTCTATTACCACGGCAATCTTACCTCATACCGACCCTCATTGTTAATCGTAATCGTCTTTAAAAAAGTTTCTAATACTTGCCCCTCATGTTCTTTCTTTTCTAACGTCTTCACCGGATCAGTAATGCCTATCGTTTCTAATTCCCATAAATTTGATATTGACGTAATATTCTTTAAATTTAAACAACAAAACTGTTCACTAATAATCTGATCATTCTCACCAATAATCGTCCATCCTAATAAAGTTTCTATACAAATAATTTTATCAAATTTAACTGACCTACCTGTCATTATTCTCCCAATAACGTCAGCTCCCAATATTATTCCTATCTCATCCGACTTAACTACACTATCGCAACTATCTGACAAAAGATATTTTTCTCTTTCAATTTTTCTAATAAATTTCTGTCCACTACTCTATCTACAAAGTTACAAAGTTTCTCTTGTGTAAACAATATTGCCTCTACATCAGGATCATTCTCCATACTCGTTAAATTAACCCTATGCTTATAATGACTTTGTTGAGTTACTACACCTCCAAATAAACCGTGATTTATAATACACTTACCTTCGTTAGTTAGTTTTAAATATTTTGCAATACTACTTAATATATAAGACTTGGTGGATCCCGTATCTAATAAAGCTCTAACTTTTGTTTGTTTACTTGCATCTTGTGTATTGACAACATTGATAACTAAAGTTTGCATGTAAACATTACCTTTCCCAAGAGTAGTATCAATCTTTGACAACATACTGGGTTCTACCCTACTACTTCTTAACGTCGTCTTTTTTATTCTTAGTGTCATCACCTTTTTTATGACACGGTAAATCGGGACAAATAATAACATAATGAAACCGCTTGCACAATAAACATCTAGGGGGAGCCCTACAATTCTTAGCTGAATGAAATTGCTTCAAACAACTGAAACAGCATTTATTTTTAGAAATTAATTCTCTCTTTCTCTTAATGACATATTACCGCCCTTACCACAATCTTGGCTTGCATGGCCCCTACCGCAAAAAATACAAACTATCTGTTTATTAAATTTAGAATTTTGATTGTTTGACGTTATTTGTTTGACATTGTTGTTGACTAAAGCGTGAGCTGTTGCTTTTCATCTACGCTACTAGTGTCTACTACGTGAAATTTATTTAAACTTTCTATAGCGCATTTCACTCTTTGTTCACTTTTCCTCCCCTCTCAAAAATGTCATGAAACAATCGAGATTGTTTCTCCTATTTTTATCATTTATGCCAGAATAGTTAGCTGCTTTGTTCTTATACCGTTCCCATTCAATCAATACATGAGTCGGAACACTGGATTCCAACATCGGTAGAAGCAAAGTAGCATAACTATCTTTAGTCATATGGAGAAATTCCAGAGCATTGAGTTGTTGAGAGATTGCATCATACAAGTCACATAGTTTACGCTTTTCTTTACTCGAGACTTGTTCTAACATGATGTTAATTAATTCTCGTACATGGTATTCAATAAGCATTTCATCTTTCGCGAATCTATCTTTCAACAACTCAATACTCTAGCAAAACTGTTGGTGGTCATCGGACAACTCTCCACCAATAATTTTGCTTTTCCAGAAGTAACTTGCAATAAATACCCGTATTTTACGTCTTCATCATAATCTTCGTTAATCGCAATTTTCTTAAATTGGGTCCAAAACGGTAACCAGTTTTTGATTTCTCCGTCGAAGTTGGTAAGTTGTAAGTTAGGTAGTTTTATCTTTTTCATACTGTCATATTTTTGAGGAGATGGTGTTTTGTTCTGCTTTGACGACAGTAAAATATTGTACATATCTCTGTATTCTTCTGCTTTGCTTAATTCTTCACGCCATTGCTCTTTACTTAATTCACCACTTTCACATTTTTCATTCTTAACAGCTTCTTCAAGTTTTTTGTAACCGTTCGCATTTGTCTTTCAATAGTAATTCGGCAAATTCAACTTTATTGTCCTGAGTATACCTTTCGTATAAATCTTTAATGAAATTTCTTAACATCTCTCTTTCTACTATCAACACTTCTAAACGATCCATTTTATTTCTAATAAATTTAGCACTTACTTAAACTCAAAATTATTTTCTATCTTATCTTATTATGTCCTGTCCTTAGGTCGCCACTTTGTTAAAAATTAGAAACACACATAGAAAACACACTTTGGGTTCTTTGAAACGACTGACTTATATTTGACATCACATGACAATCACAAGATTTATATTTTAATTTCATGACATTTCTGACACTTCCATTCAGGTCAGTATACGCACTGTCGCTCTAGTGACGATATGGTAGTTAGCAGCATTAATATCTTTCGTACCTATTTCACTAGGTCTACATCGACCTTCTGAACCACTAGTCTTCCATTCAGGTCAGTATACGCACTGTCGCTCTAGTGACGATATGGTTGTTAGCAGCATTAATATCTTTCGTACCTATTTCACTAGGTCTGCATCGACCTTCTGAACCACTAGTCTTCCATTCAGGTCAGTATACGCACTGTCGCTCTAGTGACGATATGGTTGTTTAGCAGCATTAATATCTTTCGTACCTATTTTCACTAGGTCTACATCGACCTTCTGAACCACTAGTCTTCCATCAGGTCAGTATACGCACTGTCGCTCTAGTGACGATATGGTAGTTAGAAATTAATATCCTTCGTACCTATTTCACTAGGTCTACATCGATCTTCTGAACCACTAGTCTTCCATTCAGGTCAGTATACGCACTGTCGCTCTAGTGACGATATGGTAGTTAGAAATTAATATCCTTCGTACTTATCACTATGACTATAACAGAGACCTTTTGACCTACAAGTCTTTTATAAAAAATCGGGTACGGGGTACCTCGGCATTATCCTTATCACTTCGGATTCGCTACGCTTATCTTTCCTTCATTTGACTCGTTTCTCTCGTCCTCAGAATATACTATTTGCCAAATTTATACTGCAACATGTCTTCTAACTCGCTTTGCTCAGATAGTAAATGCATCCGTTTCATTCTCAGCGGTCACCCATACAGCACTGACCACGCTCAATGCTGCTTAATTTTTATGATCCAACAAAAATTGTAGATATACTTTTCGTATTGAAACGAAACTTAAATGTACATATTTAATAATTATAGGTACACTTGTACTAAATTTCAACTCAATTGAATCATATTCTGTCTTTTTAACAATCTTTAAAAAAATTACACAAGTCATTCGATATAAATTAAACTAATACAAATAATGCAACGAAAATTGTCACACGTGTTAGTCTCATACATATCTAAATGCGTGCCAAATTTCAATTGAATCGCAAATTTATATATTATAATTTTTCGAAATTTTCACCGAGTCATTTTTGCGGGTTAATGACGTAATAAAAAAATATTTTCCGAATAGCACAACTACACCAGTTGATTGATTGTACTTGTATCTTTTAATAAAAAAAACGGGTTCGTGATACCTTTGATATTTCTTTATCTTTTTGGATCCTCACCACTCTGGACTCGCTTCCCTCGTCCTATGCTTTCAATATAAATAACTTCAAATTTAGTATATCTTCGGACTCACTTTGCTTGCTCTCTGACAGGAAAGACCAGTTTTAATCCCAGCGCTCACTTATCAAGGTACTGATCTCGCTCGATGTTGCTCAACTTTATTGATCCGACAAAAACCATACACGTACTAATATTAAAATGAAAATTATTATATTCAACTCAATTACGTGATTTGATTATTAGCGAATTTGTATTGTGAAAATGACGCTTATGACGTAATAAGAAAGTTTATCCGTTTAAATATTTTAAATGAGTTACAAGTTAAATTAGATTAGTTGCATTCAGTGAAAAATTAAAATACTTTATGACCTTTTTTGCCTTTCTTAATCCTTAAACACTTAAGACCATATTAGTTAAAACTTAAGTCTGTATGATCCTCTGTACCAGATGAAGGAGAGTATGTAATGTTCAGGTTAATAAAGTAGTTGATCTAAATTTTTTACTGAATGCTACTTAAAGAACTTTCTGGTCTCTACGAGGCCGTTGCGAGTCTTTATTTTTAGCTACATTTTAAGCACCTAATACATTTCGTTTAATGAAAGTTACACCAGTGGCGATAAAGGATTAAAACTTGACGAATGTTTTGCTCTAAACAGGGCTTAATTTTTACAAAATCAACGTGAACATTTTTTGGGATTTATAAATTCTTTGCTTAGTCATAAATAACAGTTAATGAAGCCATTCATTTTTTCCTGGCAGCAAAACTAGACCTAAGGATGTGAAACGTAGAGCATTATACCCTTACGTCTTTAGTAGCCCTTATGATGACCAAGAAAATTAAAAAAATATAGCAAATGCTGTGTGCGCCCTCTAATGGTTTCATCTTAAATTAGTTCAACGTTTTAAATTGTGTATTGTGAGCCATTATTTTCGTTTTAAAATACCTATTACCGAGATCATGTTACAGGTGAGGAGGAGTTAGAGACATGCGCACTGGACCTAACACCAATGTACGCAGTTGTGTCGTCCTGTATTAGTTTTTACGTTCCTTGCATCGTCATGCTGGGGATATACGCTCAACTATACTGGTACGCCCAGAAGCACGTCAAGTCGATACGAGCAGTGACACTGGCTCCACATGGCCAGCATGTTCCGTCATCTTATCATGTGTCTGATCATAAAGCTGCCATCACTGTTGGTGTCATTATGGGCACTTTCCTCCTATGTTGGGTAGGTTATCCAGGGTTCTTCATTTTTTGTGTTAACTTTAAGCAAGTACAATAATCTAATTGTTTGCCTCCGTGGCCGTAATCGTATAGGCACCGATTTCGGCACCAGAGGACCGGGGTTCGCAGCCCGAGCTATGCTCTAAGATTATATGAATAGTATTTGTATTAAAAAGATTTCGCCAACTTTAATTGATACTTAGAAGATAGTAGACCCAAACCACCTGAGGTTGTTCCAGCAGGGTGAATACCCAGATGGGCCGATTGGCCTAAAAACGGGCATTTTTTAACAATAATCTAATCTATTATTTGATACTACCGAGTTTTGCAAAACATGAATAGTTGACACAATATAATTGTGCGATAGACACTAGGAAATGTAACAAGCAAAATACAATGCTACATCTGGGAACTGTTCCATCATTCGACATTCGTCATCATTGATGGCTCGACATAATGTTATGTCCCACTCTGTTTCGTTACGTCTAACTCATAATCTTATCTTATAATCTAAATACTCTTAACTTCGAAGACTTGGACATTGTGACTGAGAAATTTAGCATTGTCAAAAACAGTTTATTTAATTAAAAACGGCACAAGACCATGGTACAGTTTTAAAGTGATAAAAATAATATAATATTTATTTAAGAGGATGATATTGAGACATAAGCTTACAATAATGATAGAAATATGAAAAATTAAAAAAGAAAACAATTAACAATAAAACTCTTTAAGCAAAAAGTAATAATATAAAAATATATAATCGCATTTAAATCATTATTTGTTTAAGCTTAATGTACTATTAAATTTAAGTCATGTTTCTCGTTTTAAAAAAAAAAAGATATAAAAACACTTAATTCAATCATAAAAAAACGTTTAGTCTGTTCTTACGAGCTAGTTTTCAAAGAGTTTCCTCTAGAAAAAAATCGTTGAAGCGGCAGAGCGGGGAATCGAACGTGGTGCACGAAGTGTGCTCAAAGAAAAGTTTAACATTTTTATTTAATAATAAAAGGTTCATAAAAAAAATGACTGCATTCCTTAAAACTATCCAAAATAATTGAAATTGTATGTATGTGTGTGTTAGTAATAGATTGTTTTCCTTTTGGTTTCAGGTGCCATTTTTCTGCGTTAACATAATAGCAGCGTTCTGCAAAACGTGCATTCCAGGGATGGCATTTAAAATATTAACTTGGTTAGGATATTCCAACTCAGCTTTTAATCCTATAATTTACTCCATATTTAACACGGAGTTTAGAGAGGCGTTCAGGTAATTGATAAAATGTATTCCAAATCAGCTTTTAATCCTATAATTTACTCCATATTTAACACGGAGTTTAGAGAGGCGTTCAGGTAATTGATAAAATGTATTCCAACTCAGCTTTTAATCCTATAATTTACTCCATATTTAACACGGAGTTTAGAGAGGCGTTTAGGTAATTGATAAAATGTATTCCAAATCAGCTTTTAATCCTATAATTTACTCCATATTTATCAGCTATTTAATCATTATTTTACTCCATTAACTATATTTTACTTTTAAATTTAAATGTTTACCTTTCCTCATTTATTACGTCGATTGACAGGGAAAGTATGAATTTTTTTTAATAAAAATCTATAACCAGGGTTTCAAACGAATTATCTTAGGTGTTTTTAGAACCACCTGAGTTGTTTTTACATAGTTGTCTGTCTGTAACTATGTTCAGGCAGCCAGTGTATTTATACTAGAAAGTTGAAACTTAGTACGAAAATCAATCATAAGATCTTGTTGTGCAACACGCAAAATAACCATTGATGTATGACGTCATCAACAGTCATTAATGAGTATGTAAAAATTTTAAAGAACTCATAAAACACAAAAAAAATGGTTGCATCGATATAAAATTAAAAGTTTCTTCGTAACATAAACAAATGTCTTAATTTTCAATTAGTTATCGGCATTAGTTTAATTTTTTCGAATTAGAGGGGTAAGGATTATAAAAAAATTATTATAAAATGGTAAAACATCTAATTGAGTTGAAATACGGCATGAGTGTATTAATTCTTCCGTAATTATTATTATCTTATGTAGTTAATAAACTCTAGAGTTTCCTTAGAAGAAAGACCATTTACGGGCTGGCACCAAGTAAATGGTCTTGTTCTTATAAACCCATTTCTATGGTTGACTATGGCTTATAATTTTTCGAACAATTCTAGGATGGTTGCTTTTTGCATGGTTATGAATAGGTTTGGTGGTAAGTTAATCAGTTTTAAACTATTGTGAATTTTTCTTGGTATAACTCCAGTTGACGATATTATTAATGGTACTATACTTGATTCATGCTCCAGAGGTCCCTTAGTTCATCTTGCAGTTCTGTGTATTTTCGAATTATTTTTGGTTATGGTATTTGAAAGGTTGTGGGTGTTAGGGACTGTTATATCTATTAAATAACTGGTCTTTTCATTTTTATCTACTAGTACTATATCTGGTCTATTGTTATAAACGGTTCTATCGGTAAGTATAATTTTTTATTGGTTGTTTTTCTAAAAGGGGCTTATACTTGGGGCTTAATGGCTTATACTTGTAGTAAGGGCAGACATCCTTTTTTTCTATCAGGTTGTACTGTTTTGTTAGATCCTGGTGTACAATGTTCGCTATCTGGCTATGTATATGCGTATAATCAGTAGAAGCTAGCTCAGAATACCCTGAAGCGATATGCTGTATAGTTTCACTAGCAGTTTTACACATTCTGCACTTGTCATTCAGTGACTGATTTTTTTATAATGAATTTCCTATAGTTTATAGTACTGATGACCTGATCTTGATTTGCAATCATAAAACCCTCTGTTTCTGGGAAAAGACTGCCTTGAGTTAACCATTGGTTTGACGCCACAATGTCAACACTATCTTGGTTTAAATCATAGGGATGTTTTCCGTACAGTTCCTTTCGTTTCCATGATTGTAATTTAGCATCGGTCTCGATAGGTTTTAGAAAATCAGAATTATTTTCGTTTGAAAGATTTACTGGAGTGTAGTTATTATGTGCCTTACACACAGCTAAGTGAAATGAGGAGGATTCTTGTTTTCTATAGAAAAATTATCTTATATCTAATATCTGTTTTGAGTGTAAAGCGGTAATATCTATTAAGCCTCTTCCTCCTTTATCTCGTGACAAGGTGATTCGTTCAACAGCCGATTTAAGATGCAGCCTATGTCAGGTAAAAGGATAATATCGTCTGTATAGCATCTAACTCAGTTCTTGTTCATTTAATTATGCCGAAAGAGCAAATTATAATAGGAATAGAGTTAGTATTTATGGCCTTAAATATATATTTGGGTGTTAACTTTGTTGAGAGAAGGCTGTTTTGTTTAAGCAAACGAATTATTTTGTGTCAAACTATCTTTTATTTTGCTATGGTCTATTGCTGATTATTGGTGGAGTCCTAGATATTTTTAGGTGTTGTTAGGGTTGATAGGTTCTATTACATTGTTGTTGTCAAGAATTATTGGCTGAGATATATTTTTCTCTTTTTCTATATCTATGTTTTTGCATTTGTCTAGCCCAAAGCTCATGTGAATGTCAGGTGAAAAACTTTTAACAATGTGTTAAATGTTCCCGATTAATTTGATAATAATTTAAGATCGTCCATATAAAAGAGGTGACATTACTTAAGCTACTCGGCGATTTTGTTTAATGCTAAAATTAAATTCATATGAATAGAGCAGTGAGAGAGGGTTTAGCGCCAGACAGAACAGCAGTGGGCCCAAGGAATCCCCTTGAAATATTCCCCTTTTAATGTTGATCCATTTTGTGGCTATTGTATGACTGTTTAAACTTAGGTTTGGAGTCGTTTTCCATCTAGTCATAGCATGCTCCAGAAAGCCTATTATTTTAGGGTAAACTTTATATAATCATAAGACATGGATTAACCATGAGTGAGGTATACTATCAAACGCCTTCTTGTAATCAATGTATGTAATACTAGACTTGAGCTTGGTACTACAGAGTCGATAATTAATTGCTCTTTACAACCTAAATGGTTTCGGTGGCATCCTTTCTGCTGTTCAGTTAAAATTTGGTTTTGCTCGACAAAGTTGTAAAGTTTATTAGCTAAGCAAGTCGTGAGCAGTTTGTATAGTGTAGGGAAGCTCGTTATGGATCTGTATTGAGAAGGATCATATGTTCTGTCACTTTTTGGGATCATATATGTTACTCCACTAGTTAAGAAGTCTGGCATTTCTTCTGGGTTTTCAAGGAGTTTTTTAAAACATTATTTTATTAGTTTTATTATTATTATTATGTTTAGGGGTTTTTTCTCACTTAGAAAGTGGTTAATTGTAGAGCGGACACTGTGTGCCAAGTTTCTACAATTTTACTCTTTTTTTTATTTTATAATTATCTGGACAGAAAACGGCGAACAATACTACACGTGTCTAGAACTATTGATTTCTGCAGAGTTGTTATTATTATTATTATTATTATTATTATTTTTGAGTTTCACACCTTTCAGTGGTAATTAAAGGCGACAGCGGGCTATTTTATTTGCCAAGGTGCCACTTTATTTTTTTTTTTATATTTATTATTTTTTTTTTTTTTTATTTTATTTATTTTTTTTTTTTTTTTCTTTATTATTATTATTATTATTATTATTATTATTATTATTATTATTATTATTATTATTATTATTTATTATTATTATTATTAATTAACTTTGACTACAGTACTCTACGTCTCAATAATTATTATTGGCTCTATATTTGTAAATTATATTTATTACTTTATAAATTCATTAAGTGATCAGTGATCGAAAGCAAAGGACGGACATCACCTCTAAAGGAGGTGATGTCTTCCACTTGAAATTTACTCAAATTTTTAGAGGTGTGCCCCAAGTTTCCATTTTAGGGCCCCTATTTTTCCTAATTTACATAAATGATCTGGTAGATCATTTATCTTTAGATAATATCAAGTTATGTCTTTATGCTGACGATTTTACAGCAGCAATTCGTTCGGAAAATGTTAAAAACTTAGAAGACCTAGTTTCAGTTTTTTTTACAAAAGCTGTATGACTGGGTTAAAGCGAATAAATTTGTAATCAACGTAGAAAAAACAGAATATATTGCTTTCAAAACTAAAAAGAAAGAAAAAACGTGTTACAATTTTAGACTAAATGGAGTAAAAATTAAAAATTGTGATTCTAAATTATTAGGAGTTACTCGAATGAGTTGGGAAAAACAAGTAAATGAAGTTAATAAAAAACTTAAACAAATTTATTATATCATCAAATATTTAAAAAACTATTTAACCATTAATCAAATATTAACCATAATATACTATGGCCAGTTTCAATCTCAATTGTATGCAATAGTTGCATGGGGGAATTCCAATGTTATAGAAAAAATATTAATAATTAAAAAAAAACTTTTACAAGTAATTTTTGGAAAAAGTTATCGGTTTTCCTGTAAACCCATTTTTAGAAAACAAAATATTTTAACTGTACCTGCTATATATATTTTAGAAAATTTAAAAATAGTAAAGAGTAAATTAGATTCATATAAAAGACATACTAACAATCATTCTTACAAAACTAGGCATAGTTATCAATTATTAGCAGCTAAACATCGTACTAAATTATTCGAGAAATCTCCCTACCACAATAGTATAATTTTCTATAATAACCTACCTAAGAGTGGTCAATCTAAAGAGAGCTTTAAAAAGTTCATTAGAGAATGTAAGGAATACCTAACAAGTAAAGTCATATACCAGATTAAGTCCTTTTTATAAATAAAAATTTTAACTATTTTTATTTAACTTTTTTATTTTATTTTTTTTTGTGTAAATATGTAAAAGCATGACGATTCTCATTGTATCAAAAAAGTTGTGCTTATTAGAGAATAAACGATTATGTTATGTTAAGTACTGTTTGTTTCCACAAATTCACAGTTTCCAGTGATTATTTACATTATCTTTTTTTGTTACATCTGTACTTAGAATAATACTATATATAGAAGGAGCACAGGACCGTAAACACAATGTAATTCCACTGATAACACGAAAGGCGGTTGACTGGTGCAACTAAGTAATGCTGCCAACCTGACAACAAAACATTATTTTAAATATTTGTCATAAATATTTATTAATGAAGAAAGATCGTAAAGAACAAATATAATAACTTGAAATACCTACTGAGTATTTAATAAAACTGGTCTTAGATGGCAAAAGGGTGGCGGAATACAAGAATCTACATTTAGTTGACGAGGACTACTTATTATATATAATTTTAATAAATACGTTAAACTACAATTTAAAATGCTTTAAATATTGTAATGCACCGATATTTATATCAGTATTTTATGAATAATCAATCATTAATTAATAATAGAACATAATAATTCAGCAACCGGAAGTATTGCCAACTTTTTTTTAGAAAATTGTATATTGTTAGGGTGGCAGCATTACTTAGTTGCACCAGTCAACCGGCTTTCGTGTTATCAGTAGTGCTCCTTCTATATAAAGTATTATTCTAAGCATCTGTATGTATTAGTTGAAAAGTCATAGGTAGAATATCATATGTAACAAGGACAAAAGATTTCAGCTCTCGTTTTATCTCTTTTGGGAAAGCCTCGGGAGCTAAAATGTAAGGAATCCTCTTCGACAAGCATCGGAAGTGAAATGTGTCCTCTATCGGTTTTGCCTTAGGGAAAAAACTTAAACATTAGTTGTAAAACATTCTGTGAGAGACGGAGCTACCTGCTTCCTATCCCTCTCTACTTTTCGGTATCAAAAATGAGAACAACTTAATTTCATTCAAAACGTAAACTCAAAAACATATATTTTTTAACAAACTTATGTCAAAAACTGACACCATGACAACAGCTACTAAATCTAACAATACAATAAAGCACTGCTGGTCTAGCCTAAGCTTCAGTGTTCAAGACACATTCTTCTATTTCTTTTTGTATCAACTATTGGTTGTGTAACGGTCTTTTGTTTTCCAGGCGTATTCTGTTCGTCCATAACGGGGAATATTGCTGTTTCGGAAGCAGTCCAGGAGTGACTATCACGCTGGGGGAAGGTGTTCCCTACAGGACTAAGCAGAACGGACGGAAAGACTTCAATTCGCCAAGATCTTCCATAGGATCTGTTCGTCAGCTCCGTGTAAACTCTACCGATAAAGTCTTATACCACTCTGAAGAAATTTCAGCAATATGACCTCCTTAATTTAGCAATTTAACTCTAATCAACCCAAATGTATTTTTAAGTATTTTTACCGTTCTGAGTTTTACCCCGAAAATGCTGTGTCATAAATGAATAAATTATAAAATAAATTGCGTCTTGGTCAAATTTAATGAAACTGAAAAATGTTTTGAGCATGTTTCCCAATTTAAAAAACGGGAACACCACACTTCTTTTACTTTTAACTCAGCTTGTAAGAGTAAAATTTGAATTATTTTTTGCCGCAGCATTTTTAAGCTAATCTTGGGGCTGTAACTATGTTATTTATGTAATATTTGATAGCAGCATAATGTTGTTTTAGCTACACCATTTACATTCCGCCTCTTGTCGTTTAGAAAAAAAAATGATTGTTGTGATCAGCCAAATATTAACATTGCAACATTTAAATTCTTTAACGTCACAACATCTGGTAAAGAATATGCCTAAATTTTTAATTGGGTTAAGAAACGAGTACGGGCTAGCCCGGATTCACTTCGCTTGACCTTAAAATGTCTCGGCTACCTAGTTTTTAGGATAATAGTTGATCTTTAGTCCAGCTACACTCAACGCTCTACAGGTGTGCCCAGCTACACTCAACGCTCTACAGGTGTGCCCAGCTACACCTGTAAATTTTATTGCTTATTTTGATTCTATGATCAATATAATTAGTATTTTTCTCTTAGAATTTATTTTTATCACTAATAGTTTACTGAATTATCAATCACTAAACCTGTAAAACAGCGCAAAAAATATTTTATAGGGGAAAAATCATTGGCATGGAGAAGAATGTCCAAGTAAAAAAACATAATTTGTTTTACGTAAACAAACACAACGCTAATAATAAATTTTCCACTTCCTACAAGGCAAAATTTTAGAGATAGAATACATATTTAAAGACGAACTATTTAAAATTTGACCGGAAATAAATTAATCACATTAGAAAAAAATATAATAAGTCAAATAAACTACTCAATAAGCCATTTGGATTCCAAACCAATCTAGTCCTTCCTCCTACTGTAATTTTTTAGTATACTGTGTTGCTAGAAAATATTGCATTTACTTGTTTCCTCTCTTTTAAATTTTTTTTTTATACATAATCGTTGTCTTTTTACTATTCAGAAACTACTTTTTACTCTTATACTTGTTGTATGAATGTTATTTTTTTATATTTTTTGCTATTTACGCTAAATATAATCTTATCATTTTATAATATTTCTTTTCTGTATTGTCTTTTGTCAATTTATGTATACTTACTTATTGTTATTTTTATAGATCTTTAGTTTACATTGTTTACTTTTTGGTTACTGAATATTATGAGGACTGCGATGGCAGTCCTACCTTTTTAGCGAATTTCCTTAATATATATATTATATATATATATATATTTATATATATATATATATATATATATATATATAATATATATATATTATAAATTATATTATATATATATATAAATATATTATATATATAATATATATATATATATATATATATATATATTATATATATATATATATATATATATATAAATATATATATATATATATATATATATATATTTCAACCTTATCTTTTCCGAACCCGATTTACAAAATATTTCGCCGCTAAAAAATTCCTTTCTTAATGATTTCTGGGGCGCTAAATCGATTGAAACCTCTCTGACGTGGGTACGACTATTCTAAGTGACTAAAAAACACATGTTAAATTACCAAAAAACGCAATTACTCAAAGCTAGGGTACATGAGTTTGAATCCTAGTTAGGACAATAGTATTTTTTATATAGTTTAGTAATTCTGGCGTAGTGGTCCGCTAGTCCTTTGGAATGCGTTTTTCCGTGCTTAACAATCCATTTCTTTCTATAGGTTCTGGTTTATGCTTCATACCTCAAGCAGTTACTCAATTATTAAGCACTACTCGAAACTCATTTTTACTGTATTTTTAAAGAGAAATACGCTAAAACTATCGATGAAACACTAAGTGAGCAATAAACTAATGCAAATAATGGTGGGTAATGTCAATTTTAGCGGCATAGTTTTATGCAACAGAATAATTATGCACATGTTTTACGCTTGCTATAACAATTATATATTGATATATATAATAATTATATATTGTTATTATAATATGGGTTGTCACCCTATGTTATACACTTAGCTGCCTCATATTTTATGACTTATCATGTTTTGAAATTAAAACAAGTATTTTTGTGCATTTATATTGTTTTTGTCTGCCTCCGTGGCCGTGATCGTAAAGGCGTTCGATTTCGGCACCGGAGGTCCGGGGTTCGCAGCCCGGGCTATACTCTAAGATTTTATGAATAGTATTTGTATTAAAAAGATTTCGCCAACTTTAATTAATTCTTAGAGTGTAGTAGATGCAACCCACCTGAGGATGTTCCCGCAGGGTGAATGCCCTGATGGGCCGAAAGGCCCTAAAACGG
This sequence comes from Microvelia longipes, assembly GCA_018340805.1. Classification (NCBI taxonomy): domain Eukaryota; kingdom Metazoa; phylum Arthropoda; class Insecta; order Hemiptera; family Veliidae; genus Microvelia; species Microvelia longipes. Next base: position 6,391,007 of record JACMZG010001913.1, read on the forward strand.
GCATTTTATTTTATTTTATTTTTATATTGTTTTTACTTTTCCTCACCTTCTCATACAGAAGGTATAGAGGAAAAGTATTGGTTTCACCCAAAAAATTTTAACCCAAGATTTCACTTGAATTATCCATTCCAGGTGTTTTTAGGACCATCTGAACCGATTTCAGCTTGTTTTATTTATTTTTTAGATTCTTTTTGATTAATTAAAATTCTTTTGTCTAATTTTCTCTTTATTTTTTGTATTAATTTTAGCTTTATTATATGTATTGTATTGTTTTATTTAGTATTATTTATTAAATCTAGGATATAGATTTTTTTCATGGTTGTATTAAAAATATTACATTTTTTAACTGTATTTGTAAAATAAATGTAAAATACTCAAAGAAATTCAAAATGCAATAATATCATAATTATTGTTTTTAATTAATATAAGGTGTTTAATATTGTTAGGAAAACGTAAGTGAGTTCCTTAGAAGAGGTTTTTTTTTCAATGTAATACTAATGCTACGTAAGTATTACATTATGCTACTAGGCTGTGAAGTGAGTTTTTTTCTTACTACAGCAATTTTATTTACTATCGAGCGAAGTGTTTTAATAATTATTGCCAAGGTTTAAAAAATATCACTGCTTAGTCCTGTATTCTACTTATTCGGAGATTAGACAACAATGAAAAAACATTTTTTTTTTAAAACGTTTAAAATCCTAAAACTTGATAATATATGGAAATGCTTGCTTTGGTAGCATGGTTTATCTTGGTTTATACCAAGATTAGAAGAACAATTATCATGGTTTATCTGATATTGGTAAAATTAAATACCAATATAATACCAGAAGCTAGAAATATAATACCAACCAATAGTTATACAACATTAAATTATAACAAAACAGGGTTGCTTGTCTTAGTTCAATGCAAAAATAATTGCAATCAGTAAATTGATGATATACTGGAGCCCATGAGCAGTTATACAAGTATCACCCTTACGCACGCTTCGCTCGTTTAAAGTTTAATGAGAGAAAATATTCAACAAAATTTATCACCAGTTGTATACTGAGAGGCTTCAGGTTTGCTCGGTTCACCATATTTTAATGAATTAAAATTTAATGTCTAGCTGAAACCAGTCAATTTAAAATTTTAAATTTAAAAATTCTATGATTCGCTTCCCGCTCTTTTTAGTGCTGGCGTATACTCAAACAATCCTACTAGTACAGTTATACACTTGCAACCAAGAACTAATTTCGCTTGTCTTGGTTTGACACGAGTAGAAATTTAATCATAAAGATCTATAGTTACACGATCACAACTCTTACGCTCTCTTCGCTCGCCTTAGTTTAATGCGAGCAGACATTAAATTTAACCTTACTTTAAACATATTTACAAATCGGTGTAAAAAAACGTTTCTATTTGAGAAGAAATAAAACTAAACAAGTTTTCGTCTCTCCACTGGTTATAATTACTAATAACAAAGCCGACTTTCAACCGTTAACGGTCATCATCAGTGCCGTGATTATTAAAAAGTAGATCAGTAGTCTACCATTAGATCTACTGGTAGACTACTGAACCACTTTTTAATAATCACCGGCACTGATGATGATCATTAACGATTGAATGTCGGCTTTGCTATTAGTAATTATAATGAGTGGAGAGACGAAAACTTGTTTAGTTTTATTTTTCTTATCATAGCACTCCACAGCTCAATCATCATATAAGTTTCTACTTGGTTCACTGATTATTAACAGCAATACTATGACAGATATAGTGTAATGTGGGTAGATATTCAAACAATTCTATCACCAGTGATATACTGACAGATCTCGGACCCGCTTCGCTCGCCTCATTATTTTGCGGACAGTCATTTAATCTAACCCATTTACATTTACGACTTATTACATTTTAAGAACGCCTAGGGCACGCCTTACTCTCTTTATTTTAATGCGGGTATATATTCACTCTACCCCTGTACAGTTAAACTATATAAATTATTTATTTAATAAGTGCTGATTTCAATTCAAAAATACCTATAGAGCGTCTTCGCCTTTTGTGCCCAGATGTAACCAAGGGAGTTGACAATTTTTTATTAATCTGCCTGAGAAAATTGATAAATATGTTTACTACTAGGAAAAGTAATGGGGTAAAAATATTATCTACCGAGACTGTGCAAAGAGATATAAATATTTACTACTGAGGCTGAGAAAAGAGATACAAATATTTACTACTGAGGCTGAGCAAAGAGATAAAATATTTACTATGAGGCTGAGCAAAGATAAAAATATTTACTACAGAGGCTGAGCAAGAGATAAAAATATTTATACGGAGGCTGAGCAAAGAGATAAAAATATTTTACTACTGAGGCTGAGCAAAGAGATAAAAATATTTACTACAGAGGCTGAGCAAAGAGATAAAAATATTTACTACTGAGGCTGAGCAAAGAGATAAAAATATTTACTACAGAGGCAGAGAGAAAAGAAAAAAATATTTACTATTGAGGCAGAGACATAAAAATGTTTACAAAGCTTCTATATCTTTGTTTCCTAAGAGTATCCAAATAGTAAGATGTTTAGAGCTAATATGAATCTATTAAATAATGTTTTTTTTACAAAAGTTCTATATTTCCAAGGTATTGCCAAAAAAATACGTAATGTTTTTGAATTGAGTCAATGTTAAAAAAAGGCGGGAAATTTACTAATAAGGATAAACCAAAAGAAGATAAATTTGTCTGCCAAGGCGGAGCTAAGTGAACATTTTGCTAGTAGTACATTAACAGACCGGTTTTAGGATATTATACGTTCTAGCGTGAGTTCTTAATGCACCGCATAACTAGTCTTTATGTAATGAATAATGTATAGGATGTTATTCAGTGTCAGTCGTTACCTAAGTATAAACCTCCGTTAGGGTAGTTCCCAGTAATTGAATTACCCAAAAAGTTGTATTACCTAAATTCAACTCAATTATGTTCACGCTCATAAATTAATTTACCTGAAAAATATCATTAATGAAATACCTATACCCTAATTAATTTTCTTAATATATTGATGGTCTGTTAATTTAATAATTAAGATTTACATAATTTAATAATTTTATTATTAAATTATTTAAATTATTTTAAATTTCAATAATAAGAAGACTTTGATGTAGAGATAGCAGTTACCATTTTGGTACTATTTATAATAAAGCGTTCTAAGTAATCAATCCCTTACTGAATTAAAGAAAATATGAAATTTGTTTTTTAGGCCAAAATTTGGTTCAGAGAGGGTTTATCTGATCAAAGTTGGTGCATCTCGTTGGTTCGAAGACGATTTATCTGGCCAAGGTAAGAGTGATTCATCTTGTTGGTTCAAAGAGGGATTATCTGGCTAAATTATTCAGATCTTTGGTTAAAGAGGGATCTGGCTAAAGTTAATTCAGAACTTTGGTTCAAAGAGGGATTATCTGGCTAAAGTTAATTCAGAAATCTTTGGTTCAAAGAGGGATTATCTGGCTAAAGTTGATTCAGATCTTTGGTTCAAAGAGGGATTATCTGGCTAAAATTGATTCAGAACTTTGGTTCAAAGAGGATTATCTGGCTAAATTGATTCATATCTTTGGTTCAAAGGGGATTATCTGGCAAATTGATTCATATTTTTGGTTTAAAGAGGGATTATCTGGCTAAAGTTGATTCAGATCTTGGTTAAAGAGGGATTATCTGGCTAAAATTGATTCATATCTTTGGTTCAAAGAGGGATTATCTGGCTAAAGTTGAGTCATATCTTTGGTTCAAAGAGGGATTATCTGACTAAAGTTGATTCAGATTTTTGGTTCAAATAGGGATTATCTGGCTAAAATTGATTCATATCTTTGGTTCAAAGAGGGATTATCTGGCTAAAATTGAGTCATATCTTTGATTCAAAGAGGGATTATCTGGTTAAAGTTTGTTCATCTTGTTGCCTCAACGAGATTTACCTCACCTGAACATAACAATTAGCTAACTTACAAATCCTTAAGGCTCCTCTAATTAATTTAGCTAGATTTAATTGTAAGCGCTTCTTGTAGCTTAAACTTACCACTATGTACAGGTTCTGTATTTCGTTTGGGTCTTGACATAGACTCCTCTAACTTTTTTGTAATGCCTGTAAGTTTTTTGGCTCTATACACAGATAATAATGTACCTACTCAGTAATTCTTTCAGGTAATGACATAAACTAATCTTACATTGCTGTAGAGGGAGTAAGTTAGAGTTATAAATACATTGTAACCTACTCTTTAATTCTTTTGTGTCTTGACAAAAAGTATACATACATCCTGTACAACCAGTAAGTAAGAGTTAAAAAAAAATTGTAACCTACTCTTTAATTCTTTTGTGTCTTGACATAAAGTATACATACATCCTGTACAACCAGTAAGTAAGAGTTAAAAATACATTGTAACCTACTCTTTAATTCTTTTGTGTCTTGACATAAAGTATACATACATCTGTACAATAGTTTGTAAGAGTTAAAAATACATTGTAACCTACTCTTTAATTCTTTTTGTGTCTTTGACATAAAGTATTCATACATCCTGTACAACCAGTAAGTAAGAAAGTTAAAAATACATTGTAACCTACCTCTTTAATTCTTTTGTGTCTTGACATAAAGTATACATTCAACGCTGTACAACCAGTAAGTAAGAGTTAAAAATACATTGTTAACCTATTTTGTAATTTGTATAGGTCCTGACGTAAACTAATCTTATATTGCTCTAGAGCGAGATAGTTAAAAATAAAGTGATATAGAAATTCATATAGTATGGGTGGGAGCGCAGGATACAGTGACGCATCTCCCCCGGGATAAGCTGCTTTAGATGGGTCTGCATTAAGTTCACCGTTTCTCTACTAGAAGCAGGTCGGTTCACCTTGTACAGTATATATAAAAAAATTTTTCCTTCGTTTTCAAGGTTAAAATTATTCAAATGGATCTTTGACAATGTTAAAAAGTGTATTAATTATTTTAAATGTAAAAGTTTTATAAAATTATAATAAAAATATAAATGATGTGTTATTTTTAACTAGACCTGATATCATGATAACCATGTCGTGCAGAAATAGAATATGGCGCGGTCGAATATCCACGGCTTCTAGAACGTTGGATCACCAACAATTTTTTTATAACTTTTTTTTTTCAAAAATTTTCAGTAATTAGCCGGATTTGTGATAAATGAAGCCTATTTCCGTAATTTGCACGCTCTTTTGGTTAAATCTCAAAAGAGTATTTTACATTCACTCACGATTTATTTTTAATCTAACTTGGTACATACATAACTACTGTTAGAACGTCATGTTATCAAATATGACATGTCAAAATATAAACAAAATATTGAGTCTAACAGTAGTTATGTATGTACCAAGTTAGATTAAAAATAAATCGTTGAGTGAATGTAAATACTCTTTGAGATTAACCAAAAGAGCGTGCAGATTACGGAAATAGGCTTCATTTATCACAAATCCGGCTAATTACTAAAAATTTTGAAAAAAAAGTTTGTTGGTGATCCAACGTTCTAGAAGGCCGTGGATATTCGACCACGCCTTATTAATTTGGGTCTTCAGTGTGTTTCTATTTGTCCTTATAAAGGCAAACAAATGCTAAATTGATCTTATTTTCAAAACAAAAAATCTTATAAACAACTAAAATTGTTCATATATAAGTTAGAAAGTGTCTTGTTTACGTTCTTTCAAAATATAAACGTCTCGATTTAAAACTGATAACAATATTGATAACAGCTGTACAAGGTGAAAACTAGCGGTCGGTGCGGTAGCTGATGCAACTAGCCCCTGTTTTCTTATGACCACCTCAAACCAGAGAGTTGGACCACTGTGTCTCGCGCCCCCCACCCCTACTGTATGAATTTCTACAACACTTTAGTAAGCAATATACATAAATTGTGAACTTAATCTTTAATTCTTTTGTTGTTTGACATAAAGGATACATACATCGCTGTACAACCAGTAAGTAAGAGTTAAAAATACATTGTTAACCTATTTTGTAGTTTGTAAAGGTCCTGACGTAAACTAATCTTACATTGCTGTAGAGAAAGATAGTTAAAAATATAAATACATTGTGAACCTAGTCTGTAATTCTTTCGGGTCCTTGCATTGACTAATCTTATATCGCTGTACAACCAGTAAGTTAAATTATTAAATACATTGTACACCTATTTTGTAATTATTGTAGGTCTTGACATAAACTGATCTTACTTTGTTGTACAACCAGTAGATTAAAGTTAAAAATACATTGTTAACATACTCTTTATTTCTTTTGGGTCCTAACGTAAACTAATCTTACATCGCTTTCAGCCAGTAATAGACCAAGAGCCCAGGGGTGTTTTGTTAATAAAAAGTGTAATGGCTGGAACCGGTCTCAATTTTTCGTAAATACCTTCCTGAACAAGGATCTGCAATTCTGCCGACTCGTATCGGATGGGTGTCCCAGGCAGAACGCACTTTAGGGGTCAAAGGTTCTGCCTGGGACACCCATCCGATACGAGTCGGCAGAATTGCAGATCCTTGTTCAGGAAGGTATTTACGAAAAATTGAGACCGGTTCCAGCCATTACACTTTTTATTAACAAAACACCCCTGGGCTCTTGGTCTATAAGTTTGAGTTATAAATACATTAAGAATCTACATAGTAATTCTTTTGGGTCTACAGCAGAAGCCTGCAAATGGTATCGAGCGGCCACGCTGTAAGATCTCTAGATACTACTATGAGCCAAAAACGTTATATATTTTTATTATGATTTTACCTAAATATCTCTCTGTGTCCAAATTGTATGCTCTTAAAACACCTTTGAGAACATATTACGTAATATATTTGGAATTTTACTTTGCCTAAACATCTCTCGGTGACCACACTGTTGGCTCTAAACACACGTTTGTGAACAATTTACGTTATAAATTGGGATTTCGACTTTACCCAAACACTTCTCTGTGTCCACACTGTAAGATCTTATAGACCAAGAGCCCAGGGGTGTTTTGTTAATAAAAAGTGTAATGGCTGGAACTGGTCTCAATTTTTCGTAAATACCTTCCTGAACAAGGATCTGCAATTCTGCCGACTCGTATCGGATGGGTGTCCCAGGCAGAACCTTTGACCCCTAAAGTGCGTTCTGCCTGGGACACCCATCCGATACGAGTCGGCAGAATTGCAGATCCTTGTTCAGGAAGGTATTTACGAAAAATTGAGACCGGTTCCAGCCATTACACTTTTTATTAACAAAACACCCCTGGGCTCTTGGTCTATTAAAACACGATTTAAAACAAATTATGTGGCACCTCTGTAGGATCTAAACACGTAATTTATACCTAATACATTACTCATTTAAATCTTGTCTGACTTAACTTACGTCTGTGGCCACTCTGTAAGTCCAAATCAGACCTTTGTTAACCTATCCCATATAGTTACCACATTATCTTTGTACCTAAATGTTAATATTATTAAAATTTTAATGTAAAAAAAATATTAATAATAAATGTGATACGGAATCCCTTCTTCCTAGTTATGAATATTTGTTATTTGTAAATACGATACATATTTTAAGAAAAATAAATGAATATTAAAATATATGTTTTTTTTATTAATATCTATTCTTCTAACGCAGCTTTGATGTATATGCCATGAAGTATATACTATTTTACTAAAAGGAGAATGCCCTACTTACAAACCATTAGGAGACTTGAAGCATAATTTCCAGGCATAGATATTAGCGTGTGAATGAGTCTGGATGGATGAGGATGCGCATGCGTGTAGTCCGAACAAGGATCTTGAATAAAGGGGATGACGCACTAAGTCGATTTGCTATACAAACAAGTGACCCCATCGAAAACCAGAAAATAGAGAGAATTCAACTCAAAACACACGTCAAAAACCAACTGCACATGCTTGGTACAAACTGCGCATGCTTACAATTCTTAAAACAGCGCAGGTTTTAAAATTTAGAGGCAAACTTACGTCACAATGGTTTCCATTGTTTATTGCTTATGACATGAGAAGGTTATAACAAAACACGCTTAAAATATCACTCACTGAAGAGGCAAAGTATATTCCAAAATTTAAAATTATATAAGCACAAATGACTTAACAAGCATCATAAATGTAACAATCACGATATAGTAGAAAAGAATAACAAGTAATCTCACTCACGTATTTCGGGCTTGCGATATATCGAAAAATGTCAAACAAAGAAAAGTTTGGCCGCTAGGGCTACTTTTAGCGACAATCGTAATAGGGTGAGGTTATGAAAATGTCTTGTTGTCTGTCATGATGAAGGTTATGTTGTTTTTTATTCCTTGTTTACCTGTGTTTATAAATAATTATCTCGTTTTTATTTACTAAATTACATTTCACATTTGTTTACAAAATATTTTCACATCCTGTCATTTTACTACCGGTCAGACATTTTTTATAATATCGAGTAAAACTCGATTAATCGAATTTGAAAATTGGAACTAGTAATTTCAGGGAGTGAGATCACTTGTTATTCTATTCCACTATAAATCACGAGAAGCACAGAAGAAAGTTGAGAAGCAAACTCGACAACCTTGCTACATAACCTGCGTTTGGCGCTTTTTTCATTATAATCAAGGGGAAGGGGTAAGTTTGCTTCTAATTCTCTTTCTCATACAACGTCCTTGGGGTCAGAAAAGTTCCTTAATGCGTCATCCCCTTTATTCAAGATCCTTGAGTCCGAATAGTAGCAATGTGTCCGTCCGTTGCGTGCGGTAACAGCTCAAATTCCAACCTATGTAATCGTATGGGACGTTCTTAAACAGCTTGCGGTAGCGTTGCGAAAAATGGAAATTTTCGTAAACCGGCTAAACCTGCACCAATGATCCAGTGATTAGCATTTGATTGATTACAAAACACCTTAGAGGCCTGACGCGAAAGAAACCACTCCGTTTTCAAAGTTTTGGAATTTTTCTTACCCCCTCTTCCGATTTAGAGAAGAATACTTTTGTTTTGTTTGGATTTTGATTCTTGCCGTGCTTAAAGTTGTTTAATTATTCATTATTTTAATAAAATAGTGATGTTTTTTATCTAAAAAAAATTAATATTATCTTGTTATTATTACACCAAATTATTATTTTATTACTTTTGTTTGTGCTGTGTTTTTTTACAGTGTTTAATTTTCCTTTTTAGTTTTTGTTAGTATACGTTTATTATTCAAGTAAGTAGATCCCAGAGTTGAAATATTTTTAATAACTCGGGTACGGGGTTCCTCGGAACTTTTTCTAAAAATTTTATGATAATGTTAATTTTATAAAGATGTAGAAAAATTAAGCTCTATTTATTCAAATTTAATAAGGAACTCGTAAATATTGGAAATTCTTAATTTAGTTTTAAATATTGTTTTACAATTAAAATTATTGGCAACACTGATTTTTTTTATATTCTTCAATATAACAGTTTTAACGGTGTTTTAAACATAACTTACCAAAATCATACCAAGGTGCAATATAAAAGTAGTTTGTAAATTGTGGTTTTTATTTTATATTTTTTAAAAGAGTAAATTTCTTGGACTAAAATATTTTGTTTACACGCGGGGTTTTGTAGGGGGTTTAACCACGTGTTTAACCCCCTAGGGTTAAGTAAGAAAACCATTTATTATTATTTCAAATACATAAGTGATTCATTTTAATATGTAAAGTAAGCATTAATTCGCCATTACAGCTATAAAAGAACTCAACATATTTTTAAACACAGTTTAATTTAAATACATTTTTATTTATAGAATTATATTGTTGATGAAATGAAATGCAGTACCATCCAATCAGAGTTTGTTATGAGTATCAATTGGCAAGACAGTTAACTGCATTCGCGATTCAAACATAGAGATATATACTAGAGGGGGCATAGCCTATCTTAATACATTGAGAGGCCTGAAACATTTTTAGTGGGGCTCTCAGGGGCTCTGTGTAACCTTATTGAAACCTCCTCCAAAAGGGAGTTAAGGTTATAATTATTCAATTGTTTTAGGCTTCCCGCAGATTGTTTGTGTTGTGATTTGTATTTTAAACATTCTACTATATAATTTACTGTTTTTTTGTTCTGTTTATTTGATGAAAATGATAATCGAATGTGGTCAGGTTACTTTTTCGATGTTTCAAAATTCAACCAATAGGGCCCCTCTAGTTATATATCTCTATGGATTCAAAGACCGCAGCAACGTCATCGTCACTGATAAGAAATTGATAACGAAAGGGTGATCGTTGTTAACAAAGAGACTACTTAGAGAGAGGATACAACAGCTCTTATCATTCCTTGGGTAGCTGGGTGCTGTAACTGTACATTGGTGACGTCATTTTTTCTTTTATTTTTCCTAATAATTACAATTTTACGTAAATATTACATTATTTTTCGACTATTTTGTTTTAAGTCAAGTAAAATGAATTTAAAATAAGTTTTAATTATTATCTATTGCATGTATTCTTTAATTTTCTGTGTTGAATAAAGTGGTTTAATGTGGCATCACTGAAAATTGTCCGCCGTTTGTAGAGTGTGAGTAAAGAGTGAATTTTTTATTTTTTTCCTTTTAATTACATTTATATACGTACTTATTTTATCTTCCATGTATTTTATTTATGGGAGATAAAATTATGTAATAAATGTTATGTATTTTTTCATACTTGATTTATGTTTATATCTTATTTGTTTTATTTTTTTTTTGCTTTTATTTATTCTATTGTAACATGTTTGTTGGGTTAATGATGTCAAAAAAAATTATTTTCCTAGTAGCACAACTACACCTATAGACTGATTTTTGTACAAAGTCTCAACTCTCTAGAATGAATACATTAGGAGCTTCGATAATAACAGACACACACACACACACGGACAACTTCGTGAAAACCTCTTAGGAGGCCTTAAAACACCCAAAACGGATCATGGACTTCTCGGTTTGGGATTTTTTGCAAACACAATACTTTACCCTATATACCTAAGGTATAAATGAGGAAAGCAATAAAACAAGATTCTGACCGCCACAACATCATAATTGGGAAAAATTTGATTCGATTTCCAATCATGGAACAATCAACCAGTCAAGTGCGAGTGTGTGTATTGTTTTGTTGTGTGTGAAAGCTAATTTTGTGTGAAACAATTTAATGAAGATTTCCGGTGGTGACCGCGTCAATGTAGATGAAAAATCCGACGTTTCGCTTCCACTGTGAGAGGCATCTTCAGGGATGTAGGACATCATGGATAGAAACACAATGCTCTACAAAACTGAACTGTTAAAAAAAAACTGAACTCAGTTTTGTAGAGCGTTGTGTTTCTATCCATGATGTCCTACATCCCTGAAGATGCCTCCCACAGTGGAAGCGAAACGTCGGATTCTTCATCTACATTGACGCGGTCAACACCGGAAAACCTAAATCTTCATGACAATAACCGCGGAAGCCTACGCAGTTTAAACAATTTAATGTTACATGACAGTTTTCTTTCATAACTTTTGCTATTATTAATAATAACAAGCTATGGAAATACGTGTGCACCTTAATTAATGGTAATAACGTTTTGATAACGTAATTCTATTACTTTAATTGTAATGTCTTATTGTCTATGCCTATGCATAAGTTTATTTGTATTTAATTACCTGGGTTATTACTGATATTATAAACTTTATTTAGACAATAGGATAAAATAGTTATAAACTTAGCAATGAGATACCTGAGTTTTTGCTTCCTGAGTAGTCAAGTTGATTCCTAAAAAAATGTCCTAGGAATAAAAATTTTTAAATCGCGAGGATTGCCGATGACTTTGCAATATTTGTTGACGATACTTCTTTTCCTAAATTTTAGCAATTTTTTTTTAAGTTCGCTAATGAGATGGCTCGTGTGGTGAGGGAACCGTCCGAGAATGTGTCCAAATTCCGTTTCAGAAGTCCCCGATCACGAAAAAATACTTAGCAAAACAAAACCAACAATTTTAACAAGGAAGAGTATAGCTGAGAGGAAAACGAACAAAGGAGTTAGTAAAAACTAAGCTAATCTGGCAATTTATTCTCTAAACTTGACTACTGCTACATTATCGGAATAGAAAAGGGTTATATGATACTAACTGAATATAAAACACAAGTATTACCAGGTACTTATATTTTGACAGCAAACATTTCCATTGGTTAATGTAGCAATAAGATAGGTTTTGTTTTTATTCATGATAACTTAGGCAGTTAGTCTGGCATGTAAACACTAAAGTATTGTAAGTTTCGGTTCAATGTTCGGTTCAATCGATGTTGTCCTTGATGGCTGACAGCAGAGGAAAGGCTCCTTGATCGCAGAACTGTCCTTTGAAATCATCTGTGGTTATATCCCAAATAATAACTCCAGCCAGATTGTTATCCTTGATATAGTTCATCTGTTTCAAACAAAATACAACTCTCATAATGATGTCGCATTTTAAAGATAAATGAAGTGAGAGAAGGAGACTCACTTATTTTACACCAGCTGAGTAGGCACAATTTTACCAATGACTCCCTTTGGCTTATAGTATAGCGAAACCTACACCTAAACTCTTTTATTTGTTTTGTTTCTTTGTGATCACACAAATGATTGAATCATTGGTTCAAACCATAGTTTCAAATAAGCTTCCAGTTTTCTCCCTTGGTACTACATACGTTCAACTGGTAGGGTCCTCAGTGCCTTAGCCTTTCTAAATCACCACTTAATAGAGTGTCATACTTAGTAGAGTGTTTATATTACAAAAAAGAATAATAAGAACAATCTATGGAGTAGAGCATCGTAGGTCAGCTAAACCGTTGTTTCAAAAATATAAAATACTCACCCTGTACTCTATTTACATATATGTACTTTGTATTGTATATATGTACTTTTTCATATTATATTTGACATATTGAACCTTTTTGTTAAGCTACTCAATAAATAAATAAATAAGTGAAATATAAAAAATCTCAACCTTGGTCGGGATTTGAACATCTTATTTTATAGAGATTCTGAATTTAGATTCTCAAATTCAGAATGTGCTGAAAAATATCAATTAGTCTATGTGGCTTAGTCGGTATAGAATTTGCTCACAAATCAAAAGATCTACGGTTCAGATCTCACTAATTCAACAATTCTCTATAATCTAATAAATTAATTTAGTGGACTCTGTTGGATAATTCAGTAATGCAGAAGATATTTACTTTAAAATGTTTATAGTGACATTTAAGTATTATTAAAGACAATACCTTATTATTCATATCACTTATGGAATTGTAGCTAACCCAGTCATCTCCGCTGTAGGCATAAGCACCCAGATTATTGTCTTCAACATTCGTGTATCCTTCCTTTATCTTCAGACAGATCTGAACAAAATATATCATATTTGAAGTAAATGACTTAGAGTAGTACTCATAGAAATATTTTACTAAGTCGGTCTTTCACTTGATTTCTTGACCATAAATAACACACAAAATTAAAAGAAACTTGACGTTTTCATTGAGGTATCTATCTATCAGGAATGTAGACCATTTTGGAAGGTAACTCGAGGTACAATATGACTTTTTATCTAATAAGGTAAAAAAGAGTCTGCCCTAGCTTACAATAATGTGAATAACGGTCCGGATGAGTTCTAATAGTTTCGCGAAGGACGTTATTGTTTGTATCATGTAGAACCTGAGCTCACAACTGTTAATAATGACTCACCAAATGTTTCAAAAAATCATAAAACTCAAAAAATGTTTGGATGAATTTAAAATTTGGATCCCCTCTCGGATTGGTGTGTGACGATTTATGTTATAAGCAACTCATGCAAAAGCTACGTCTACAGCCTTTTCTATTTACAACCTATTACAACTAGGTCTTTTGGTGGATAGTGTGTCAAGTTATGATGATTACGTCGTCTGCGTTGAAATGTATTATCAAGGATGAAACACAAAAGTGAGAACTGTAGGGTATGTTAGTCTGGTCTAATGTGTTTTGTCTCTCACTCTTTTTTATAAACAATAAGAATATTACTATGAAAGTTCTAAAAAGGTTCGAAGTGTTAAATTGGTTTTAGTGTTGATTATTGGAATTATTTGTTTTAGCTATCAGGATGGAGACTATGTCTCCATTCCAACTAAGTTACCAAATTTATCATCGTTCACCAACGCAGTCACAACTGCGAGATCCAACCATCACGGCAAGGGGGCTGAGGGGTAAAACTATTTCCTTAACGGCTTCTATGGGTTGAGAATAATGCTTATAAGTAAGTTAATAGTTAATAGCGATAGTTAAGACGAATGCTAATTAGAGACTGGAAAAGTTACGTAAAGACTAAGACTAACTTTTAAAAACAAGTAAATATGCTAACCTCATAGTAAGCCAGATTTCCAGGAGCGCCTGTGTACTGGCCGGCAGGCCCTGGTCCAGAGGATGGGGCCCCGTATCCATTGTTGGACGGGTCCTGTAGTTTATAAGAATATCCATAGAACGGCACTCCAATAGTGAGCTTATTGGAGTCAGCGCCTTTGCCTAGTAAGTATTTGATGGTATTATCCTTAAAAATAGTAAATAAAACTTTGCGCATGATGATTTTTAACTTTTATTTATTTATACTAAAGATATAAATGAATAATAACATGTTTGCTCTAAAACTCCGAACCGGGATTCCAATTGAATAATTCATTTCAGGTGTTTATAGACTTGACTAGTTTTACCAAGTTTTCTGTATGTGAGTGTATGTTATCATGATTAATGATAAATAGTTAAACAGAGATCACTACTTAAAGTGATATTGTTTTTGTCAAAAAACAAATATTCACAAAATAAATTAAACTTACATTTCAAAATACTTATTCATATTATATAAAACGTTTTCTGTGAGAAAAGTTTTCAATTCTTGATTAAATTTAGCCAAACCTTGGCAGCATCGTGGCAAGATAAGTGCAAAAAAAGATGTTTTTAATGTTAGATGACGAATGACGCGAATTCGGAGACGTACTACAATATAAAGTAGGTGATTTCCGAAGTAGGGAGGATTGCGATTCCGATATATTGAAGAAATATTCCGAGTTACCTGTTACTAGATTTTTAAACTATTATAGAACTTAAACCAAATATGCTCACAGTGCTTCCTCCATTGTCGGTAGATAATGGTGAAACGGGTCCAGTCTGTCCTTGTGAAGGCATGTTGTAATCGTAAGTCATGACTCCAATCCAATCCAAGTAATTATTCAAGGCATCGATATCATAACCTGACAATAAAAATAGTTATTTGTGAAACAAGGCAGCAAAATGGAATGTTACTGACTGATTTCAATTTTTTCCCCTGAGACGAAGAGAGAGAAGACTACAAAATTACCCGTAGAGGTGCAGCCGATACAGAAAAATTGTTGTATAATTGTCAGTAATGTTTTATTCCATGCCTTGTTGCATACAATATTTTACCTGATCACGTTTTGGGCACGCCTCCTAAAAAATCAAGTTTTTGTCCCAAATTACTTTTTTATACCTAAAAAAGAACGCTATTTTACAACTTCTTTAGCAAAAAATAAAAGCTGTTTAGCCCCAAAAAATAGGGAGAGGGCTCCCTAAAACTACAGAAATTTAGGGCCCAGAAATTAATTTTCCCTGCTTCCAAATAATTTATTAACTATTGTTTACAAAAAACTGATCTAAAATTATAATATCAATACGAAAAAGCCTCTCCACAAAGTTAATTAAATAAAATTCAAAACCAGCTTTCAACCTAAACGGTCATCATCAGTTAAAAACAAAAGTAAAAATAGACTAGAAACACTAAAGAAGAATCAAAAGTAAAATAGACTAGAAAACACTAAAAAGATCAAAAAGTAAAAGACTAGAAAACACTAAAAGAATCAAAAAGTAAAAAAGATGATGACCGTTTAGGTTGAAAGCCGGTTATGAATTTTATTTAATTAACTTTGTGGAGAGGCTTTTTCGTATTGATTATTGCATTACTAGTCTAGGTTAAAAAATGATATTTCCCGGCCAAGGACTTAGAGAAATTTCAATATATTTAGCCCTATAGCTATAGCTCCCTAGGCTGCTGAAATAGCTATAATTTATGACTACACAACTAAGGTACTATAAACAAAGTAAAACGGATAAGCAAGTAACATCTCGTTAGTGGTAATTCCAATAAAGATGGTCCTTTAGACCATTTCTACACACACTGGTATGATGCTCTTTTGATGATCAAAAGTAAGAAGAGAGTGCTCTTCGGGAAACGGAATCCTTTCTAGCTAAATTGCATTAACCTTACTGATTCGGATGAACACGGTTACCTTTATCAATGGTGTCCGGATTACCGCTGATAGCTGCTGAAAGGACCCATCCTTTTGGTTGAAATTCAGCAGACAGTTCAGCAAGCAGCTGAGCGAAGCCTTGCTTGTCACCAGCATATTGATCTGAGCAGTCGCCCTATATCAAATCCAAATAACATTGACTTTGTTTAAAATCAAATTTGACAAGCCGAAATTGGTTTGTCAATTTTGTTAACACGATAATGTGATAAAACAATTAAGGTTAGCTGAATGTATTATCTCTTCACACAGACAATTTCCTTGGCTTTGAAGTAAACCCATTTTTCATTTAGGTAAGGTAAGCACCATTGGTTGTGGTCTTAGCTTGCATTGGTAACCGCAACCGTCGCCACTCCTCTACTAGTAAGGTTTGAGGAGTAGAGTGGATATTGAACCTGGAGTTGATGTAGGATTGATAAATTGCCAACTTTCGTCAGCAATGTTTCCTGTAGAAAGATGCTACTAGAGTGATACGATGGAGCTTAAGTAAATGACACTATTGTCATTTACTTAAGTCTTTGACATGATGACTCTAGTCATCCAACATAGAATGGGGGTAGAACACACAAGCTTATTCTTTATATTCAATATAATATAAAACCGATAGCTAAACCGTGTTAGTTATAGGGCTTTCTCAGATAATGGCAAATAGCTGACTTATCTAGGGGTTTAATTACAGTACTCCTGTAACGAGTTTAGAACACTATTAGCTTATCATATGCCACCTAAGCGAGTAAAATAGATACCATCCTGGCCGGGATTTGAACCGTGGCCGAAAGAGACATTGCTGTTTAGCTGTGAGGATGTAGAACGAAGTGTTTTACATCTCTCGGCTATTCTGAATCTAAGCTTATAGGAGTAACAATAAAGCAAAATGGTACCTGAGGACAAGCTGGGTACTCATAGTCAATATCCAATCCCTCAAATCCATACTGACTAAGATAGTTGACAACGTTTTGAACAAAGGTCTGCCTCTTGGCGGGATCGTTGAGCAGGGTTGAGTATTTACCTCCGGCTGAGTCAGTCCATCCACCCAGTGATAGAGATGGCTTAGAACCTGCATCTTTGGCTTTCTGAACAAAATCGCCGTAATAATCTGCACGAATAGCCGGGCATTAATAAAACAATTAAGTATGTATAATCTATTAATTAATAAGAAATATTGATTTAAGACAATATCGAGGTGTTATTACGTTATTAATGTGATGAAAAATTATGCCACTAAAATATTTAAAATTATATCAAGAAGTTAAAATTCTTGATGACCAAATCAAAATTTGAAAAAAAACAAGAGTTTACTCTTTGAAATAAAAAATATGAATAACTGCTCTAAAATTTGTAAATAAAATTAACTCCCCAATAAAATTAATTTGCTTTAACATTGAAACCTCTAAACGAAAAAATAAATAATATTATTCTTATACCCAAGATTTAGGTGACCGATTATTCAAATTAAGTTTTTTTCTGGTTTTTCCTCAATTTATCTTTGGCTTTTCTGTAAGCTCCCCTGTAATATCAACCTATTGAAAATACCACCTTTCGATAAGCTTGCAAAAAATAAAATAGCCAATAAATATTACCTTCGGCATATCTGTAATTATAAAATACTTAAACCAAATGGCATACCTAAAATACTTTAAAATGGCACAAATTAGTCTAAAACTAATAAATATAATATATCTCCAGGTTACCCAAATTAAACGTTCCATTCTTTGGCCAATAAAGTACTCGAATAAAAAAGTAATTAAATGAAACACATGCCTAAAAATAGAAGCACGAGACAAATATATGGGCAAAAATAAGATGGCCTGGTGAAATTAATGGGTGAAATGGAAGCTAAACCTGTATATGAATGCATACAAGTCGTATAGGTGAAAGTAAAAAAAAATATGCTACTTGTTATCAACCAACAACCAAAAAAATTAGTCTTCAACCAATCTTACTTAGTGAGATATCAGCCCATGAATCCGCAGGTTTGATTGAGGTTGAATCATCATCTAATAGAGCAAAAGCGTAAAGAACATTGGTGCATTTGGAGTAGTCAATGTCTCCAGGGACAAATTTACCCCCTTCTTGCCTGTATCCAGCCCAATCAATAAAATAGCAAATGATTTTTCTAGCCCCCACACCTGAAACAATTTTTTTATTAAATATAAGGTATAACATTTGTACAACAAAAGTCTGTATTGGACGTTTTATAGAACATTTTATAACCTTTAAAAATGTTCTCTTCATGTATTGCACACGATTCACAGGGAACCACTTATTTTAAGAAAACTGAAATTTGTGCGATTTTATAAAATTTTGAGCATGCGCAATCATATGAAGGGCTCCACTCTGGATAGGCAGAATATGTTTTTTCTTCATAATTTAAGGTATATTATAAGAAAAATTTGGTTTGAAGTAGTACAAAATGAGTCAAATTTTAAGGCTTGGCTCTTGGACTATAGTAATAAATATTTTTATTACTATACTAGTAATATAAGTTATAAGAAACAACAAATGAAGTGATGAAATGAGGAACAACGCAAAAACAAACCTTGGGCTGAGAAATAAGTTAAAACGAAAAACAACAACAATAACTTCATGATTATAAACAACACAACAGACTAATTTAAACTAATATATTAAATATAAACAACCTACCTTTATATAGGATTGATAACATTATAAATACAATTAAAAAAATAAAAGATAAGAAATACAACTCAAATATTTATCATTTTAAATCCCAAAAGTTCGATTAAAACTAGGTATTAAGTAATATTAATACTTACTTCAAGTACAATATGAATGACATAAAAGCACTAAATTTGCAACGAATAATTTTATAAATTTTAATTTGCAATCGAAATACATTACTTTGAAATTTTAATTACATTCTTTATATACACAAATTTATTTTTAATTTTCTTTACCAACTACCGTACTGCAAATAGTCTATCACAAGGATTATTTAGGCTTATTAGCTGAATAGCATTTTTCGCTACTTCTCATGGCAAGAATTCTTTTGATGGAATAGGTGAAACAATAAATAGATTAGCAAGAAAAAACAGCCTTCAAATGTTTAATTATGTGGGTATTCTAACACCAATATCCCTTCATGATTTTTTTCCAATTTCTATTAAAGGCATAGAGATATATTACTAGAGAGGCCCTATTGATTGAATTATAGTACACCGAAAAAATAACCTGACCTCCTTCGATTATCAATATAAAAATAAACAACACAAAATTACAGTACCTTACATATAGTAGATCATTGAAAATATTAATCTTAACACAAACAATTCGCAGGCTGCCGAAAACAATTGATTCATTATAACCTTAACTAACTCTTAAAAGAGTTTTCAATGAGGTTACACAGAGCCCCTGATAGCCCAAAATGATGTTTCAGGTCTCTCAATGTATTTAGATAGACAATGCCCCCTCTAGTATATATCTCTATGATTAAAGGAATATCTTTTATTTATGTTAGAAATTGACAGAAGAAATTGATTTTTATTCAAAAAGATTAGAAAACAAGAGGCATTCGGCATCTTTGATACTCTGCGGCGTCGGCATTGGGGGCCGCTTCGCGGCGATATGAATGTTGTACATTATCACTTGGTCATATTACTGATTTATATAAGTAGCATACTGCCTCGATATAAGCAAATTTTCAAATATATTAGAGAAAAATCTTTATTTGACATTAGTTTAATTAACTTTAATGACATTGATTTTTTTAACATTTATATGTCAATCAATAAAACCAGAACTAATACTGATAATGAAATAAAACTTCGTAATTCTGTGAACCATCTATAGTTGTATATGTGTAAAAAATGTCAGCCTGATCTAAATACTATATGAACATTTGTGATATTTTCAAATGTTTGTAGGATCAATAATGCGAATTAATGACGTCACACATATTTCATGAAAAAAGGGTTCTGAACATTAGCAAGGTTGATTTTTTTACCAAGTTTCATTTCGAAATGAGAAAGCGTTCGAAACTTATAGTGTCTCATAGAAACGTCTAGGACACAAAAATCTTATACATACATATCTACTTTTTAGCATGTACATTCTACATAATATATTATGTAGAACGTATATTATTAATATATTATATTAATTAATAAATTACTTACTAATAATTTATTCATTAATATTATTAATAATTTATAATTATTATTAATATTTATTTATTATTTCTTCATAGTAGTAATTGAAATACATAAATGAAAATTATAATTTTTTAATTCAACTTGTTGCATTATATAGTAATTAAAACAATTTATTGTTTTAATTACTTACTTAAATTGACTTACTTTGTTGAAAACGTGTTATTAACTTCTGTTTTCTGTTTTAAGAATTGGCCAATATAGTTTTTTCCAATTGACTTTTATTAATTAATTTTTTAATTATTTGTGTTAATTAAACGTTATTCCTCGATTAATGCTGCGCTTATGTCAATCATTTTAAGCTGTTATTAAATGGTATTAATAATTGGTGAAATGTTAACTTAGTTGTTTTTACATTTCCTCGCCTACTGTCGTAGGTATAAGGGGAAGTATTGTGGTGACCCTAAACATTCGAAATCCAGGTTTCACCATAATAAACAGTTTTAGGGATTGTTATGTTTTGAGTGTGAGTGTCTGTGTCTACGAATAACACCCGATGTGTTTACACAAGAGAGTTGAACTCGGCTCAAAAATTATACATTAGGTTTAGTTTTGCTGCTTGATTTTTTTAAATTTTAACTGAGTCATTATTGTAGGTTAATGATATCAGAAAAAATTCTTTTCCGAATAGCACAACTAAAGCGGTAGACTGATTTTTGTACTAAGTTTCAACTCTTTAGCATAAATACACTAGGAGCTACAATCACAGACAAACACACATACAAACAGACAACTTTGTCCAAACCACTCAGAATGCCTTTAAAACACCTGGAACGGATAATTCCGGTTACATTCCAATTTCGGATTTTCTTGCTAACACAATACTTTTCTTAAAACAAACTATATAAATGAAAAAAAGTAAAAATACGGGATATTTTTTACAACGCATTTCTTTTATATTATTGAAGATAGAAAGAAAAATATTTAATTGAAATACTTTAATCGAGGTTAAAATATTTACCCATGAGGAAATGTTACTACTGTCATCGCGTAGGGGAAATTCATGTTTTAAATTTCGTAATTTAAATAGTAATTAATTCATTTATAGTCATTATGCAAACTGAGTCGGAATAATACTAATACAGTCTGCCCCCAGACGGGCTTACCTATAAGTTTTTTTTTGTTTTTTTTTTTAATTTATTTTTTAGTTATACTGCATTATATCACATACATAGATGCTATAAGTAACAGAGATGATAGGGTTGTTGTGGCTTGTTTGTCTTGACGGAGAGGCTACCCATTGGTAGAACTCCTTGGTTACCTATAAGTGTAAATGATTAAAAATTTTATTTTTCGAGAAATAGTTATACTCTCTTATTTATTCTTCATTAAAAGCACAGCTTGATATAAAATAAACATTCATCGCCGTAAAAACTTTGTACATAAGGTTTGTACCCAAAAAGTACACTTTTTTAAAAAGTGGCCAAGGCAGAAGTAGATCTAATTTTCATAATTCGACAAAATGTTAATCTTTTATATATATATAAAAGAAGTTCATTTGATTATATATATAATCATATAAACCATGATTATGCAAAATTTAGTACTCATTTTAGCTTATATATATATCTTACCAAAAACCACTTATGTGGTAAAATACTCCCCGCCAAGTCTTTGGTCCAAAAAAGTAGGGAAATCAACTTTTCTGTCCCGCCAAGTCATGTCTGTATTGGGTAGAGATTGTCATAGGCGTTTCAAAGTGAAGTTTCTAGGTTGGAAATAGTTAATGCTCTATTTACATTGAGAGACTATCATCAGCTTCTTCTCCTTGGCGGCGAGCCAGCGGTGTAAACGAGTTTTTGCTATATTTTGAAATATCAAACAATTCAGGTGTTCGTGGAGATTAATCATAACAGATTTTAGCAGTTGTCATAATTGCAGCAGTTTTACTTACCTGCATAGATCCGGGAGTATACAAAAGAAATAAATAAATGAATGAAACGATAACGGTACGATATAATCAGGCACTCCACCCTATATACTCTTGCAAACACTACCTCTAAAGGTGATTCACTTTTCTGGCACGCCGCCAAGGAGAAGAAGCTGATGATAGCCTCTCAATGTAAATAGAGCCCTTAACTATTGCCAACCTAGAAACTTCACTTTGAAACGCCTATGACAATCTCTACCCATTACAGACATGACTTGGCGGTACAGAAAAGTTGATTTCCCTACTTTTTTGGACCAAAGACTTGGCGGGGAGTATTTTACCACATAAGTGGTTTTTGGTAAAATTTCATTACTTTTTGTACGGCTCCTGTTTTATGTAAAAACAGAAGTAAACATAATACGTGTAGTAAATAAAGCTGTAAAGAGTGTCAAGGTATTGTATGTACCACTCTCAAGCTTTGTTTTCTGCGGCGCGTACAACATAGGACTTATAAATTTGGGATTTATTGATACAGGAATGTTAAAATGGCATTAAAAAATCAAAATGTCCTCAAACACAAAAATCCATTCATTAGTTAAGAGTGCAGATGGGTCAATTTATAAAAAAGTGGCGTTCGCTAGCAGTTTCTAGCTTCGTGTTTAGCATAGGAATGTCGAATTTGAGATTTTATCAGGTAGGAATACACACAGGCATAAAACAAATGAAAAAAGTCACCACATATCAACATGCGTTCAGTAGTTTAGGCTGTAGGTGCATAATCATATAAAACTATCGTTCTCCAGTTTAGTTTTTCGCACTGCGTTTAGCGTAAGAATGTCGAATTTGAGATTTTATGAAGTGAGAATGCACGCGAACATAAGACGAATCTAAAAAGTCCTCACACATCAAAATCCGTTGGGTAGTTTAGGCTGTAGGTGCGTAAACATAAAAAAATATCGTTTGCTAGCTTAGTTTTTCGCTTCGCGTTCAGCGTAGGAATGTCGAATTTAGGATTTTATGAGCTAGGAATGCACACGAGCATAAGACGAATCCAAAAAGTCCTCATATGTCAAAATCCGTTCAGTAGTTAGGCTGTAGGTGCGTCAAAAAATGCAGGAAGAAAAGAATATAAGAAGAATAAGAATAAGAAGTCGTCAAAAATGCCATTTCAAAACCTCTTTTCTCCACTTCTGCTGGCCGATTTGGATGATTTTTTTTTATTTTTGATCTACAAGGCATGCCCTTTAAGGATATTATAATATTATTTATGTACCTATAGCCGTTTTCACGCTACAGACCCTCAAAAACCTACTTTGTTGCGTACAGTAATATGTAACTTGCAGCTTAAGTAAATTTTGACTTTTTTACTGACTAAGCGGGTATGTTGCTTTCTTCTTGACTTGGCGGCGGAACGCTGCTGCGTTCCTAAAATATATTCTGCCTCGGTTTTAGTCTGGCAGTAAGGGAACGTCTTGCTTAAAGTTAAGCTTTTGAAACTTATGGTTATTATTAGATTTTGAGGGTAGGTATAAACACATGCACTGCGACTTTAAAGTCTTTTGTACAAGTACCCTCGTGTTCACTTTTTACAGAAGATCTTTTCCCTTAATTAGTTCTAGGATTTTTGTCACTAAGTTGAGTTTTAGCAAGACAAGTGTGATAGCAAAGTTAACGTGCCTTAGCAAAGTTAAATATGATGTATGTTACTGATTCAGAGGATAGTCCACAAAGTCTGCAGACAGGCTCTTCTAAGTATTTTCCTATGTTGTTCATATGTTTGCGAAAGGTGACAGAGTCCAGTTATTAAGCCAGCTACTAAACTTAGGTTCTTCTCGTTTAATTTAAGAAGACTTTCGGTCAACTTGGCTTGTGGACCTCTCATTATGAGTTTACTGTGTCTTAAGCCAGTGCAGCTGATGATTGGTTGCTAGCCATTCTTTGATTGGACTCGGCTTGAGTTTTCGAAATTCCAATAACCGGTTCTGGCCCTGTTGGCGTTTGTTCTAAACCTTGTCTGGCTAGATCGTCTGCCATCTCATTTCCATCTATTCCTTTATGCCCAGGAACCCATCTAACTGATACAGTGTTGTTAATAGCTAATTTGGTAATGTCAGCTTGACATTACCAAATTAGTGCACATCGGTATAGATGTGCACTGATGTTTGATTGAGGTTTTTTTAAGGTTCTCAAGAATACGAGTGTTGATTGAGAATACTTCTGCTTAAAAGACTGAGGCATGCTGACCTCAGAATAAATAGGAGAGTAAGATTATTTCTCCAAAAATATTTTTTTTTTCATTTAAGTTGAGAATACTTCTGCATGGAAGACTGCATTATAAAAACACCCCTCCATTTTGGACCTTCATTCCATTTAGGACCCACCAATAAATCATACAATATCGTCGTCAGATGTAGGAGCATCTCCGTTATAGTAACATTTTAGTGAGAATAGTTTGTTCTAAGAGTGCTGTCATATGGTCAGAGGGCATGCCTAATAATGATTGCGAATTAATGTAACAATTTCTGAGTGACCCTGCAATGAACTAGATTTCCAGTTACTTGAAATTTGTAGCCTGTACGCTGAGCCTGACGAACTTCACTTTTGATTACAAGCTCAAGAGGTAGAAGCCCTTACATTAATTCTAAAGAAGCTGTAGGACTAGTTCTCATGGATCCAGTAATTTATAGGAAAGCTAGTGGTTGAACAAAATAAACTTATGGTAAAGTCACAGCTCTTTTGTGTGTAAGACGAAAATGTCTGTAATAGAACTAATTAGGTAAAGACTATTTTATATCTAACCAAAAACCACTTACGTGGTAAAAAAAATCCCCGCCAAGTCTTTGGTTCAAAAAAGTAAATAAGGTCCTTTTGTATTGCCAACCTAACAACTTCACTTAGAAACGCCAATTGCCGTCTCCAACCAAAACGGTCATAACTTGGCGGGACAGAAAAATTGATTTCCCAACTTTTTTAGACCAAAGACTTGGCGGGGAGTTTTTTGGGATTTATTAACAACATAGGAATTATGAATTTGGGATTCATAAATAACTTAGGAATTATGAATTTAGGATTTATTGATACAGCAATGTTAAGAGGCATCAGAAAAAACTAGTACTCAAATACCCAAATCCATCTAGAAGTAAATGCTGCAGGTGGATCGATGTATATAAAACTACCGTTCGATAGCTTATTTTTTCGCTCCGTATTCAGCATAGGAATGTTAAATTTGAGATTTTATTAAGTAGGAAAGGCACACAAGCCCAAAACGAATCTAAAAATCAACACACACCAAAATCTGCTCAGTTATTTACAGTGTAGGTGTATGTATCAACGTATAAAACTACCGTTTGCTACATAAGGAAGTCGAAGGACTCCCTTCGACTGTCCTTAGATAGTAAATGCATTCCACGGCTAAAATCAGTTGACAACGTGCCAAAAATCTGTGAGGGAAAGAATTCTATTGGTTCAGACTGACCACGCTCCTTCCCCCTCCACCTCATGCCAACCTGGGTCCAAAAAACTCACTTTTTTCTATAGCTCCAGAAAACTTACGAGACAGTTAAACTTTCGTTTAAAATATAGATTTATTACTAATAAATGAAGGCAAAAACAAATATTTAATTTTTACCTTATCTAGATATTATGAATTTGCTTGTAAATATTTATTTGTGCGTGTTTCCTCGCTCCAGTTTGATTTCTTGGCATAAAAACAGTATCATCAGCAAATCATATACAATTCCAAGTTTTTATTAAACGTTGTAAAAAGGCTTTAATTTAATATCGTATAAAGCCCTTGAAAATAAAGAAATGATTGTCCGCCCAAGAGAAACTTTTCTTAAATTTAAATTTTCCAAAATCTTCTAGGTGAGGTTGTGAGAGGAGGACTGGGATTGTCTTCCACTTTCCAAATTACTGTAAAGGATGCAGTAGGAGACGGTACTGGTAAGAGGTAGATAAAATCAAATCTTATCTGTAGAGCTAACGGGACATAAAAGTTAAATACTTACCAAAACAAACTAAAACATTTAACAAAAAAGATAAAATGGAGTATAGCTAAGAGAAAAACGAATACAGAAATTGGTAAGAACCAAACCTATTGTAGTAGTATACTCTCTACACCTGACTACTGCTAATTAAAACAAATAGAAAAAGGTTATGATACTAAGGTAATATGAAACACAAGTATTAGCAGATACTTATATTTAGATAGCAAACATTTCCACTGGTTGAAGTAGAAATAAGGTAGGTATTGTTTTTATTGATGATAACTTTGGCAGTTCAAATTTGGCAGTTAGTCTGGCATGTAAGCACTAAAGTATTGTGAGTTTCGGTTGAACGTTCGGTTTAACCGATGTTGTTCTTGATGGCTGAAAGCAGAGGGAAGGCTCCTTGTCCGCAGAACTGTCCTTTAAAGTCATCAGTGCTTAAATCCCAAATAATAACTCCAGCCAGGTTGTTTTGCTTGATGTAGTTCATCTGTTTCAAACAAATAAAACTTATATAAAGATATTGCAATATTAAGATAACGGGAGTGGTATTTATTTACACCAGCAGGGTAGGCACAATTTAACTAATGGTTCCTTGTGGCATATTCTCTTAGGCATCCTTAACAAACCAGCACCTATATTATTATATAGGTCTAGTCCCTCACAACTAACAGAAGGAGTCAGTTCTGTTAGAAAAGCAATAGTTTCAAGAAAGACTGTTCTGTTTTCCCCCCTCAGCTACATAGCTACATACGTTCATCTGCAAGGGTCCTATATGCGTAACCCTTTCTAAATCAGCACTTAATAAATGAAACAAGAAACAGTCTTAACATTAAAAGGAATTGAAAGAAACAGTCTCTCCACTGATTTTAAAGATAATTTATATACAGAGCCAGCTTTCAGTTTTAACAAACCATCATCAGTGCCGGCGAGTCGAGAAGAAAGAGTCAAGCAACAGGCATAATTGAGTTGTTCAAAGTGTTGAAACGAACTAAACGAACTAAGTGTTCGTTTCAACACTTTGAACAACTCAATTATGCCTGTTGCTTGACTCTTTCTTCTCGACTCGCCGGCACTGATGATGGTTTGTTAAAACTGAAAGCTGGCTCTGTATATAAATTATCTTTAAAATCAGTGGAGAGACTGTTTCTTTCAATTCCTTTTATTGATTGACTCCACAGCTCAACTTATTTAATAGTCTTAACATTGGCTGTGATCTGAACCTATGACCTTCTTTTGTAGAGATCCTAAGCCTATGCTTTTTAAACTAAGCTACCAAGGCTGACTCTCATATATAGGAGCAATGTGCAGAAAAATAGACATCAGTCTTTGTAGCTCGGTCGTTATAGAATCTGCCCAAAAACCAAAAGATCGGTTCAGATCTCAACTATTCAAAACGTCTCTATAATAGATTTAGATTTATCTTCTGCATTAGATTTACTAATGCAGACGATAAACTCTGAATTTTTTATAGTGTCAGTTAAGTTTAATTAAAGAAAATACCTTATTAATCATATCACTCCTAGAATTGTAGCTGACCCAGTTATCTCCGCTGTAGGCATAAGCACCCAGGTTCTTGTCTTCAACATTCTTGTATCCTTCCTTCAACTTCTGACAGATCTGAACAAAAGAAATCATTTTTGAAGTAAATGAATCAAAGTAGTAAGCATAGAAATATTTTACTAGGTCGGTCCATCAGTTGTTTTCTAGATGATTTATGAAGATTACATCGTTCATATAGAGAAATGTATTATTAAGGGTGAAATCCATTATGGAAGGTAACGCGAGGATGGGAACCTTAGGCTAAAATCAATTAGATCCTGTTAGTTCAAAGAAACTTTAAAGAGACTCTGTTCTAATTTGTCATGTTTCTCATTCTTTCGTTAGCTATAAGAATGAAAGTTAGAACTATGAAAGTTCTACCTGAGTTCGATGGTACAATGGTTTTAATGTTGTTTGTTAATTTATTTAAATGATTTTTGAAGCCAGCAGGTTGGAGACTGTATGCCTCCATTCCAATTCAGCTAGCAAATTTATCATCGTTCACGCAACGCAGTAATCACTGCGAGATTCAACCATAACAATAACAGGGGCAGTGCCTTTAGATCCATAGGGGGAAATGGTTTTCAATTTCCCCCTCAGGATCTAAAGGTTGGAAATAAGATATAAGTAAGGTAATAATAGGTAATGGTGATCGTTAAGACCAATGCTTCTAATATAAGAAAACAAGTAAATATGCTAACCTCATAGTAGGCCAGATTTCCAGGAGCCATTGTGTACTGGCCAGCAGGGCCTGGTCCAGTGGAAGCGGCCCAGTATCCATTGTTAGACGGATTCTGTAGTTTATAAGAATATCCATAGAACGGCACTCCAATAGTGAGCTTACTCTTGTCGGCGCCTTTGCTTATTAAGTATTTGATGGACTTATCCTAAAAAAATTGTTAGGAAAAATTAGCGCATGATGATTTTTTACTTGTTTTCATTTATGCCGAAGGTATATAAAAAACATTTTTTGTTACAAAAAATCATAAACCAAAATTTTTCTAAATTTTCGATTTTAAGTGTTGTAAAAATCGGTCTGCCTGTAAGTTTGTGTGTATGTTTTAGCTCACAGTGTCTTTATTCTAGAGAGATGGGACTTGGTCCAAAATTCGTTTTTGTTCTAGCTGTGCCATTTGGATAGTATTTTTATTTGATTATTAACTGTTATTAATAATTCAGCAAAATTTCAAAAATTATTAAAATCCAAAACTATGTTTTGATAAATTTAAAATTTGACCCACATAAGACCAACAACTATACAAATTCCATCTCATTATCAGCATCAATTCATTTTTTATGAAATAACACGCAAACGTTTTTAAGAAAAGTCATTGAAAATCGAAAAGTTATCACAATAAATTTTGGCATTCAAAAAAGTGGTTGTTACATTTTTTGTTACTGTAATGCGTCCCCCTCGGTTTAGGTGGTAGGGAAGCAAAATCCAACATTTATCATTTGATAATGTGTAAAATTGATTTTTTAAATTAAATTTAATCCAAGCCTTTTTATCTCCAACCACCCAATAAGGGGTAGCTTGTGATCTTTCCAAACAAAATATACAACTTTTGTTGTATAGTAAAACATATTTCTTTAAACATCTTTAATTGTCACAACGTAAAGAGACTTCACCCCGCTTCACGCGAAACTGTGCGATCTGGCCGAATCCCATCGATGAGTTTTATTTTATTACTTAAGTATATACTACCTTATTATAGTTGTCGGATCACTAATGTCTAGTAGCATTGAGCGAGATCAGTGCCTAAATTAGTGACAGCTGGAAATAAACGGAGTTTATTTCGTCTCAGATCGATTAAGTCCGAAGTCGATAAACGTAGTGAATTTAAAATGGCGAGTGAAAGCTGCAAGGTACCCGATTTTTAAACTAGGCATACAACTTAAAAGAAATATCCTTACGGTGCTGTCTCCATTGTTGGTGGATAATGGTGAAACGGGTCCAGTCTTTCCTTGTGAAGGCATGTTGTAATCGTAAGTCATGACTCCGATCCAATCCATGTATTTATTCATGGCGTTAACATCATAACCTGATAATAGGAAAGAAAAAAGATAAAATACCTCAAATAGATTAGATAGTAATAGAAAATTGGGAGAGGTTATGGTATAAACCAAGGACCTAGCTATCTTGGTAGGTGATCACCTACCAAGATGGCTACGTCCTTGAGCCCTTTTTGCTAACTGCCTTAGATAGAATATAGTGTTTTACATTGTGAGTCCAGTGCAATCTACAGAGTACAAAAGAGCCGTGACTTATTATATATTATATTAATATTCTTTAACCTTAACTAGAAATAACACGTGCCGCAATACAAGACTAAGCTTTCCTCCTCTTTCACCCATATAGCAGAAACATATTATGTATATGTTTCTGCTATATGGGTATATTAATATAACATATTAATGATATATGTTATCACGTCGTATAAAATAAAATAGGTTCCTAAATTATGTCTAAACCCAGGTTAATTAAGGGTTAGGGATCTTTTACAAAATACCTGACCAGACATACAGGGTTGGTATATTTTCCTCCCACGCATGGAAACCTAAAACACTCCAACCAGGATTGAACAGTTTAGGCCCCTTATAGCCTACAGCCAACGATTCTCATAGTGTGAGGTTTCGATTGTTTTGTTAATATTACGAGTGCAGTTTTAGCAGGGTTAAGCGAAAGGCTAACCTGTTTGCATCAGTTTTCAATCAGCCTTATTGGTGTTTGAATTACCTCTAGGGCTATATTTATAAAAATATGCCAGGAATAAGGATGACTATGTCATCAGCGAATCCTATGTCAAAGAAGCCTTTACTGTTAAGACAACGAAGTATGCCGTCCGCCACAAGGCCCCACAAGGGGTAGGGCCTCCACAGGGTGGAGACAAGACCCACCCTGCGGGCATCCCTTGGTGACTCGGGCTTCAACTGTCTCTCCAGCGACAGGACTATGCTTTTTCTACTAAGAAGCACAGTGGCTATCCTTCTAGACAGATAAATCAAGATTACCTTTATCGATGGTTGCTGGATTACCGCTGATAGCTGCTGAAAGGACCCATCCTTTTGGTTTAAATACTACAGACAGTTCAGCAAGTAGCTGAGCAAATCCTTGCTTGTCGCCAGCATACTGTGCTGAGCAGTCGCCCTATTTCATAACCAAATAACATTAAATCTTTAGATTCACTTAAATTAAATTTCCCTGCCTAAAATCAGGGTTTTTATTTCGTTTACTTCATAATGTGTTAGAAAATTGACATTGAGCTGTAATATCTCCAAACTAGTCTTTTTGCTCTGGTTGTGCAATAAACCCGTTTATTACATATGGAAGTTAGCGCCATTGCTTTTGGTTTTTATTTGAATGGGTGTTAACCCAGTCTATTTCTGGTCATATGGGTGGGGTGGATTTGAAACAGGAGTTAATGTTAGATTTATACATTGCCTTCTATCATCAGAAATGTCTCTTGCAGAAAAATTCTACCACAATAATATTAGGCTTAACCACCTTAGTTGTGAATAGCCTCACAAACCATTGAAAAAAAAAATATTAGGGTTAGGTATGTGACATGGTAAGCTTAAATTATCCAAATTAGATAAATAAAAAAAATTGGGTACGTGGAACCTCGGAACTTTTCCTCATTACATCGAATTCGCTACGTTCATCCTCCCTGCTTCGGACTCGCTTCGCTCGTCCTCAGATATACAGTTCGCCTCTCAACGACGGAGGAGGCTTACAATATTATAGTATAAAGGGGTATAACTTAGTGTACCAATGTCAACAAAATCAAAACTCACCTACAAACAGGGCTATAAATAAAACTGTCTAAAATTTTGAACAGATAAATGGTTTCAATTCAATAGTTTTGATGGAATCGGAACTATAAACATATTTAAGATGGTACCGAAATAATAGATAGATTGTAAAAAGAGAGATACAATACCACTTTTAGCAAATCTATACTAAATCTAGCAAGTAGCCCACTTTTTAGGAACTTTTTAATGTACCCCCATAACAGGTTTAGAACAGTATAAACACAACATATGCCACCTAAACAAATAAAGCAAATACCATCCTGGCCGGGATTTGAACCATGGCCGAAAGAGACATTGCTGTTTAGCTGTGAGGATGTAGAACGAAGGGTTTTATATCCCTCAGCTATTCTGAATCTAAGCTTATAGGAGTAACAATAAAGCAAAATGGTACCTGAGGACAAGCTGGGTACTCATAGTCAATATCCAATCCCTCAAATCCATACTGACTGAGATAGTTGACAACGTTCTTAACAAAGGCCTGCCTCTTGGTGGGGTTGTTGAGCAGGGTTGAGTATTTACTTCCGGCTGAGTCATTCCATCCACCCAGCGATAGAGATGGTTTCGATCCTGCTGCTTTGGCTTTTTGAACGAAATCCCTGTAGTAATCTACATCAATATTAGTTAATTAGAAGAAAATATAGTTTAGTTATACTATTAATCAAAAGGATAGAATAGGAAGTATTGATTTAAGATAGTAAAGATGAGCAATTTTTTACGTTTTACGTTAGCCTACTAGACTGTCACAAATACAAGACAGGATGTTCAAAATTATACATCAAGATATCCAAAGCAAGTCTGAAAAAATACACTAATATTCGTAAATAACATGAACTTCCTAATGAAATGAATTCTCTTAAATCGGACAAAAATTTGGTAACCAAAGCTATACGTTTGAACCCCCAAACGTAAAAATAAATAAACAATATAACCCTTTACACTTATACTTAGAACCTGAGTATCTGATCAACCTACGTGAGGTATGTTTTTGAATAAGCACCAGTGGAGTTGATCATAATGAAAGGAAAGAAGAAAAGAGTCTCTCCACAAAACTATAAATTTATTCAAAGCTCTTTCAACCTACATGAGGCCATCATCAGTGTTTGTAAGTCGGAGTACTTAGGTCAGACAGGTAGAAGCATAAGTACCCGTATTTCGGAGCATTTAAAAAATACAGGTAGCAGGTTCTATGACCATATCAATGTCATAAGAACGGTCCGCATCTGGTTGGGTTCCTTCATTTTGCAAATAAAGAGCGTAAGCTAGACTTATTGGAGAAATTAGAGATTCTAAGGAGTCAGGAAGCAGTGGGAGAACTTAACTTGAACGTGAGAGGGGAAAGATCACCCCTTCTACTAGCTCTCATGACAGTACCGCTCCCGCCTCCAACTAGTCTATCACGGCTCACCGACATCGTTGAGTCGAAAAAGATAAAGAAGAATATAACTAACTCTATTTAAATTTTGCGTATATAATGTCTTTCTTTTAGCTGATTTCTTTTAATTATCTTTGGTAATTTTATTTAATTTTAATTTATTTATTTGTCTTTGCTGCTTTGTGACTTGATTTTTATACATTTATAACTGTTTTTAATTTTTTATTATTTTTACTTATTTGTACAGGCACTGATGATGGCCTCATGTAGGTTGAAAGCGCTTTGAATAAATTTATAGTTTTGTGGAGAGACTCTTTTCTTCGTTCCTTTTACTACGTGAGGTTTTCTCATTCTCGCAGGCTATTATCAAGTTCATTCACCAAAAGTCAGTCCACAGATTTCAAAAGAACCCTTCTTTGGTACTCCTGTAAACTACCATGCAATATCAATCAATTCAAAATAACATCAATAATATCATGTTTCAAATAGCTTGCAAAAACAAAACACCCACAAACATATCAGCAAACCTGCTAATAATACAATACTAAAAACAAAAGCCATAAAAAGGCACAAAATACTTTAAAACTAATAAATATAATATGGCTCAGGTTTAATCAAATTAAATTTACACTTTTGCCGATAAATTATTTAATTAAAAAAAAGTAAGCAATAGAAGCCATGCCGACAAAATGTAAGCATGACGTAAATATATGTGCAAAAGAAAGATGCCCGTCAATTCAAATTTCTTTTAAAAAAACCAGTAGTAATCAAAAACAAGGCCACATCTCTGTTTCATAGTGTGGCCGCAAAACGCTACGTAGTGGCTACAAAACGCTACGTAGTGGCTACAAAACGCTACGTAGTGGCTAAGGGGCAAAATCTCCTCTAATCTTTCTCATAAAATTGAAATTCTTAGAGTTAATCTAAAAATAATTTAGATACTCCCAGTTTCAGACTTTTGACGTCATAACTTTAATAGAAATGTAAACTTAACAAGTTAAATAGGGAAACATCTTTTTATTGGAATTCCAAAAAAAAACTTGAGTTTAGTTTTATAAGTTGTTGTGAAGAATGCAATATTTTTCAATCTCTTTGGTTCATCAACCAACAACGATAATAATTGTAACTTACTTAGTGAGATATCAGCCCATGAATCAGCAGGTTTTATTGTGGTTGAATCTGAATCTAATAGAGCAAAAGCGTAAAGAACATTGGTGCATTTGGAGTAGTCGATGTCTCCAGGCACAAATTTACCCCCTCCTTGCCTGTATCCAGCCCAATCTATGAAGTAGCAAATTACTCTTCTAGCTCCCAATCCTGGAACAATTTTTAATAATTTTAAAGTATGAAAATTTGTCACAAGTTATATTGGCAAACGTAGCGACTCCGATATGGCGAGGAAAAGTTTCGAGATATCTGATATTTTATTTTATTTTTTTCAATAACCGAATTAACTTTTCATGGAACCATCATACATAAAAGGTAATACTCCGGGACTTAAAAATAATATTTATTTATGACTCAGCCAAATGGAAAATACACCATTTTTCCAAATTGGAAAAAGTTTCGAAATATCCAATATTTTTTTTTCAATAACCTAAATAATTTTTCACGGAACCGTTATACTTAAAAGGTAATGTTCCCGGACTTTATAAATAAGTCATAAATAATATTTATTTTTGACTCAGCCAAATTGAAAATATACCATTATTCAAAATTGGAAAAACTATTGTTACACAAAATAAAAACGCAACAATACCTTTGGCCACAAAAATGGCTAATAAGGAAGTGAATAGAATTAACTTCATCACAAAAATACTACAATCAATGCTACCAACTTACGCCACTTCGATTCTGTCAATTTTTTAATCATTATATATATTTTATAACAATAGGCCTTAATTAGAATAAATTAGATTGTTTTTAAAATTGTACAAGGAAAATAATAAAAATTTTATTACTCATTAGTATTCTTTACTGATAGTACAATATTGACTTTTAATTGAGGAATTTCGTATATATTGACATAATTAAACAAATTTATATTTATAAAAGGAGTTTAAAATTGGAAATTCAATTTTTCCTCAACCCGATTCAACGTCGCAACGTAATAAATAAGTTTACAAAGATTTGTTTCAATAGAACTAGCACATCCATGATTTGTGTTGGATCATAAAAGTTAAGCAGCATAGAGCGTATTTAGTGCCTGGGTATGAAGACGAGCGAAGCGAGTCCTAAGACGTGTTGTTGTGTAAATTTATCGACACGTATATTCTGAAGACGAGCAAAGCGAGTCCGAAGTAGGGAGGATAAGCGTAGCAAATCCGATGTTATGAGGAAAAGTTCCGAGGTACCCCGTACCCGATTTTTTTAATTTCATAATCTTATCACAACAAACAACTAGTACGTTCACACACACTTTAGATCCGCGTATCGTATAGAGTACGATCTCTCAATACGGTAATTTAAGCTGTATGAACCATGCGGAGGGGATCCGATCGCATACGCTAGAACTAGGGAGATGGAATCTAAATGGATCCCCCGATACGCTGTCTTTTTGTGTGTGTACCTTTAGAGACGATCGTATTTAACGAATAACCTTCTCGTCGAACTTTTATTTCACTTTATTTCACATCTATATAACCGTTTTTGATCAAATAACTTTTGGAATATTATTTTTTTTAGTGTAACTTTATTATTACGCAAAGAAATCACAATTTAATTAAATATATTTTTGTTTTAAACTTCCTTATAACCAAAAGTGAAGGTTCACTATACAAGACGCCATGTTTTGGCGGGATCAGTTATCACTCGATCGACTAAACAAATACGCTGCAAGAACCGTGAAGTTAGTTGACCGTATTGTGTACGTATTCTATACGATCCGCGGATCTAGAGTGTGTGTGAACGTACTAATTGATTCCTTTCTGCATGCTCTGAAGCGAGTGCGAAGACAAGTTACAGTATTAATTTAACGACTTGTATACTGTAAGGATGAGCGAAGCGAGTCCGAAGCATAGAGGTTGAGCGTAGCGAATCCGATGTGATAAGGAAAATTTCTGAGGTACCCCGTAACCAGTTTGTTTTTAAAATTTTCATCATTTATACCGTAGGTATGCAGGAAAAGTGTTCGCTAAAAAAATTGGATTGGTAGAATATAAGTCATTCTTTCAAGAACACTAAAATGAACAATGAGATTAAAATAATAAAATGAGCAATAAAACAGAAACAAACCTTGCGCTGAGAAATAAGTTAAAACGAAAAACAACAATATTAACTTCATGATTATAAACAACAAAACAGACTAATTTAAACTAATATATTAAAATTAAAACAACCTACCTTTATATAGGATTGATAACAATAATAATACAATTAATAATAAAAGATAAGAAATACAACTCAAATATTAATCATTTGAAATCCCAAAGTTTCATTAAAACTAGGTATTAAGTAATATTATTACTCATATCACCTTCAGCGTAATTGACATGTAAACAATAATTAATCAACTATATATATATTTATAATTTTATAAAATTCAATTTGTAATTGAAATAAATAATTGTGAAATTTTTATTTATACCTAAATGTATTTTATATTGTATTATACCTAAATGTATTTATACCTAAAATGATTTTACCTAATGTATTTATACCTAAATGTATTTTATACCCCCTTTATACCTAAAATGTGTATTTTATACCTAAATGTATTTTTATACCTAAATGTATTTTACCTAAATGTATTTATACCTTAAATGTATTATATACCTTAATGTATTTTATACCTAATGTTTTATACCTAAATGTATTTTATACTAAATGTATTTATACCTAATGTATTTATACCTAAATGTATTATATACCTTAATGTATTTTATACCTAAATGTATTTTATATAAATGTATTTATACCTAAATGTATTTATACCTAAATGTATTTTATACCTAAATGTATTTTATACCTAAATGTATTTTATACGTAAATGTATTTTATACCTAAATGTATTTTTGCTTATCCTCATTTATAACGTATGTATATAGAAAAGTTTTTAAGAATTAAGTTTAATGGACTGTGAGAAATCTGAATTTGGTAAAGTAATAATGAAGACAGCAGTCCGAGTTTTGTTAGTTTAATTTATAATAGTTTGTTCTTTGTAGCACTGGAAAGTTTATAGAACTCCATCTCAGGCTTGATCAAGGGGACTTTAGTTCTATAAAAGTTTTGAATGATTTATTCAATTAATATATTTCACCTATAATTGTATGCATCTTCAGAATCTATATCAACAAGCTACATTAATAAATTATTAAAATAAATAAATACACAAACAAACACACTACATTAATGGAAAGACTAGAAAAATCACAGCATTTAAAGCTGTTATTTTTTTAGTCTTTTCATTAATTTAGTGTGTTTGTTTATTTATTTTAATAATATTTATTTTAATAGTTTATTAATGTAGTTTGTATATAGATTCTGAAGATGCCTACAATGATAGGTGAAATATATTAATTGAATAAACCATTCAAAACTTTTTATAGAACTAAAGTCCCCTTGATCAAGCCTGAGATTAATTTAATCAGAGTTTTCGCACAAGCGATTCTTATTACTTTTCCTAATTAAGAAAAAGTATTTTTTTTACGAAAAATCCGAAACAATAATGTCAACTGATTAAAGGAACGAAGAAAAGAGTCTCTCCACAAAACAATAATTTATTCAAAGCACTTTTAACCTAACATGAGGCCATCATCAGTGCCAGATATAATAGAAAGAATCTATTATATCTGGCACTGATGATGGCCTTATGTAGGTTGAAAGCGCTTTGAATAAATTATTCTTTTGTAGAGAGACTCTTTTCTTCGTTCCTTTAATTATGATGAACTCCACTGGTGCTCATTCAAATTCAAATCTCAAATGAATTATCCGTTTCAGGTGTTTTTAAGACCTTCTGAGTTATTTATACGAAGTGGTCTTTCTATAGTGCGTTTGTTTATGTGCATAGAGATATATTACTAGAGGAGCACAATTGGTTGAATTTTTAAACATGAAAAAAATAACCTGACCACCTTTGACTATCAATAAAATTAAATAAACAGAACAAAATTATAGTGACTTATATAGTAGAACGTTTAAAATACTAATCAAAACACAAAAAATGTGCAGGATACAATTTATTCATTATAACCTGAACTCACTCTTGAAAGAGGTTTCAATAAGGTTACACAGAGCCTCTCAGAGCCCCAAAAAAAGTTTCAGGTTTCTTAATGTATTGAGATAGGCTATGCTCCCTCTAGTATATATCTCTATGTTTATATGCGTGTGTGCCTGTTAGCATCGTAGCTCAGTGTGTTTATACTAGAGAGTTGAAACTTGGCACAGATATCAATCTTTATGTTTAGTTGAGCTATCCAGAAAATATTTTTCATGACGTCATAAACCTGCTATAATGACTTAGCAAAAATTTCAAAAATAAATAAAACGCGGATAAGAGTTTCGATAAATTTGAAATTTAGCAAGCTATGAGTACATGCGTGCTTAGTTCAACAAATGTACTAAGTTTCATCTCATTATCAACATTAATTTAATTTTTATTAAATAACTTAGGTATAGGTTTTTTTATTTAAAAAAGTAAAAATCGAAAAATTATTAACAACTTGTTAATAATTGTTTATGCATTTATGTCATAAAAATATTATAAAATAGTTTTAATTACTATTAATGGTTGATGTTCACAATCGGCGAAAATGTATTATTTTTAGTTTTCTTTTTGAAATAGTTGGCCAACATAGTGGACTTTTATTAATTATTTTTCTATTTTTTTTGTGAAAATTGATCGTTTTTCCTCGATCAATGCTGCGTTTATGTCAATTCTTTTAAGTTATTACTAATTGTTATTAATTATTTGTGAAATATTAACTTATTGGTTTTTACTTTTCCTCGCCTACTATCGTAAATATAAAGGAAAAGTGTTGTTTTCATCCTTCTAGCGAGAAAAGCGAGCTTTTTTTATATTTTCAACAAGTAGGTAGGTAGTTCAACAAGCAAAGCGAGTCTCATCCTTAAAAAGTTTATGACTGAACCTCTTATCCTATATTTCGCGTATATAATAATAGCACTCTAGCGAACGAAGCAAGTCCCTTAACTAATATTTTGCATAAATATTTATAGTAGATAAATCGAGTCCCTAAATAATATAATTAATTTATATAATTTGCAATCGAGCCCTATGTAATATACTTAATGTACGTGCCTTGAAATCTAGCGAGCTAAACGAGCTTCTTTTTGAAACATACTTATTTGCGTGTTTATATTTATTGCATTCTAGTGAGCGAAGCGAGCCAATTTTAATAAAGTTAATATATAGACATTTTTCGAGCGAAGGGAGCCTCATTACAAATATTTGGTATTTATACTTATAGCATCAAGCGAGCAAATCGAGTTTCAATTAATATACTTCATACAAGTACTTACTTCATACTTACATACTACATACAAGTTGTTGTTAAGAATGCATTATTTTTCAATCTCTTTGGTTCATCAACCAACAACAATTTTAATTGTAACTTAATTAGTGAGATATCAGTCCATGAATCAGCAGGTTGTTTCAGAGTGGTTGTGTTCCAGTTGATTGTGGTTGAATCAGAATCTAATAGAGCAAAAGCGTAAAAATTTTATGGCAATTATTTATTTTTATTAGATGTATTCTTCTGACTAGAGTTCCTCATGCAACGCATTACTAGTATTGAGTAACGTGTTAAAAAACTTGTTAAAATAATCCAATCGTGTTGAAATTTGGTACAATTGTATCCGTTCATGTAATATATCATTAGTATACTATTATATTTTATTTAATAGGGCTATAGGTATTGTTGGATCCAATGATCTTGAACAAAGAGGATGACGCATTAAGGAAATTTTCTGACCCCATGGAAGTTGTATGAGATAGAGAGATAAGAGCAAACTTACCTTTCCCATGGTTATAATGAAAAAAGGAGCCAAACGCAGGTTATGTAGCAAGGTTGTCGAGTTTGCTTCTCAACTTTCTTCTGTGCTTCTCGTGATTTTTGTTACATTTGTGGTGCTTGTTTAATTGTCATTTATGCTTATTTAATTTTAAGTTTTGGACTATACGTAGCCACTTTAGTGAGAGATAATTTGAGCGTGTTTATAACCCTCTCAAGCAATAAACAATGGGAAACCATTGAGAGGTAAGTTTGCCTCTAAAATATAAGACCTATGCTGTTATGAGAATTGTAAGCATGCGCAGTTTGTACCAAGCATGTGCAGTGCAGTTGGTTTTTAACGTGTGTTTCGTGTTTTGTATTGCACTTTTTCGTATGGCAAATCGACTTAGTGTGTCATCCCTTTTATTCAAGATCCTTGGTTGGATCACAAGGGATAAGCAGCATCGAACAAGATCAGTACCTAGATAGGTGACAGCTTGGAATAAAACGAGTCTCTTTTTGCCTGAGCGTAGCGATTCCGAAGTTGTGTGGTTGAGCGTAGTAAATGCGATATAATAAGCAATATTAATTAGTTATAAATAAAGTTGCCCTAGTTATCTGTTGGATATGCTTCACAATTCAACCGAACGAACAACTCCAGTGATAACTCTATGATAGGTTCCCTAGATTTTCCTGTTATACTAAGTTTACAAAACTTTATTGTACTGCGGGTTTAACCTATCTCCTAACTCCACAGGCCATTCAGAAAGTTTATGAACAATTTAAAAGTTTATATTCTTTTCCTAACGCTAGTTCCATGCTAACTGTTTTTCTTCTTGGTTGAAGTTAATGGACACATCAAGTGAGAACCCACAATGAGCTGCCCTATACAACTGGAATTGTGCCGTAATTGTGATGCTTTTGTGAGTATTAGACATTAAAATCAATTTATATTTTTATCGCGATTCAAAGTCCGTAGCAGCGCCACCGTCGCTGATAAGAAATTGATAACGAAAGGGTGATCGTTGTTAAAGGCCTTATGGGGATTTTCTGGTTTTTCTTATTTGTGACGATTATTTCTTTAAATTTTTTATCAAAGTGCTTTAATTTAACTAATTTTAGGGCGTATGAACTCAGTAGAATCACAATTTCATTGAAAAATAGCGTTTTAATGGGTTGTCACGAGTATTTAAATTGAGTGATAAGAAGATGAAGATCATAATATAGTGTTTTATTTTATTTATTGTTAATTGATGTTACTTTCAAATAATTTTAGTTTGCACAAACACACAAAATTACCATTTAATTGCATTAAATTGTTTAAATTAGTTGTAACAGGTATTTAAATTAACTGATAAGAAGCCGATTTTCACTGTAATGGTGTTTTAATTTATTAATCATTTTTATTTATGCACTAAAATAATTAATAACTCAATAAATTCACTTTTTGTAAAATGTTTGTTTAAATTATCCGTTTAGGTTTTATTATTTCTGGGTTAAATCGGACGAATCCAAGTCTGTAGTGATAAGAGCCTGATTCTATATTTAAAATCCTAGAATTATCGAAATATTTATCTACGAAATATTTGCAATTTTTTTAGTACCGATGGTCGTTCTAATAATTTTCATCACATTTATCACAAATTAACCAACAATAAATAAATAAAAGAAGAATTTTCAACGGCTCCCATGCTAATCCTATGATAAAAAAATTTTTGATCACCCTTTCGTTTTCCCGCCATTGGTATTGCCAACCTTACAACTATCTCTTTGAATCGCGAATGAGTTGGTAACACTGCAAAAATTGAAAGTTTCTTGAAAGGGACAAAAAAAATCAAAACATGCCACATGTAAATTATTATTTTTTGTAGTTGACTAGCTTTTTGAAATTGTATTGCGTGAATTATTTGTTTAACTAATTATTTATTTGCCTTTCACCCGTATGTGATTAGTTTTAGATCTAGTTTTGTAATAAATGCTGATATTTTTAAAATGCAAGCAGTCTTATTTACTGCAGTATTTTGCTTGGTTTTTGCCGTGAATTTTAGTTTATCTCAAGCCCCTGAAGCTCATACGATACCTTGGTATGAGAACTTACCGGCTGTTGCTATGGATTACAAGTCCATATAGATCCTGGCAAGGAGGACTGCTACTACCAGTATGTCAACCCATCTGCTACCTTCTACGTTAGTTTTCAGGTAATATTATAGACAAATCGTTTTTCTCAAGACTTACCTCCTAATTTTTGAATAATTTACTACCCACTCAGAGCGTACTAAATCTTATGAAGTATTGTTAAAGTATTTGTTGAGTATCTTATTAGTTTCCAAGAACCGGAGCATATAAAAACATATGCGATACAATTAGTACGTTCACACACACTTTAGGTCCGCTTATCGTATAGAGTACGATCTCTCAATACGTTAATTTAAGCTGTATGAACAATGCTGAGGGGATTCGATCGCATAAGCTAGAACTAGGGAGATGGAATCTAAATGGATCCCCCGATACGCTGTCTTTTTGTGTGTGTACCTTTAAAGACGATCGTATTTAACGGATAACCTTCTCGTCGAACTTTTATTTCACTTTATTTCATTTCTATATAACCGTTTTTGATCAAATAACTTTTGGAATATTATTTTTTTTAGTGTGACTTTATTATTATGCAAATAAATCACAATTTAATTAAATATATTTTGTGTTTTTAACTTCCTTATAACCAAAAGTGAAGCTTCACTGTACAAGATGCCATGTTTTGGCGGGATCAGTTATCAATCGATCGACTAAACAAATACTCTGCAAGAACCGTGAAGTTAGTTGACTGTATTGTATAAGTATTCTATACATACCGCGGATCTAGAGTGTGTGTGAACGCACTAAATCACCAGTTACAGTCTGTCGTTTAGTTTAAAAATCCCCAAGGTCATAAGTATTTTGGGGATTGTCCAATCAGAGAAGCCGCTGCCAACCTCTCACTTAAAAAGAGAAAAAAAATCCCTACCACTATACCCGCTGTAGGGAAAAACCTTCTTCCCGGCAATCGTTCACTTTATTTGTGGTTCTTCTTTTGATTACATCGTTTTGAAAACTACTTTCAAATTAATCTTAACAATGGTATTTTATAATAAAACTACACAAAAGAAATGTAAAAAAACATAGCCAAGAAAATACGGGTAAAATAACCTGATTTGTGTACATAGTTTTTTCCCGCTCCATTCTTGCAGGGATTTTTTTTCTTAAGAATCGGGGGTGTCTAAACTGACCCATCAAGATTTTTAAACTAAACGATAGACTGTAAATTCTGTGTGGATCAAATTACTGACTCACTAATTGGTTCAA
The DNA here is from genome assembly GCA_018340805.1 of Microvelia longipes. Lineage (NCBI taxonomy): Eukaryota > Metazoa > Arthropoda > Insecta > Hemiptera > Veliidae > Microvelia > Microvelia longipes. The sequence continues at coordinate 6,434,298 of JACMZG010001913.1, forward strand.
GTTAAAGTAATGTGAAAATGAGGATCGGCAGTAGAGACAGTGTTCTGACTATCACCCTTTCCTCTCTAGGTCAGATCAAGGATCTTGAATATAAAGGGGATGACGCACTAAGTCGATTTGCAATACAAAGACATAACTTCATCGAAAACCAAAAAATAGAGAGAATTCTACACAAAACACACATCAAAAACAAACTGCTTACAATTCGTGTAACAGCGTTTTAAATTTTTGAAGTAAACTTACCTTTCAATGTTTTCCCATTGTTTATTGCTTGAGAAAGTTATAACAAAACACGCTTAAATTATCACTCACTGAAGTGGCAAAGTATAGTCCAAAATTTAAAATGCGTCATCCCCTTTATTCAAGATCATTGCCCTAATATGAATCAAACTCAGAAATTTTGCCCTTATTTATTAGATTATCATTTTTTTACCTACTATTGTACCTATACAGGATTTGCTCAGGGTCGTGTGAAGGGAGGGGGTTCGGAACTCTGTCTTTACGCCAATCCCTTATTTTTACATCACTTTAGTTCAAGTCTATAAGCTATGAACAAATACATGAGTTAAGTGTAAGATATGGAAATGGTTCTGACTCTACATACACAGTGTATTGAATCCATGGGTCGTATTAAGTTCGCTACTGAATTACTGTATAAACTATTCTGGGTAATTATCAACCTCGGCTGAAAACGTCCATAGCCTGCCCTCGCCTTCAAATTAGCCCCTGTTCGGGGGCTAATTTATAAATCTTGTCTGCGAAATTCCATTTTGCTGTCTAGTAGCATTATCATGTAATGTATACGATGTTGTTAGGTGCTCAAAGGAGGGGATGGAATGGCTGGATTTGCAGTAAGACATCCCAATGGCCAACTAGTGTTACCCTATGCTTGGAAACCAAATGCTGAATACCAAGAAGAGCACTCAACTGGAGGATATTACCACATCTGTATTGATAATCAGTTTAGCCGATTTGCTGATAAGATTGTTAATCTTTATATGACAGTCGTCAGGTAGTTTGTGTTCATTGTTTAATTTATTCTTCATTGTAATTAAACTTGGAAGTTTTGTTGAGTTAAAATCAACAGTGGACAGGAATTGGTTGATTCCTTTGTTTCTGAGAGTTGGGAGTGTCAGAAAGCAGCATTAAGAGACCTATGTACTTTCCAGGGGTGTAGACTATGTTTGTCAGCCCCAAATTTTTTCAGAACATACTTTCTTTATAACAAATTTTCCACAATCTAGCTTCGCGTGGTATCCATTCTTTACCTAGCTACCAGTTTATACTCAATACTGCTTGTACATTGGGATTTGTTTATTTACATTGTGATCGTAATTTATTTTTTTCTACCACTTGCATGTAGAGTAAAATTTACCTTCCTATAAACAGTGCACTAAACCTGTTTACCGCACATGTGACATAAAAATTAGTAATGTAAATTTTACAATTTCTTAAAGAATTTTGTATTATTTACAAGAAACATTATTTTAATAGTTATATGCACCAAATTAAAATAAAACTAAATAATATAAATTAGTATTTCACTGATGCACTTATGTTCAGTACTAAGATACGTCTAACTACCTAATTTTCTTTATAATTGTTATAATATAAATATAAGCATTATTTACAAGAAAGGAATCAAGAGGCCTCGGCATCTTGGCAGCTGAGGCGTGTTTTTTTGGATCAGTTAGCCCCTTCCCCTTCATAAACCCCCCCCCCCCCATGGCTCATTTTTTTCGAAAACTCTTTAAAAAATGATTTTGTAAATGGGGGGTTGCCGCGGCACCAGAAACAATTGAAATTAAATTGTTGCCTTTGAACTTGCTTTAAACATATTGTGCTTTCCTCATAGTTTCAACACCTAATCTGTCACTCAATCATGCTGCATAGTTATACCATCTCTCTACAAAGTCCCAGAGCAGGTGTTAGAAGCGAATCCGAAACAGATGATGTCTCCCGAGTTCTAGTTGCTTCTCAAGCAAGCTTCAATGAACTAACCACTACGCAAGTCTCCATTAAGTGAGGCCTTCTTGTCAAAGACACCCCAACATTCATTCAACCTTCTGAGAACCAGCTGTTTTCTCCATTTTAAAGGAGAAAAAATCAGTAGGTCAGTCTACTATTTAGCCTGATAGCAAGTGGCCTGACTGAGATTTGAACATTGGCTTACTTAAGACTAGACTAGAGATATCCTTTTTAACAAGAGTCACTTGTGGTGTAGTGGTTAAGGCACGTGGCCAATACACAGAATGAATGGACTTTAAACTTCCGAGTTTATTTAGTTATGGGTTCAATCCCAGCTCAAACCTCTAGGAGTTTCATGAGAAGGATACAAATTCTGCGTACCTCGTCCTTCACAAGAGGTGTAAAGCTGGTGGTCTTGAGTCTGTGTGTTGTCAGGTCCTCGTTAAAGATCTCTTACCCTAAATGAAACTGGGTATAGGCAAAATTTAGGACTCTCATAGTAGATTCACTATAATACTATAGTGTGTAAGCCTTCTAGTTTAAAGTGTATGGAGGTTTGGTTTAACAGTGAGGGCACGTGTTTTTCTTAGTTTTCACTAGACTATAAGAGTCAGTGAAAATATGTATGATTGCTTGAAAAAAAGCATGAGAGGAACCATAGAAATTCACAGCTCTTGTTTTTTGATTAGATGAAATATACCTACACTTAAAATTAAAAGGATTAGAACACTTTCTGGGAGCTGGCAAGAATAGCCCAACAACGTGGCCTACTTGCCTGATAGTTACTACCACTCCCCCATATTACTACAACTACTTGTCTTGCATAATAAAACTAATTAGTCCTGTCCTTATTTCACTCTAGGTATGATCAGTGGGAAGCTTATTCTAAAGAATTAGAAGAATTGAATTTAAGTGTCGAAAATTTCACTGTAAGTAATCCTTCTTGTTTTTAATTGATCATTTTTTTATTTTACGCCAGCATTATACATTCCTTAGACAATGCACTCCTTTGAAAATTAATTGTTTGAAATCCTGTTAGACTTTAAGAGTATCAAATTTAGAGGTAACTAGTAGTGATACTAGTTATATAATATATATTATATGCTTCGCTAAGCATATAATTTGTTTATCAAACAAACATTAATTAGTCCTTAGAGGAATACAAAAATAGAAGTTGTTCTCAGTTTTAACAGCAAGTGAGTGCTATGTTAAAGATGTTTACGTCTTAATGATTGCTTTGGACTAAGTTCTTAGTTTCAATAAATTCACAATGAAAATGAAAATCTTGACTAAACAGGCCATGAATTGAACAATTCTGAGGCAAAATACAACAATTTAGTATTACTTAAGCTCATATATTATAGTTATATTCTTTTATACATATCAATATATAACAAATATCTATTTATTAAATAAATGCAAATATATTTGCATAGCTTCTGAAAACATTTTTTATGGTTATAATTGATACAATCATAATGTCACCAAAGAACTCATGTCTCTATGTGAATCAAACCATTTTTAAACAAAGTTGCTATTTCTTTATTATAAAAACGATTTCAGTTAGACAGAGTATGCTTTTCTACATCCCCGGGTAAGAGCGAATAATAATGTAAAATATATAAAGATTAGTAATAAAATCAAAAACTAAGGGGAGTAACCAAAAAAGGGAGTAACCAGTCTGATCTGTCAAAGGGGAGTAACAATCTAAAGAAGGTCACATAAATAAAAAGAGCAGTTTAGTACTCCCCAGAAAGGGAGTAACTATCTAAAGAAGTGCCAAAAGTATTGTATTTATATTATAAATCTTGTCTCCAAACTGAAAGACAGCCAAACAAAAAATGGGTCGATGAGTATGTGATGAAACTGAATAAATAAACAAAATAATTGTACTTATTTAGCATATTTGCAATGATTGTAATCTAGATTACTGTTAATCCGTTGTTATGAATGACAGTGTCTAATCAATTAACAGAATAAATCTCTGCTAATTAATAAAAAATAAATCACCAGTGTTTTATCCGTGAGGAAGTTTTTCTTTCTTTCATCTAGTTGAAAAACTTTCTCCCCTCTTTTGTTCTGCAAATAACTATTTCTATGTTTAAATGTTTTCAGAGTACTATACAAACAGTAGAAAGACATATAAATGAAATCTTGCAGCATCAGAATCACTTCCGAGGGACGGAAGCTCTCGATTATAACCTTCTACTGGATAACAACTCCTACGTCTTTCGATGGTCCGTCATTCAAATAGCTGTAATTCTCGTCACGACCATGGTGCAAGTTTACTTTGTAAGACAACTATTCACCGTAAAATCCACAAAACCGAGAGCTTAAATGAATCATACTCAATTTTCAGTTGAAATGCAGAAAGAGGGAATTTTGTAATGTGTCAAATTTAAGTATATCTTTGAGACCTGGGGAAATAAAGTTTTTTCCTCCCACAAATACTTTGCAAGTCCTACTTAGGTAAAGCGCATCACTGTTTGTTGATATCATGAATAATAGAAGGCTGAAGCTTATTTGCAAATCAAACTTGGCTAGTTTCACAGCACTGTTTGTTAATATTATTATTAACAGGAGGGTGATGCTTCTTAAAGCCTGTTATGGAAAGAAGTTTATTTTATCTAATTTTTAATGATTGAATTAATTTAATTTATAACTTATTTATTTAAAGATAAGCAACGTAAACATTCATAATTCAATAAAAGCAGAACTTTATTTTTCAAGCTACAAATAATTTTGACCTATTCTTTTTAAGGTCATCTCATTTGTTACCAACTTAACTGTTATACTTTAAATTGCGAGTATGCAAACCGCTTCAAGCAAATCTAACGAAATATTTCTAGGATCGACGTGACAAAGCACATAAGTCATTATTATAATTATTAATTATTATTTTATCAAATCGATAAAAATTTGGATTTAGTCATAATGTATTTTTACTCATTTATCTTATTTAACGATAGTTTTGACTTAAATAGTTTTCACGCTTGGTTAAGTAAGGTCTGAGAAATACTTAAATCGTATAAAAAAATTATTGATAAATTTGACTTATGTGTTTTTTCCTGCTGACCCTAGATTTAATCATTTTATTACTAAATTTACATTTTTATTGAATTTACATTTAATTGAAAACTCTTTAAACTGATTAGATTTTCTTTTATTAGAAGGAGCCACTTTTTCTGCATTTTCACTTGAATTTTAGATTTGTATCAAAAATACATCAAATATCATGAACTGTATTAAATTGAAAATTTTGTATTTATTTTTATAATTTTAGTTTGTTATTTTATATGTTCAACATCATATTTAAAGTTTAATTTAGTTTTCCTGTGGTAGCATTATTTGTTTATATATATATTATATATATATATATATATATATATATATATATATATATATATATATATATATATATATATTATATATATATATATATATATATATATATATATATATTTAGTAAGTCAGTCATTCGCTGACTAGATTGGTATACCATCACACACTAGCCAATTCTAGCCCAAAACTGTCGTATACGTTGTAAACTCTAAATCATGATTTTTTACCAAATCAGTTGGGTCATTACTTAATTTGTTTTATCAAACGTTAAAGCCAAAAATGTTAAACATACCAAAACAAACCTTTAATTTTGTGAAATTTGAGGATTTCAAAGATTTTTTATAGATGAAAATTTTTAAGTTCAATACATAATTTAAGCTGTCAGTATTTTATATGATGGTTTTATATATAAGAAGTTTTAGGTCTATTTTTTACCCCCTCCACCAGTTCAAATTTTTAGGTGTGTTTTGAAGATGTCTAAGCAATTATGACCACAATGATCACAATTGTTTACCCTTGGTTGCCAATACTTATCAATTACCAATAATTATCTCCATAAACTAGCAATAGCCAAACTTTCTGTTTTAGTGTCATTTACAATCTTCATCTGGTCCTTATTGCTAGTTATTTATAGTTAAAAATTAGTTACTGACCATAAAAAATCTAAAAACAGCACCAAACTCTGACAAAAAAATGTTGGGTGGGGCTGAATACACCCAGAAGTTTTTTTTACTTAAAAAGAACAAAGTCAACATTGTTTTTAATGTTAAATTATAAATAATTCCCCCACTTCCCATTTTAACAACCTATAATACGATCAATAATCAACGTCATTATAACAACTCCATAAGCGTCAAAATTTGCTAAAAAGTACCTTAATAATAACTAATTGACTCTCACCAGTGCTGCCAACTTCAAAGGGCTAATAATGTCAGATATACTTACATTTTCAATTTCTTTAAAATAAGCTTCATTTTGGCTAAAAAAAACATCTTAATAATACATAGAAAGACTAATATTTGAACTCTGGTTACCAAAATTTTATATTAACTGCAGAATCCCAAAAATTATTGTAATTTTGATTAAACTTAATTCCATACTGTGTAATGTCTAATTCCATTTTTTATAATGTTATATTTAAGTAGTTTTTATATATATTTTTTTTTAATTCTATGCATTTTTTAGTTAAATTGTTTTGTTTTTTCTTAATTTAGAGTCCAATCATGAAGTTTAAAAATCAGGGATGTATGTAAACACTTGCTTTGTGATTTACATATAGTTCAAATCAGCAGGTGGGTATAAACATTATCTAATTTCAGTTTATTCTGTTTACACCATAGATAAACAATATTAACATAGATGGCTCACTCAAAGATTTTTTATAAAAAATAGTTGATGGGATGCAGGAGGCTCAAGTAGTACAATCTAGTGGTGACAGCGTGAAATTGTCAGATATTTTTATTAACCAAACAACGAGCTGTTGGGAGTAATCAAGTCTTTCCATCCGCTGTTCAGCGCTAGAATGATGAGGAGTCGATGGATGAGTGATCCCAAATAAGATCTATATGAATTTAGTATAAATTGGTAAAAAGAGAAAAATTTAATTTTTCTTGTTACTCATTCTCTCCCCTCCCCTACGTACTGTTCCCCCTTGGATTTGAACCTCTAATGTCAAAGATGAATTGTTTGTGTTTCCTTAACTTATCCGTTTGCGCCAACCCGAGTTGTTATATTGAGACAGCAAATTTTAATCTTAAGTCTAAAACAATCAAAATGAATTATTGTTATTTTTTTAAGAAAACGATGGTGCTGCTTCGCGTGATGAGGCCCCCAAGTTTTGGAAAACAAATACATCGCGAATATTATTTATTTATTTTACTAAACGATTGGCAACTGTTTGAATTTAAAAAAAACTACAGCACAATCTGGTAGAGAATAGAGCAAACAGATTTTTACTACTAGCGCTCTTCAAGATTTGTGATGAGGCCCCCAACTTAAATCATAAACACAAACTTGTCAATTGAGTGTTCCCAGTACGGTCGGGAGTGAACCATCTATGTTAATATTGTTTATCTATGGTTTACACAGACTATTTAGATTTGACAGAGATGTTTCTATTAAAATGAAAATTATATGGTCCTTAGTCCAAATCAAGTCAACATGAAAAAAAATATAAAATGTCAAGTGTCAAAAAATAGTTGAAACAAATGTCAGCATTCTAATGAAGGTATAAAATCAAGGAACACAAAATTACCTTTTTCAATGACAGGAAATTTGACATTTACCTAACGTCCATTTTTCACACTATGCTAATTGACTTAGGGCCTGAAATTTTTCTTTTTTGACATCAAAGGAATCTTTGACAGTATTTTCCATAGTAAATTCACTTGTTGAATCTATTCCTTTATACTTATATATAAAATAATCTAATTTTCTTTTAGCTAACTACTGACATTTAGCTGCCAATATTTTCTTATTGTTAATTAAATTTAAAATTTATACTTTTAAATTTTTGGTATTACGATTTTTTGACTGATGGCTTTGTGATTAATTTTCCATTTTTGATACTTTTTTTATAATGTATTATTTTAAATGGATATTTTGTTAAATAAAGATTATAGTGGAGTTGAAGATTTTATGAAAGATTTATATTCTTGTTATTAAAAATAATTTACCTGATTGCACTCTAGGTATTTTTTTAAGTTATTGGAGCACCGATTTTGTGCCAAAACACCCGTAGATAAAGATGATATGAACACCCGTAGACTGCTATGGGTGCTTCAAGCATATGGATTTACCGGTTCCATATGAATTTAAGGCTTCAGTCCGAAAAGATTTATTTAAATATAAAAAAAAACTGAAGCGATTAAAAACCAAAATCATAAAGAACATGCATTAAAAACTAAAATTAAAAATTGTTCAATTTTTATTTTAAATTGAGTAATGTAAATAAATAAATAATTATTCAAATAAATAAAATAATAGTAAAAAAATAAATTGTTTTATAGGGAAGAAAGCATAATTTCATAATATTGCGTTAACACAATAAACTAGATGTAGTAACTCTTCAATGAAACAATTATCAAATTGATATTATAGAAATTGATTGACAAAAAAGTGATAGTTCAATTAATTTATCTGGACAAATTTTACCTAAGTGGGATATTATGAGACCAAAATTTATGTTACCGACCTCTGAAATATTAATATATTTTATAAAGAAACCGCATCATATCATCTTTATGATAAGTGATTTAATTTGCAATCACTTATTTTTTTTAATGAAATCTGCAATTACGTCTGATTAGATAATATAATATATTACCTCTATCAACTTTTAAGTACTACTTCCTATAAATTCTGTGAACAAATTCAATTTATTATTTTTAAACAACTATTTGATTGATAACAGTTAATCTGCTGATAAGTTTCAAGTAGTGCATTAATAATATTTAAAAATTTAGTTGGTTTAGATTTTGTATTGTGAAATTTATATTTTATTTGGAGATTATTTCTTTGTTTGGCTTTTTAACTTGTAAGTATTACAAATAGATTATAGCTTTATACAGTGCATAAATAGTTATTTATGCACTAAGGGAGTAAAAAATGATTTTCCTGAGCAGTTTGTTGGCTCCTAAGGCAAAACCGAGGGAACCTAAGCATTTTACTCTCGAGGATTGTTATAAACATTTTAGGTTTGTTGGCAGGAAAAACAAGTTGCCAATCCTGGTACAAGGCTCCCCTATCTATTGGCTTGAAATAACTATAATTAACGAAACAAGATAATTTCATATCTTTTTATCTTTTGTGGAGGGATACACCTGATTAATATAACAAATGTAGATGAATAATTGTATATTTATAAAAAAAGGGTTCTTTAAAAAAAATAGGTATAAGAGGTAGTGGTTAGATAGGTATAAAAACACAAAATTTGAGCTTTCGTCAAATTTTTTTTAGTCAATAATTGTATATTAGTTTTGTAATATATAATATATTTGCTTAAGAATTGATCAATTCAAGGTCTATTTTGTTAAGAATTTTATTGTATTATCAATAAAGTTCAAAGTAAACTTTTTAAGATTTTAATTTTGATAGTGAACTTATTGAAAAAAGAAACTTAGTGCCATGCAATCATAAAGCACGGCTTGAGAATCACCAGGTAGACAAAAACATCTCAAACAAAGAATTTTCTTGCTGTTACTGCTGTTAACAACTTTTATTTTTTTGTATTCCTCAAAGGAATAAACTATAAAAAGGAATAAAAGGGAGGTAAAGGAAATAAAAATAAACTATTTACCGAGCGAAGTTTGGGTAACATTGCTAGTTTGAAATAGAAAGGACTCTAAAAAAAGAGGCCTCTTTGTATTTAGAAAACTCTGAAAACATCAGAAAAATTTTTCAGCAAATATTTGTGTGTGATTTTTTTTAAATTTAAGGCCCGTATTTAAAGATGTTTTCCTAACATTCTCCTTAAGGAGAATGTTAGGAAAACATCTTTGAATACGGGCCTAAGAGTTGCCATTTGGTCAAAATGGCATCACTTAACATTTAAAATTTTGAATTAATACCAGGATTTATTTAGTTTGTTCACTCATAGGACTTGATTTTTGTGGCAAATTTCATTGAAACTTAAGTTTTAGTGTGCTTACAAGACGTGTGAACATCCATACACTCATACATACATAAAGACACTTAAGAGTTTTGAATTTTTGGGATATTTAGATGCTGAAACATTGCGATTTGTTGGAAGAAGTAAGTGTTCCGTTGTTTGCTTGTACAATGGTTGCCTCTCTTTTAGGATGTAGGCAAGCGGTTTTATCAGTAACATTTTTTATGTCCTAATTTTTAGCGAAATTTCAAAGAAAAAATGAGCTTATGAGATTGGGATCATGGAGAGGGGAAGAGGGAGGAGGTAGATTTTGTAAAAGGGGGTCTCCCTGATCAAGAATATATTTATATTGTTGAGGTTTATGTATGTATGATTGAGATTTTTGCGTCCTAGGGGTTTCTGTGGGACACTATAACATTTGAACAGTTTAATGGTTCGAAATTAAACTTGGTACAAAAGTCAAACTCTTTTAATGTCTTGAACCCTATTGTTTATGAATTATGTGCAACGTATTAGTGAAAAAATTTTAATTGTTTACATGTCAATCAATGACATAATGTTTTTTTTACATGTATATGCATAGATAAACAATATTAACATAGATGGCTCACTCAAAGATTTTTAAAAAAAAAAAGTTGATGGGATGCAGGAGGCTCAAGTAGAACACTCTGGTGGTGACAGCGTGAAACTGTCAGATATTTTTATTAACCAAACAACGAGCTGATGGGAGTAATCAAGTCTTCATCCGCTATTCAGCGCTAAAATGATGAGGAGTCGATGGATGAGTGATCCCAAATAAGATCTATATGAATTTCGTATAAATTGGTAAAAAGTGAAAAATTTAATTTTTCACTCTTTATTCTCTCCCCTTCCCCCATACTGTTCCCCCTGGATTCGAACCTCTAATGTCAATGTTGAATTGTTTGTGTTTCCTTAATTATCCGTTTGCGCCAACCCGAGATGTTATATTCAGACAGAAATTTTAATCTTAAGTCTAAACAATCAAAATGATATTATTCTTATTTTTTTAAGAAAACGATGGTGCTGCTTCGCGTGATGAGGCCCCCAAGTTTTTGAAAACAAAAATACATCGCGAATATATTGATATATTAGAAGATTATCAAAGACATATTATGCACATTATGAAATGAAAGATATAAAATGACGTACAAATCCTAATCAGCTTAACTTAAATAATAATAACAGCTAACTTTAAATGTAACTTTGATTGAATAAACTTGATTTTCACATTTTTTTAGATTTTAGCGGCTTTCAATAATTGTTGACTTAGTTTTGTAGTTTTTTTTGGAAAAAACGGTGGTTACGCGAGCGGTTTATTCGTACTTCGCTCGGGTACTGAAGGTAAGACTGTTAGCTATATAATTTTACCACGTATACGCAAACAGCCGATCCCATCGTATCCGTTGCGCATTTAATACGCTCTGGTTCTTGCCGTTTGTATTAGCTAAGCCGATCTAGTGCAATGACGTCGTAACACATCGTGACAAAACATCGCTTTTTATAGCTAACAAAGACAAATCATTTATAGCTAAGCTAACGGGTTAGAAGGAAGTTAAACACAAAATTATATTTAATAGAATAATAGATTTACGCTTAAAAATTATTTAAAAAGTTGTTTAGTGAAATACTAGATTGTAAATGCGATCGCCTTTCCCTTATCGGCGGGGTACATCTCCGGGTAGTTTTTTAGCGCTAGCGTATCCGTAGTAAAACATAACCACATGCGAGACTACGCGTCAGAATTTTTTGTGTTATAAAAAATATTATGGGAGGGTACCTGAATTCAAACCTTGCTTGGAGTACTTTTGAATGGTCTTAACTACTCCGGACCATTCTTAGACATTAATTATATATATATATATATATATAATATATATAATTTATATAATATATATATATTATATATATATATATATATATATATATATATAATATATTATATATTATATATTTATATATTATATATATATATATATAATTAACGATAAAACAGGTGGAAACATATGCAGGAATAGGAAAAACAATGTATTATAACGTTACGATAAGTTAACAGTTAAAATACGTTATATACATTAATGGTTTAACATAAAAATTTGTTAAACATAATTTTTATAGTTGTTTTACGTTATATAAGTTTGTAACTACAAAATAATTCTTGTTTCGAATCCTGCAACCTTGATAATTTTATCGTTTTTTACGTTTATAACTACAAATAATCTGACGCGGTGGTCCGCATGTTGGGTGATTTTCTTTAGAATGTGTGTTTCCGTGCTTAACAACCATTCTTGCCAAAGGTTCCGGTTTATGCTTTATGACCTATGCAGTTATCATTATCAAGCACTGCTCGCTAATTTGTCAGTATTTTTCAGAGAAATGCGCTAAAACCTTTAAAGATAAACACTAACTGAACTTTAAACTAGTCCGAATAATAGTGCCACTGCCAATTTCAAGGCATAGTTTTGTATAACCAAGTGGATAATTATGCGCATTTCCTTTGAAAGTACAGACAAATGACGAGCAGTGCTTGACAAGTTAAGTAACTGCTTAGGTTTTAAGCATAAACCGTGGGTTGTTGTGAACGGAAACAGCATTCCACAGTAATTTCGCCCAACATGCGGACCACGCGCCAGAATTGTTTACTTGTTTTCATACAAACTATTGTTTACCATTTACATTGAGCATACGCCTTAATATATATTCAAAAAATATAAAATCAGTAACAAATTAAACTCGTTTAAGAATAAATTAATTATATATATTCATTATATTTCAGTAAAGTCATTTATTTTTACTACTGGGTCAGTAAAAATTAAAACAAATGAATTAATGGAAAATATTTTGTAATTCATAGGTCTTTGTTTACTTTTATTTATTTTATTTTACTAAACGATGGCAACTGTTTGAATTAAAAGAAAAAAACTACAGCACATCTGGTAGGATAGAGCAAACAGAATTTACTACTAGCGCTCTTTTAGATTGTGATGAGGCCCCCAACTTAAATCTAAACACAAACATGTCATTGAGTGTTCCCACTACGGCGGGAGTGAACCATCTATGTTATTGTTTATCTATGTGTATATGTCATCAATAAAACCGGAACTAAGACTGATAATACAATGAAACTTCGTATGTTTTGACCATACAATAGTATCTGTGTAAAAAATTTCAGCCCAATCCACACTATATGAAGATGTGTGATTTCAAAAAATGTAATATTTTTTACAAAGTCATTTTTGTAACAGTTTCATTTTGATCAAGAAAACATTTAAAAGTTATCATGTTCATAGAAAGTCTAGGACGAAATCTTGTATATTATATTATATATATATATATTTATATATATATTATATATTATATTATATATATACTATAATATTATATATATATATATTTTTCATGGACCCCCTCCTTCTTTCAAAAATTTACTCCCCCCCCCTTTATGACCCAACTAAAGCTTATTTTCTTTGAAAATGCGCTAAAAACATTTCATTTTAAAAATTTCTAATCATCAAATTTTAACAATTAATTAGAAAAACATCTGATGGATGTCATTTATCAAACACCGGATGGACTGCAATGCATTCAATTAGCTGTAAAAACAAAAACTTGCAATCACTTATATTGTTTCACATTATCTCCTTAAAAAGAGTATGACTAATGAATTAAAATACTGACATTAATTCAGCCTTCACACAATAATCCATACGGTTCTAACTCCATGTCTGAATTACACACGAATCTAATATAAGTCCAAAATTGACATTTATGTATGTCTATGGTTAGTTCGAATACTGGAAGGGTTTGGAATGTTAAGAATCGATCAATAAATTTTTTAATCGTATATGAGTTACAATACTTAAAATTCATACATATTATTACAATTTGTATCCTCATTTTAGTAATTGCTAGATATATTAAGCCGACAATTTGTTTCTTATTATGAATCACTATAGTATTTTTACTATTTTAACTGTTTTTTTAAATTTTTCCTCTTGCATGTCCCTTCATTCTTTTATTATATTTGGTAAAGATTAATAAAAAAATAATACTGTAATTTTTAAGTTGATAACTAGATTAAATATTATTATAAAAGTTCAGTTGCTATGGATATAAGTTCTTTTTATTTCAAATTATCATGTAAGTATATTTTAATTTGCCAGTTATATCTTGATTTGTAACTCTATACACTAGACTATTTTCACTTGAATCACTCTTTAAAGAATTTATTTTTCTGTATGTTTTGGTAAACCTTGTTACCATTTTCAGCCTTTTTAAACAAAAAGTATAAACAAACTAATTAAAAATATTAAAAGTAACAAAATTTCATAAAATATCACATAAATATATTCTGTGATCTTTTAGGTAAATTTTAATAGTTTTATCTTAGTGTTATAAACAAGATCTATATCTTTGCCACTACATGGCATCAGCTCTGGGGGCGTCTCGTGGCCCCAGCTCCTCCATATGGCCCTTTTGTTGCCACATTTATTTATAATTTACGGCGTAGAGCCAATATACAAAAATCAAGAAACAAAAATTACAAAATTAAGATAAAAAAAAATAAGTACAGTATAAATAAAATACGGTAAGCTGGAAATACAAAATTAAGATAAAAAAAAATAAGTTACAGTATAAATTAATGGAAAGCATCAAAATAAAAAAAATTGACAAGGCTATAAAAAAATAAAATATTGCATTCAAAGAGGAGGAAAGTAAATTGAAAAAAAGGAAAAAAGCATATAACATCAAAGTATAGTGATAACAGTGTAATTATGATGGTGAGAAAGATTACAAAAATATTATAAAAGAAATAATACAGACTAATAATAAACGTTAAATAAAAGATAATATAAAAAATATAAGAAATATAAATAATATAAAATAAAAAAAACATAAAGTTATAACATTTTCTTTTTAACGGCTATTGAATTTTAGAACAGCATACTTAAATGATATATAGAGACTGAACTAGCTTTAATTCTACAACGTTTTAATAATGCTTATTTTATTATAATTTCATAACCACTGTTTACATCTTCAGAAACTGAAACACAATACATTATAAAAAATAAATAAAGCATTATTAAAAACTGTTGAGAACTAAGCTAGTTCAGTCTCTATATATTTTAAAAATAAAAATTCTTGAAAAAAATTTTTAAAAAAGACATAAAAATCCAACATGGTTGTCATCATGTTATCCAGCTCGTCATATTAATAGTCTATTAAGTGCATATTGCCACAATATAAGCGAATTCCCCTCCAAGATTTTTGCTATGACTTTTAAATATTCCATTTTTATGGAAACGATTTATAAAACTCAAATATATCAATATTTTTTTCTTAAAACTAAAAAAATGTTAGTAACTACTTAAAAGTAGATATGAAAGTAAATTAGCACACAAAAAAAGTAAAGTGACTCTGTAAAAACAGTATGGAGCGAAATAATTACGTTTAAACAGCACGGCAGGACTAAATCAATTATAAAAAGTAAAGTATCAGTTTCAATTGAGATAATATTCTTATTTAAGGCTTATCTTATCTATTTTACTTCGTGTTTGAAATTATTTGTCTTGATTACCTTCTTTGATCGCTTTGCACATTTTTCTTAATTTTATTCTTATTTATATCAAGATTTGTTACACTGATTAGTATATATTCCTCTATGATATGTTATATAATTATTTTAACACATTTTGTTTCGCGTGCCCAGTTTAGAAACCTGACCTAGAGTGTAAAGAAGTTTACTTCATGAAAACTTCCTTAGTTCTGCCAGGAAGAATATCAGTAAGTGAAACTGTACTTGACCCCAAGCCTTGCCGTGGACTAATATGTACTCACTGTGTGTTAAATTTTGTCTGTGACTAATATTTATTGGTCTAGGCTCGTTTAAATTAAATTATAATTTTACCCA
This sequence comes from Microvelia longipes, assembly GCA_018340805.1. NCBI lineage: Eukaryota > Metazoa > Arthropoda > Insecta > Hemiptera > Veliidae > Microvelia > Microvelia longipes. Next base: position 6,450,149 of record JACMZG010001913.1, read on the forward strand.
ATAGCTAATTATTTACCACACATGTGTTCTAAAAAAATAATTTGGTGTGTCATCCTATATATATATGAAGAAAGTAATAAATTGAAAAAATAAATACAGCAAAATAAGAACATTAAAAAGTGATAAAAGCAGGGAAAAGGATATAAGGAGAGTAGAGAGAATCAATACCTGAGGCAAGAGAAGAAACCTGAGTGTTTTTAAAGAAGTATATAGAGTGCATTCTAGGCCTCTAAAGCAGGGCTTCTTAAACTATTTTATATAGTGACCCCTTCAAGCTTATGCAATTTTAAACAACCTCCTCCTCCATATAATGAAATATATATTAACCGTAGATGTAATATCGCACTATTTTACAATTCAAATAAATAATTAAAAATGTACCCATTTCATATATATATAATATATATATATATATATCATATATATATATATATATATATATATTATATATTATTATATATTATATATATATATATATAATATATATTATATATATATTATATATATTATATATTATTATATTTATATATATGTATAAATATATTATATATATATATATAATAATATATTTAATATTATATATATATATAGTGGAAACGACGGGAGTCCTTTAGAGTCTAAAGGACTATTTATATAGATCGGCACTCAAAAAGCATGACCAGAAGTGGTCGAAAGTCGGATCTTGTTTTTTAAGGAAAGCATTTTTAGTGAAGTGACTAGTTATTAGTTTATGCATGTACTACTTCATATTGCAGCAATCTATAATTTTGTCATATAGAACCTTTCTTGTGTCATAGCAATAGAATGATTACCAGGGACAGATTCGAGTATAGTATTCAAGGAAGGGGGTAAGACCAAAGCAAACTGATAAGTATTGATTGTATCTCGGTCACCCTTTTATATCAATGAGTTAGTAATATTTAACAGCTTATTAAGGTAGTGGTAATAAAATCCTCGTTAAGATGCTCCCTTTCGACATTGATGCCATGAACTGTTGTGGAGGTGACTGGGTAGTATTGCCACCACTGGACTTGCTCATCTGAATATTCTTAAAACTTATCTTATATTTAAGTTTCAGAAAAGATGTCATTTAATACGTCTGATTTAAAGGGTGGCAAGTTTGTTAAAGATGAAAATGACGACTGGGTATTCATAAATACTAGTACAAACAACCAAAGAGGTATGTTAAAAGCCATAAGCATACATATTTAACTTAATACATTTTATCATAATTTTAAACACATAAAATGCTTGCTAGAAAAAAATATAGGCATTGGCAAAATAAGGAACCAACAGTAGGTATACTCTATTTTTTATAATTAGGTGCCTATAAATGTAGATTAAATTACTTCAACCCATGTTTAATATTCCTAAATGCCACATCACTATGGCCTCTTTTAAAAAAATAATATTTTATTGGGACTAAATGCTACAAAACCATAATCATATTTTATAGGGCCTGAATGCCATAAAACCATGGCTTTTAGAGGAAATATTATATTATGTACAGGCTGAAAGGCGATATATGCGACAATTGTAAGGAAGCGGTTCTAGACATAATTAACAATAAATATTATTTCCCCTAATCCGTTTCGCTGCTATTACAAACTTTGTTAATTTTTCAGAAGTTCAATCGCCTTACTTTAATATATAAAGCACTCATATCAATTTGAAACGTAATTTTTGACCCACAAATTTAGTATCATTGGAAAGCTTACATATATTCCATGAAAGATGCCCTAAATTCTAAGTCATGGGTAAAACATTATGGAAATTTCATTTTTTTATGTGCCACAGAAAGTAAACAAATAAAGCTACAGGTTGTCGGGTTTCAGAGAAAACTTCTACTATTTTAATCAATAGTCATAATTTTATCTCTTTATTTATCGGGGTTTTTTAAGTATTGATAACTTAAAGTTCAAAAAACATGCATAAAATAAATAAGTTCATAAATAAATGGACCTGAATTTTCGGGTTTGTAATCTCTGACAAGTATAGTAGAGTATAGTCTCTTTCTAATAGTTATAACTTTGTGGCACTCAAAATTACATTCCTAGTTGATATGAGGGATATATTAAAGTAAGGTATCACCTGAAAAAAATCATAATAGCAGCAAAACGGTTTGGAATCAGAATAACAAAGGACTTACCTAAATTTGTTGTAAATTATGAATAGAATAGCCTGTACCTTACACCCTGTATAGAAATTTATGAAATGGCCAGTTAGATCAAGTGTAATAAACAACTCATTTTGTAATAAAAAATCATTTATTTTATTACATATCTGTACATAAAATTATACTATGAAAATTATTAAAAAATTAAAATTATCTATTTACAATTTTTTATGAAGGTATAAATAATAAAATTTAATATTGTTTTATTACAAAATCAATATTAAATAATAGCTCATAAACAGAATTAAAAAATAAAATGTTCACTGATCACCCACAAATAGTATGACTATTTAGTAATAACGGTAACTCTTGAATATATTAGAGGCCTACTCACATTAAAGCATGTTGGGCATATTTGGATATTAAAAGGTTTTACAAATAAATGTAAAACCAACTTTTAGTAAAATAGAATCAGCAGAGTCACTCACGTATTTCAGGTGGTCAAATGAGGATCTTTTATATCACAAGAAAAAGAAATAATAATCATTATCACCCCATTCGAGCAAAAGCGCTTATTCATAAAAAATATGCATTAGCAATACATCCATGCAAATAGGCATGTATGATGAGCAGAGGCCTGTGGGCCCGTTATGCGGGCCCCCTAAAAAGATATAGTAAAAAAAGTAAATATACTAATAAAATAAGTCCATGCCCCGGCAGAGATTAGCTTAGTCTGTCTTAACATCATTAAGTAGAGTTTTATAGAATATATTTTCCTAAAAATAGGGCCCCCTGAAAACGTCTTGCGGGTGGGGGCAATGTTGTAGTTACGCCCCTGATGATGAGGTGATGCTTTTTCATTTTCTTTATCTTTTACCCTCATGGGCAATAATGAAACTTTCTTCAGCACAGTTTGCAAATATCTTTTTGTAAATACTAAAGCTTAAACAAACACGGAGGCAACTTCATATCCTTATAGGGGAAAGTTCAAATACCTCTGCAAAATCATCAATTGAGGAATTTACACCCCTAATCCCTCCACAAATAGAAAGGTAAGCTTTAAAAAAGTGACAAAATTTCAGTTTATCCAATAAATTATTGGAGTAGATTTCCCAATAAATAATGCCCATTGGTTGTAATTGTTAAAATCTTTTCTAATAATCATTTACTTTGTTCAGATGCGGGTGAACCCCCTGTTCAAACTCCTATGGGGTCCCTCCCCCTCCTTCTAGCAGTTGAGTAAACGGAATTGAACATGGGCTTAAGCCCAAAACTCATTTTTCACAGTGAAAAATACCATGTGAACAGTTGGGGTTAATTGAACACAGGCTTGAATCCCCTGCCAAACCCTGGGTGTGAACTAAATATTTAATTGGAATAATTATTACTCAGTACAATCAACCCAATAAAATCATCTAGGAAGTTTATTAGTCAACTGTGCTAATGTAATGAGTACAGCTTCTTCAGTCCTAATAGTTCTAGAACCTTGTTCAGGACAAGTGTTTACATAATAATCAAATAGTTCACTAACATCATCGACTTTGATTTCTTCGTCTCCTTCTAGAACACTCTCTAACCCTTCTAAACCTCCAAATACAATCAAACAGTGACGGAAATTATCAAATTTAACACTGCGGAAATCTTTACCTTTGTCTGAAGTGCCGATAGTCATATCGTATCCTTTATCGTAAGGGCATTGAGAAACAACTTCTGCAAGTGATTTGGCAAGTCTTACGTTATAACCCCAGTATGTATTTGACTCAGCAAGAGGTAGCGATGGCGGAACAATTATACCTTTTAGCTTCTTTGAGTTAGGATCTTTCGGAAGTATTTTAACAGTGACTCTAGTGTTAGGCACAATATTTTTATCAACTTGTACTTCTCGGTGAAGACCGACATTGACGTAAGATCCATGTCCATCTTTGACAGCCTTATCTGTAGTAACTCCTTCTCTAAATCCTTCCTCGTTCTGTTCAGAAATTCTAAAATGATGAGGAGCGTCTAAAGGATTCAACAATCCAGCGTGTTCCAAATGTTTATGCATAGGAAACAATAACTTCCTCAAATACTGAGGACATTCCAAGTATTGTAATATCCTACCAAATTTTAAACAAGCGTTCCATTTCTTATCGTTTATCGGCAAACCGTCACCAGCCGGAGCACTCTTCATATCGTCAAATACGATAACTTCATTTACCCTGTAAATGGCAGCAGATCGAGCGATCTGACCAGCCAAGTACGTTTGCAGTTCGAACGATTGCGCGTTTAATAAAATAGAACCCGGTACAGCTATAGATAATGTTTTTAAATTATAAATACTTGAGAAGTCGTTCCCTGGCTCTTTCTTCTCAGGTTGTTTTGGTTCGAGAGTTTTCAGAAAGGCTTCTTGTCTCTTTTTTCTCTTATACTTGTTGATTTCGTACGGAGTATATTTCTTCTTTGTTTGATATTTGTTGTATTCTTGGGTTTTCTCCTTCTTACTCATTGTGGCTTAAACTATAAACAAATATATTACTATCACACGAGCTCACGTGTACTTTTAGAAAAACATAACCCTCCCATTTGACAGGATAACAGGTGATTGAAAACATAACCTCCCTTTCTTCAGTGTTGCCAACTTAATTTTGCTTTCTCAGTTTATTTGTCCTCAACTTAATATTTCGAACATCACGCACTGTTCTTTTAACCAAGTTTGTTATAAAATTATATTGTTTTTTACATGCCGAATTGATTAAGATTCCAGTTCAATGGGACAATCAAAAGTGACCGAAAAACATATATAGATTTATGCTTATGATGTTCAAAAATTGAGTTGACCAAAAGGTCTTTCGGTCAATAAGGTATTTCAACCTATGCTGCTATGAAAGGAACGAAGAAAAGAGTCTCTCCACAAAAATATTAATTTATTCAAAGCGTTATCAACCCACCTCCAACCAGTTTATCACGGTTCACCGACTGTTAATTAGTATAACTTATATAAAGTAATTGGTTAAGCACAAGATCTGAGACTGAATATCTTTTTCTGTCAGAAGTCATAACAAACAATAACAATTGTCAAATAAAAGTAAGTTAAATAGGTTAACCATCAACATCTCTCTTCTTCACTTTGAGCTATAAAGGAAATCTAATCGTGGTTTGGATATTCTTCCGCTTCTAGTTATTTTTCACCGGGTCTGGCAGTTCTAAGATCTTGAAGTGGCGCTCTATCTCCCCTACCTCAGGTGTTGTTGTTCTTTTAGGTTGTTCATATTTTCATTGGAGTGGAGCGATTTGGGCTCGATTCCTAGTGTACATGCTGCCATCTGGACTAGCAACAGTGTAGGACCTCGCTCTATTTTAGAACGTATCTTACCAGGAGTCCAAGTACCGGATGTGGTTTTCTGGAACACTACGTCATCTCCCGGCTGTAGTGGAGGAAGATCCTTGGTTTTCGAGTCATAATGAGATTTTATATTCTGTCGACGGTGTTGGTCCACCTGATAATTCAGCTTCGAGACACATGGCTTTAATTTAATTTTCTGAATAGGCAATCTACTTTGTAAATTTCTCGAAAATAAACAACTGCGCAGGGGAAGGCATGTACGGTTTAGGGGTGTTACGGTACTCTAATAAACCTAAAAGCGGATCACTACCATCCTCAAACATTTTTTAAAAATCTGCTTCACAATTTTGACACCACTCTCTGCTTGGCCGTTAGATTGAGACCATTTTGCACTTGTGATTATATGTTCAAACCCAAAACTGGAGGCAAATTTTTTGAATTCTGAGGATGTGAACTGAGAACCGGAATCTGTGACTAGAGTCCATGGAATGCCATGTCTAGAGAAAATGACCTTACACTTATGTATAACGCAATGACTGTCTAGATTAGGGAGTTCGGTGACCTCGATATATTTTGAATAATAATCCATGACCACTAAGTAATAATTTGACCTAAATTTAAATATGTCTGCACCTAACTTATTCCAAGGTAATGTGGGAATATTGTGCCATGAAAGTGATTCTTTTGTTGACTAGGTTGATATTTAATGCATGCATCGCAGTTATTGATATAATTTTCTAAATCATTTCTGATATGAGGCCAAAACATTGAGCTGCGAGCTCTGATCTTAGCAGTTTCCAGTCCAACATGTCCTTCATGAAGCCGTTTAATCATATCTTTTCTAAGAATTGCCGGAATAACCACACAATCATTTTTGAAAACTAAATCGTGCATTATTGATAGATCGTCTTTAAAACTCCAATATTTTCTAGCTTCTAGCTCAATTTCATTTTTATTACTGGGCCAGCCCTCCAAGATGTACTGTTTAACCAAATTTAATTCTTTATCTTTTTCCGTTTCAGTTCTAATAATATCAAGAAAACGTTTGGATATAGGAAGATTATCTATTACTAAATTAACTTGACAAACTACATCATCTATCAGCATTTTTAATTTAGGATCATCAGTGCCTGGGATGAATGCTCTTGATAGAGTATCAGCAATTAGAAGTTCTTTACCAGGTTTATATCTGACATTTAAATGATAACCTTGAACAGCCAGCATCATGCGTTGAAGCCGTGCAGGGACTTTATTAAGAGGTCGTTTAAACAAAGTCTCTAGAGGGCGATGATCAGTTTCAACTTCAACCCTGCGTCCGTAAACATATTGTCTGAATTTTAAACAACCAAGACTATGGCTAACATCTCTTTTCTAGCTGACAGTATCCTGCTTCGGTCTGTTAGAGCTCTCGAAGCAAACGCTACTGGCTTGTTTTGCTGCAGAATCACAGCACCTACTCCAATTGATGAGCTATCTACAGATAAAGTTATAGGTTCATTCGGGTCGAAAATTGCAAAACTGGGCTATTTATCAGTTTTTGTTTTAAAATATTAAAAGCATTTTGTTTGTTTTCGTCCCATTGGTAAACAATATTCTTTTTAGTAAGTTCTCTTAAAGGAGCTGTCAATGTCGAAAATCCCGGAATAAATTTAGACAAATAATTGCACATGCCTAAGAACCGCTCAAGGCCTTTGCGATCTTTTGGAGGTTCCATTTCAACAATAGCTTTTTACACGATCGGAATTAGGTCTTACTCCATCTTTGGAGAATTCGTGGCCTAGAAAGTTTGCTTGACTTTTAAAAAATTGGCATTTATCTATGTTAAACTTAATACCATTTTTTCTCGCGATTGTCAATACTCTATCTAAACGCACTGAGAGTTGTTCTACTGATTCAGCCCAAACACAAATATCGTCTAAGTACGTAGCGGTACCTTCCTCTTTTTCGAACATCTGAGCTATCAACCGATGAAACTCCTCGGGAGCTGATGCCACGCCAAAAGGTAACCTTTGAAAAAAAACCTTCCCCATGGAGTGGTTATGGTACATAGCTTACGACTCTCTTCGTCTAAATGCACCATCCAAAACCCATTAGAAGCATCCAAGATGCAAAAAACTGCGCTCCATGCATTCTTGATTTGATTTCGTCAAAAGTTGGTATTTGGTATTTTGGAACAATAATGTACTTATTCAACTCCCGGGGATCAATGCAAATCCTAATTTTATTATTTTTCTTTTTTACAATCACTATATTATGAACCCAACTAGTTGGTTCAGTTGTTTGTTTGAGCACACCCATCTCAACCATTCGCTGAATCTCATTCTTCACAGCCGATTGAATAGCTTGTGGTATTCTTCGAGCAGCTTGAACCACGGGTTTAGCATCTTTATTTAATTTAATATTAACTTCACCTGGAATTGAACCTGGGTACCGTCAAACAAATCTTTGTATTTTGATTTACTACACTAATTAATTTATTTGTATCGATATCTAAAACTGCTTCATTAACTTGACATCTTCTAACATAATTTATTAGTGGATACTTCAATTATGCCTAGGGCCATAGATGATTTAAGGCCCATTAATGGGCAACATTCAATATCTAGGATAACAAATTCCACTGGCACGGGATCTTTATTCCTCGAACTTGACTTTGGATACAAGTTAATTTGACTTGTACCAACGACAGAACTCGAGAACGATCCAATTGAGTCACTTTCCTGGAGCAGGGTTTAATATCTGTAGTATCTAGCCCTAACATTTTGAAATCTATAAGTCCAGGACGTTACACATTTATCCCGTATCAATTTTGAATGTAAATTTATGATTATTGACGTAATATTTTTTCCAAATTTCACGGCCATTAAAATTAATATCTGTACTACAAAACATCACATAAAAGCAATTATCAGATTTTATTAGCGTCGTCAGTAGACGAACAGACACTATCGGAATCGCTATCAGAAGATTCACTTATGTAATAAACTTCTTTTGTTTACCATTTTGTTTATTTTACTTGAAAACGTCGACCTACATTTATTTCTGTTGATATAGTTGGGATTATTAGGACAAATTTTGGAGGCAGGGAAATGATTTAACTCCTTACACCCCGTACATGATGAGCCTCGTGTTCGAAGAGACTTATCAGATCTACCGACAGCAAGCACGTCATTGCTTGTACTGGGTTGATCTACTTTAGCTACTTCAAGTCTTGATGACTCGGCGTTAATCAGATACTTCATAACGTTAGCAAGCTTTAATTTATCGTCATCTTCCGATATGAGCTTGGTTTTCAAATCAGAGTACTTAGAATCAATACCTGATATGATTTTACTTTTAGTTAACTCCTCTCTTAACTCTCCCAGTTCACATTGTAATCCAAGGTTTATAATAACTGTAAAAAACTCTTCCAAAGATTCATCCGAGTTCTGTTTTCTCGAGAAGAAATTATGACGCAAAACAGTTAAATTTTTCTTAGGAGAAAAATGAGTTTCAAATTTACTAATGACAGTACTGAGCTTCTTACCTTCTTCCGACGATAGATTAAAAGAATTGTAAATANAATTGAGAGCTATCTACAGAATAAAGTTATAGGTTCATTCGGGTCGAAAATTGCAAAACTGGGCATTTATCAGTTTTTGTTTTAAAATATTAAAAGCATTTTGTTTGTTTTCGTCCCATTGGTAAACAATATTCTTTTTAGTAAGTTCTCTTAAAGGAAGCTGTCAATGTCGAAAATCCCGGAATAAATTTAGACAAATATTGCACATGCCTAAGAACCGCTCAAGAAACCGCTCAGGCACTTTGCGATCTTTTGGAGGTTCCATTTCAACAATAGCTTTTACACGATCGGAATTAGGTCTTACTCCATCTTTGGAGAATTCGTGGCCTAGAAAGTTTGCTTGACTTTTAAAAAATTGGCATTTATCTATGTTAAACTTAATACCATTTTTCTCGCGATTGTCAATACTCTATCTAAACGCACTGAGAGTTGTTCTACTGATCAGCCCAAACACAAATATCGTCTAAGTACGTAGCGGTACCTTCCTCTTTTTCGAACATCTGAGCTATCAACCGATGAAACTCCTCGGGAGCTGACGCCACGCCAAAAGGTAACCTTTGAAAAGAAAACCTTCCCCATGGAGTGGTTATGGTACATAGCTTACGACTCTCTTCGTCTAAATGCACCATCCAAAACCCATTAGAAGCATCCAAGATGCAAAAAAACTGCGCTCCATGCATTCTTGATTTGATTTCGTCAAAAGTTGTATTTGGTATTTTGGAACAATAATGTACTTATTCAACTCCCGGGATCAATGCAATCCTAATTTTATTATTTTTCTTTTTTACAATCACTATATTATGAACCAACTAGTTGGTTCAGTTGTTTGTTTGAGCACACCCATCTCAACCATTCGCTGAATCTCATTCTTTCACAGCCGATTGAATAGCTTGTGGTATTCTTCGAGCAGCTTGAACCACGGGTTTAGCATCTTTATTTAATTTAATATTAACTTCACCTGGAATTGAACCTAGGGTACCGTCAAACAAATCTTTGTATTTTGATTTAACTACACTAATTAATTTATTTGTATCGATATCTAAAACTGCTTCATTAACCTTGACATCATTTAACATAATTTTATTAGTGGATACTTCAATTATGCCTAGGGCCATAGATGATTTAAGGCCAATTAATGGGCAACATTCAATATCTAGGATAACAAATTCCACTGGCACGGGATCTTTATTCCTCGAACTTGACTTTGGATACAAGTTAATTTGACTTGTACCAACGACAGGAACTCGAGAACGATCCAATTGAGTCACTTTCCTGGAGCAGGGTTTAATATCTGTAGTATCTAGCCCTAACATTTTGAAATCTATAAGTCCCAGGACGTTACACATTTATCCCGTATCAATTTTGAATGTAAATTTATGATTATTGACGTAATATTTTTTCCAAATTTCGCGGCCATTAAAATTAATATCTGTACTACAAACATCCACATAAAAGCAATTATCAGATTTATTAGCGTCGTCAGTAGACGAACAGACACTATCGGAATCGCTATCAGAAGATTTACTTATGTAATAAACTTTCTTTTGTTTACCATTTTTGTTTATTTTACTTGAAAACGTCGACCTACATTTATTTCTGTTGATATAGTTGGGATTATTAGGACAAATTTTGGAGGCAGGGAAATGATTTAACTCCTTACACCCCGTACATGATGAGCCTCGTGTTCGAAGAGACTTATCAGATCTACCGACAGCAAGCACGTCATTGCTTGTACTGGGTTGATCTACTTTAGCTACTTCAAGTCTTGATGACTCGGCGTTAATCAGATACTTCATAACGTTAGCAAGCTTTAATTTATCGTCATCTTCCGATATGAGCTTGGTTTTCAAATCAGAGTACTTAGAATCAATACCTGATATGATTTTACTTTTAGTTAACTCCTCTCTTAACTCTCCCAGTTCACATTGTAATCCAAGGTTTATAATAACTGTAAAAAACTCTTCCAAAGATTCATCCCGAGTTCTGTTTTCTCGAGAAGAAATTATGACGCAAAAACAGTTAAATTTTTCTTTGGAGAAAAAATGAGTTTCAAATTTACTAATGACAGTACTGAGCTTCTTACCTTCTTTCCGACGATAGATTAAAAGAATTGTAAATATCGAGGCATTTGTCACCTATGTAATTCAACAAAATATTAACCTGTCTCTCTTCGGATGCCTCGTCCAATCCATGAGCAATAAGGTAAATTTTGTATCGTTGATCCATAGCCTGAAGTTATTACTAACATTGCCTTGAAAACTTAGAGGTTTTAATTCATTTGTCATAGACATAATTCTTTGTTTTGTATCTAATTCTTCAGAAGGTAAATAAAATAACTCACGGAAAAACTTCCAGTATTCTTCATTAAACTCGTCCAGATTGTATTATTAACCTGACACCATGTTAATTAGTATAGGTAACTTATATAAAGTAATTGGTTAAGCACAAGATCTGAGACTGAATATCTCTTTTCTGTCAGAAATCATAACAACAATAACAATGTCAAATAAAAGTAAGATTTATAGGTTAACCATCAACACCGACATCGTTGAGTCAAAAAAAAGAGGAAGAATATTTCTAATTCTTTTTAATTTTTGCGTATTTAATATCTTTCTTTTAGCTGTTTTCTTATAATTAACTCTGGTAATTTCATTTGATTTTTTTTTTATTGTCTTTACTGTTGTGTGACTTGTTTTTATATATTTATAACTGTTTTTAATTTTTTTAATTAGTTTTACTTATTTGTACAGGCACTGATGATGGCCTCATGTAGGTTGAAAGCTCTTTGAATAAATTAATAGTTTTGTGGAGAGACTCTTTTCTTCGTTCTTTTTATTATGAACAACTCCACTGGTGCTCATTCAAAATCATATATTCTGCTATATTTTAATCATTAGGTTTTATTTTTGCAGGAAGCAATGACAGACCTTACAGCTATTCTAGCACTACTACATTTTTCTCCGGTTCGTCGACCTCCAGCTCTAATGCATCGAGCTCTAGCAGTGACTCTAATTATACCATTCATCACGTCAACAAACCATTGGGATTAAAAACTGATATAAAAGAAATCAAGAAAACAAGTCATTATGCTGACAGTATAAATCTGTTAGCAAAGGAAAGATGCTTTAGCAATTCACCAACATTAACTAAGAGGATTGCTTCATTATACAGCGATAGTGAAGTTAAAACTACAAACTCAAAGTTAAATCAGGATTCAAATAATTCTTCAAAATCAATTAGCTCAATTTATGGCAATAGTAATAATAATTCACGATTTTACGTCAATGAAGACAGTACAAGAATTCCATATACGTCGCAAACTAATAAAGAAGAATCTAACAATAATACTGCATTAAAATCAAATAAACAAGAATCTACTTCGTACACTCCTGTTTACGCTTTGAGGAATTATTCTACGAGTGTAAAGTCAAAAAATGAAAACGAAGAAATCGTACGAATGTCATACAATGTACTTCATATGTCTGAGAGTAATCGAAATAAAACTTCGTCAAATTATGACACAAGGTCTGAAGTTAGTCGAACTGTTCACTATACAAATAGTGATGATAATCCTTCTCTCCAAAGAAAAAGTTTGGCAGGTATAATTGTATTTTACTTCTCTAACTAGTAAAGGGAGGGATTTAATAAAATAAATGCATAATTTATTTTTATTATTTAATTGTTTTAACATTAATTATAATAAACTTTATTTAGTTGTTAATACATTTTGACGGATTATATTGTAACACACGGCTAAAGTCAATTGACAGCGCACCAAAAAATTAGGGAGTTAAAGATTTCTATTGGTTTAGACTGATCCCGCCCCTTTCCCCTCTACTTCATGCCAACCTCGGAACAAAAAATTACCTTTTTCGTAAATAAATTTAAAAAGGTAACACTGGTTGTAAACATTTGTAACCTCGCGTCGCTTTTGCACAAGTCTAGTCTTCTATTCTTGACTTTTACATACATAGAGATATATTATTAGAGGGGCCAAATTGTTTCAATTTTGAAACATCGAAAAAATAACCTGATTACCTTCGACTATCAATAATCAAATGAACTGAACAAAATTACAGTGAATTATACAGTAGAATGCTGAAAATATAAATCAAAATACAAACAATGTCCAGGAAGCCGAGAAAAGTGAAATTATCGCCAATTTTAGAATTCACTTTGAGCGTAACGGTTGCTACTACCCTAGGTGGTTCCCTTAGGGGTTATCCCTGATGAGCTGCAAGGCTCTAAACGGGCATTATTATTATTATTATTAATACCTTAGTACAGCGGCAATCCAGGCAATGCACTCACGAGTTGTGTACGTAGTATACCTAAAATATACAGGCGCACACACTAAAACTTCAATAAATTAAAAGTAAAAATAATTAACTGTACAAATAGTAAATATAATAAAGGTTGCACTGTTGATAAAATTAAGAGTGTGGTCCTCGAAATAACATACACTAATAATTGTCCATAATTTCTATCGTTTCATGATAATTTTTTTTCTGTAGTGAGAGAATTAAGAAACAGAATACATTCAAATCAGGACTTGGCAGAAGATAGAAAGTCAACATTAAGTAGAGGAACTCACAGCACTTATTCATCTTCCAACAGGTTTTCAATGGCTGGAGTATTAAGAAGAACTAGTTCTATTAAAAAAGGTATAAGAAAATAAAGTATTTAATTTTTGATTTAACAATGACGAAAATGCATAAATTTTAACCTATGTTTTTTTTGTTTGGTTAATCGAAGTAAGAAAGAATGTATTTCAAAGAAAAAAATGAAAATATTAATTGTACAAATTTTTATAACCAATTAAAAAAATGAATATTTAAAAAAAATAAGATTCGCGGCAAAAAGCTATTACGTCACTTGGATTGTTTTGTTGATTGGTTCATTCAAGGTCAATTCTAAAACTAACAAATGTTTAAAACCTATTTTTAGTTATATTAGTTTTCATTGTATTGCGGGTTATTTTTAAGCCTGCAATGCTCAAAATTATCATACAAACCAGGATCTAAAATGTTTCCGGCAAAGCCGTTCGGGTAAAATAAAGTTTTACTTGATTGTTGTTTACCTTACGTTTCGGTAAAATTATGATATTATTGCTTAGAATTGGGGTAAATAAGTATTATTTTATTAGTCTGCACTATCTTTTGTAAAACATCACGTGAATAATTGCTAGTTTTAAATTATTTTTGTTCAAATTAAGTACGTACATATATCTTGAGTTTACTAAAAAACACTGTGAAGCGGTTTTGCAATAGAATAAAGCAGCGAGGGGTCTGAAAATTAAAGGTACGTTAAGCAACAAATGATAACCACGAAAAGTTCTGAATATAGGTGCATTCACAATACTGCTGTACCGATGCGTTCGGGCGTTGCATGCGGTGACAGCTCAAATTCCAACCTATGTAATCGTATGGGACGTTCTTAAACAACTTGCGGTAGCGTTGCGGAAATGGAAATTTCCGCAAACCTACTAAACCCGCACAAATGATCAAGTGATTAGCTTTTTATTGATTAGAAAACACCTTAGAGGCCTGACGCGGAAGAAACCTTTCCGCCGTCGGGCCTCGGAAAGCGCGTTTTCTTTGAAAAAATCGAATAAATTCAATAACAAAGTTTAATAACTAGTTGTGACGTTATTACTCAGGTAATTAAACATATACCAAAACATTAAGCAAAAATTGGATTGTTAAGCAAGTAAGCGTGCTTTCAAATACAATTTTTTCGTGGTTTGGGACCTCTGAAACGGATTTTGGACACAAAACCATGCACCCCCCTCCACACGAGACATCTTAGCGAATTTTTTTTCAAAGAAAATTCATAATGAGTCAAGCACAAGCCCCTTGACTTGGTGTCCCAGTAGGGCAAAGCACGTACGACTGTGCCTCCCAGACAGTCCGGCTTTAAACCCGATCAGGTCCTTTAGGATTTTTATTAGCCGTCCTTCAAAAGGGACGTCTAACCGGTAATTCCGTGCTGTTCCCATTCCAAGGTAATCATTCATAAAAGATCCCTCAACTTAAATGAATTTGAGTTTAGACAAAATTTAGATACAATATAAGTATCAATGTCGCTACTATACAAAAATCAAAAGGACCTAAACTTGACGTAATCGAAAGCCTTGAAATGTCGAACAAGACTATTATTATTAACGAACAACTTTCTTTTAATTTGGACATTACTTTTTCTATGCTCAAAACAGCCCTTGACAAAAAACGAAAATGGAAAAACCATGACACAGGTAAACATCATAATAAAAGGCACAGAGCACCTCTCGAAGCATCTTAAGTGAGTCAGACCACTCAATCACTTGACGTGCTCATTGAGACTAAAAGTTATTCACTGATATTATTAGATTAGTTTAGTGCTCGATTGATGCCATATGTATATCCAACAGCAAGTATCGACGGTAGCTGATTCTTCGATTATTTCTTTAACTTGCGGTAAATATAACCTCAGTATATCTAGTAGTGTTCTTTCGTTGATTACCGCGACAATGCAGAAGATGATTCCGACGCTTTGTCAACACTGTTGGAGGCATAGAGATATATATTAGAGGGGGCATAGATTATCTCATTACATTAGAAGACCTGAAACATCTTTTTGGGGCTCTCAAGGGCTCTGTGTAACCATATTGAAACCTCCTCCAAGAGTAAGTTAAGGTTATTAAAAATCATTAGTTTTTGTTTTCTCTGCACATTCCTTATTGTATTTTTATTTGTATTTTTAACGTTCTACTAAATAAGTTACAGCAATTTTGTGCTAATTATTTTATTTTAATAATATGTGAAGGCGGCTCCCCACGTAGTCTCGACATCACAACCATGCGCCCCCCTCCACACGAGCAGCCATCTTAGTGAATTTTGGTCGAAGGAAATTCGCAATGAGTCAAGCATAAGCTTAGAATAATACTATGTATAAAAAGAGCACTACTGATAACACGAAAGGCGGTTCACTGGTGGTGTTAAGTAATGCTGCCACCCTAACAATATATAATTTTCTAAAAAAAAGTAAGCAATACTTCCGGTTGCTGAATTATTATGTTCTATTATTAATTAACGATTGATTATTCATAAAATATTAATAGAAATACCGGTGCATAACAATATATATATATATATATATATATATATATATATATATATATATAATAATATATATATATATATAATAATAATATAATATAGATAGATAGATAGATAGATAGATAGATAGATAGATAGATAGATAGATAGATAATATACCATTTTTATACTTCTCTCTCAGGTTGCCTTATATAAATATTTATATAATATTTACAGTCACAGGTATAAACCTGTGACTGCGGGCAAAAATCGTCTTCTCCGATAGGTCATTTCGTTGGCTACAATCTACGTTCTCAAGACAGGTTGGAAGAGATAGAGGTTACTACAGAAAATTGGTATATAATAGAAAGACAATAAAATCTACAATTTAAAATTTTTGCAGCAAATATCAATTAAAGAAGTCTATACGTGGTCATTTAGTGATAGAAATTTAGTAAATTAATTTAATTTATTTTATTCACGGTGGCAGAGATTACTGATCATGGAGATACTATATATTAGTTTTACTATTATATAATGAGATTATACTTATCTTATAATTATGAAAAAACCGAACGTTTATCGACATCGAAACAGACTCGTCAAGGAAGCTGTAGAGATAGCTAAGCACAGAAATAACATCAATAAGGTCACAGGCTTGAAGGTCTTAACACATGTACTCTGTTTTTCTCTTCACTGTGTAAAGAGAAAATCTCGGAAAATTCCATTAGCCAAACTCGGCCACCTATTACGTCACACAATACCAAGGCACCTAATATATTAAATGATAACTCCCAATTAATTAGCATATCAACTGGGCAGGACGTTCCTTTGCGAACTTCTTCGGAATAGACTTTTGAATCCATCTGTCTCTTCTCATGGCTACGATCTTCCTCCTTGAAATAGGACAACCTTTGTTCAGTTTTGTAGAGCATAGTGTTCCAAATCCATGATGTTCTACTTCCTTGATGATGCCTCCCATAGTAGAACCAAAACGTCTGTCATGATCTTAATTAAAGCGGTCACCTCGAAGAGAGGTGACCGCTAGGTGACTAAACTATTCCTGACAGTACCCGCGGAAGCCTGTGTAGTTTATCCTTCACCGCAGAGTTAGTTTCTGCACCTTTGATATGGATTTTTCTTAACGTCAGTACTGCATATTAATATTTATATATTTCTTTCTTTAAGTTGTTAAAGTTGAAAGAACAATAGATCATCTAATAAAACACTTTGAGGGGTCTCAAGGACTTCTTTATCAATTTTTTTTTGAAGAGAGACCTCCTGAGATAGTACTTCCTGACAGAACTGTGCCGATTCCTCAACCACAGGTATGATAATTATGGATATTTTAATAGTAAATTTATAGTGACTGTATAGACAGAATTAAGGCAAACATTTCTACAGTTAGAAGGAAACAAGCTGGCATTGTGCCAATAGTTGTGGTAGAAAGCCCTGACTGATGATGACAAGGGGAGTTATACGCTAAAAATAGAGATAAAATAGAGATTTGCCAAAAAGTTTATTGATCATATTTGTTGGCATGATGGATGTGCACTTTTCTTGTAAAGGCTCTACAGCTCAAACGGATGGTCAAAATTTAATGAAACTTAATTTAGCACTAAAATCAAGCCTATGAGAAAAAGAACTTATATTTTAGAGTTAATTCAAAAAACGAATCAAAATTGCGTAGTTTTGGATTTAAAAAAAATAATGAACCGTATTTATTTCCAG
Source organism: Microvelia longipes (assembly GCA_018340805.1). Taxonomy (NCBI): domain Eukaryota; kingdom Metazoa; phylum Arthropoda; class Insecta; order Hemiptera; family Veliidae; genus Microvelia; species Microvelia longipes. Next base: position 6,467,956 of record JACMZG010001913.1, read on the forward strand.
ACGGTGTATAATGTAAAGTTTATTAACTAGTTCTATGATTAGCTTATTAGAGCCAATTATACCTATTTTTTAGGGGAGTGGTATTGTTTAAATTTATACAGGTGACCAATCAATTTTTTGTAATTTTCCCGGGGGCAGCACCCCTAAAATTTATAAGGGGGAGCCGACCAAAAAAAAAAAAAAAAAAAATATTGGCTCAAAATCTGTTTCTGGTCAATAGAAGTTGTTTAGAGCATAATTTTTTTTTTTTTTTGGTGGCAGCCCCCCTAAATTTATAAGGAGGTCCGACCAAAAAAATAAGAGTAAAATACAACAAAACATGTTAAAATAAAATCAACGTCTGGAGATAAAATCTTATATGCACCGTAGGAGTAAAATGCTATTTTACTCCACTCGCAATTACCTTCCTCAGCTTCCCCTCGGGAGTTAATAGTCATAATTATATTCCTCGGCTTCGCCTCGGGAGTTAAATACTTTTTTCCCTCGGCTTACGCCTTAGAAACCAACTACTCAAGGAAATAATAGCATTCTTTACTCCCTTGGTGCATAAATAAATATTGTTTGTTAAACATTGTTTTTTTATGATGCTTTAAAGTTTTTTGCGTCCAACACTGTTCTCGAAATAGCCTTTATGAATAAATGTGCACTTTTCTTGTAAACACGGTGGCTTACATTTTAAGCCAATTGGTATGGAAGACTCGTTCCTTGATTAGCAGCTTGTTTTATATATTATAATACTATTCCTTGCCTTAGGTTAAAGGTCAAGATAAATGGTCAGTTAAAGAAGAATATGAAGAAGCAAAAGAAGTGTTGCCGGATGAGCAGAAAGCTAAAGTAGAAACAAATAAGTCTCATGTAATTAAAGACCTTGTGGAGCCTCTGAATTCTTCAAGACTGTTATGGTGTCAAATGCCTCAAGTTATTTCTTCTCCATTACTAAGTATGTTTATGTTCTATATATATATATAATATATATATATATATATATATATATATATATATATATATATATATATATATTATATATATATATTATATTTGTGAGTGCATGTATATTCTTTTTATTTTTCATCATTTCTACCGTAGATATTTAGAAAAATAGTTATTCATGCCTAAGGCTGAGAAGTGTGTCTTTATGTCACAGCAATTAGATTTACCGACGAGCGAAGCGAATCGGGAAAAATTGCCAAGACATAAAGACATTCTCAGCCGGATGGCATACACTATTTTTTTTAGGTAGCACTCAATAAATAAACTGCGCTATATACTTAATTGAAAAAAAACTTCCAATTAACTCCATATTATCGTTGTCATTGAATTCATCCATAGCTTCTCACTTTTAAAAATGTAAAAGCTTTACAAAAACACACAAAAATTGTCAATTAGAACACCTTTTAAAAATGAAAAAAAATAGTCTACGAACAAAAACAGAAACAAAATGAACGTTTTTAAAGAAACCTCATGAAGGTTTTACACAGATTGTTTTTTTGAACACGCTACATTACAGTAATGGCGGCAATATATGAATTGTTTTTACGTCCTAGGAGTTTTTTTTACATTCATTATTGTCCTCGGAGGTGAAAAGTACTAAATAACCTCCTATAACAATAATGATTGGCTTCTCATCCTAAAAACGGTCCAATAAAGTGCTCAATTACGTACTACCTCAAAAAAGTATTGAGTTTGCAAATAAATCTGAGACCGTGATGTCACCGGAATTATCCATTTCATGTGTTTTTAAGGCATCCTAAGTGGTTTTCAAAAAGTTGTCAGCTACTAAAATCATTCTGTAGTTGTGCTATTCGGATTTTTTTTGGCGTCATTAACCAACTATAATGACTCAGGGATTTTTTTGAAAAATCATAACACGAGGATAATGAAGCGATTGGATTGAGATTGAGCTCTCTTTTAGCCATGTATAAGACTAACATCCATGCTAAGTTTCATCTCATTATCAGCATTAGTTCAATTTGTATCATATAATTTGCGTAAGATAAAAATCGGTAAATAATTCAATTAAGTTGAAATTTAGCACAAGTGAATACATTTACTTAATAAATAAATACACAATATAATTGTGCGAGAGACACCTAGGAAATGTAGCAAGCAAGATGCAATGCTACATCTGGGAACTGTTCCATCATTCGGCATTATCATGTCTCACTCTGTTTCGTTACGTATAACTCATTGGGGCGCCGATAAAGCCTATACTCACTCTGACCTTCAATTAAAATTCCGAAGAATATAATGTGAAGTATTTACCAGAAACGAGCGGTGCTTTCTTACCGCCATCATGCTAGGCAAGCAAAACATATATTATTTGATACTACCATGTTTTGCAAAACATGAATAGTTGACACAATATTATTGTGCGAGACACCTAGGAAATGTAACAAAGAATGCTACATCTGGGAACTGTTCCATCATTCGACATTTGTCATCATTGATGGCTCGACATAATGTCATGTCCCACTCTGTTTCGTTACGTCTAACTCATCAGGCCGCCGACCGAGTCTGAACTCACTTTGACCTTTAATTAAATGATTGTTTCTAGTAAATACTTTTCATTACATGATGGAACTGTTCCCACATTTAGCGTTGCATTTTGCTTGTTACATTTCCTAGGTGGTGTTTCTCGCACATTATGTTATGTTAACTATTCATGTTTTGCAAAACTTAAATGTTCAGCAGCATCGAGCATGGACAGTGGCTGATTAGGTTACTGCTCGGAATGAAACGGATGTATTAACTACCTGAGGACGAGCGAAGCAAGTCCGAAGACGTTTCACAGTATTAATTTAACAACTTGTATATTCTGAGGACGGGCGAAGCGAGTCTAAAACAGAGTGGATAAGCGTAGCGAATCTAATGTGATGAACAAAAGTTCCCAGGTACCCCGTACCCGATTTATTACTTCTATACTTTTTTTTATTCCTACCATGTTATTTTACCCATAGAGATATATTACTAGAGGGGCCCTATTAGTTGAATTTTGAAACATCGAAAAAGTAACCTGACCACCTACGATAATCATAATAATCAAATAAACAAAACAAAAAAACAGTAAATTATATAGTAGAATGTTTAAAATACAAATCACAACTCAAACAATGTGCGGGAAGCCGAAAACGATTGATTTATCATAACCTTAACTCCCTCTTGGAAAGGTTTAACTAAGGTTACACAGAGCCCCTGAGGACCCCAAAATGATGTTTCAGGCCTCTCAATTGAATAAAATAGGCTATGCCCCCTCTAGTATATAACTCTATGATTTTACCAATTAAAACAGGTGTTCAAGCAATATTGCAATTTTAAGTTAAACGATTGAAATTCACTAGAAAAATATAGCTGCTATTTTTGATGGATTTTTTTTTGTTAATATATTTATGATTTATGTATTTTTACAGTTTAATATATATTTATCATTCGTGAATTATTACATTTCAATGTATTATTTTTCAGATAAATTGTCCAAAAAAGAGCGTCAGCTTAATGAAGCTAAATTTGAGATTTTATCGTCAGAGGCATCTTATTATAAATCCTTAGCAGTTCTTGAGCTACACTTCGCTTGGTCGAAGAAATTAAATCTAACTAAAGCAGAGGAGGGGTACTTATTTAGACATGTAGAAAAAGGTAAAAGTATATAGTATAGCTGCTTAGAAATAAGCATAAACCTTATGCTTATATATATATATATATATATATATATATATATATATATATTATATATATATATATATATATATATATATATATATATATATATATATATTATATATATATATATATATATATATATATATATATATATATATATATATATATTATATATATATATATATATATATGTGTGTGTGTGTGTGTGTGTGTGTGTGTGTGTGTGTGTGTGTATAACAATGTACATGTAAGAAATAAAAGAGTCAAGCCTAAGAACCATGACTTAAACAATCAAGTCAATTTCTTTATTGTTCATGTGACTTCTATCATTGTTTATGACGGCACTGATGATTACCTCTCATTGCTTCTTGTTCTTTTTTGCCTTAATTTATATCTTATGTTTATTTTGAATAAATAGAGATCAATATATGTTAATTGTTTTTAAGAAGAAATAAAACTACTTTTATCTTGTATCATTTATTTTGTTTGTTATGTAGGCACTGATGATGACCGTTAACGGTTGAAAGTCGGCTTTGTTTTAGTAATTATAATGAGTGGAGAGACGAAAACTTGTTTAGTTTTATTTCTTCTTATCATAGCTCCACAGCTCAATCCATCATGTAATAATTGTTTTTTTTTCAGTTCGTGCAGTATCTGACAAAGTATTCAGACAAGTTTCGGGTTGTTTTGAGGAAAATATTCTCATGACTGATTTGCCTGTCATTTTAATTCACCTGGCTAAGGATGATTTTAAGTGTTACATTGATATTTGCAGAGACCAGCCTTTGGTGGACAAAACCTACAATGAACTTATGTGTGTATTGCTTTCTTATAGATGTACAGAGGGTAATCTAAAATATTACAGGTGACTCGAAGTGCCACAATAAGTTCTACAAAGCGCCCCTAAATTGTACAGAGTGACCCCTACTAAGTTTAGTTAGTAGGGGTTAGACTAAGTTAGGACCCTACTAAGACTAAGTTAGAACCCTAATTTGTTCAGAATGACTTAAAGGTTTATAAAGCGACCCTTAGTTGTACAGTGTGGCTCAAGTTGTACAAAGTGGCCCTAAGTGTACAGAATGACCCTTAGTAACACAATGTGATCCTAAATAGTACAGAGTGAAATAAGTTTTTTTGGGATGAATGATAATCCATTTTGGGATTATGATACGATTTTGATATTTAGATTCGTTTCAATTCGGACTTAAATTCGTTTTAAGTTAAAACAAGTCAATTAGGTATCGGTGCTGATTCCTAATTAGATTTGAGGACCGGTCAAGCTAGCTTTGATGACCCTGGGGCAAAGCTTTATTACGTTATGGGTTTAATTGTCTGATAGAGTAAGAGAGGGAAAAGGGCTTTTCACTGATAAGATACCATACCTAAAATTGTGGAACAAAGATGGAATGCTCCATTTATAGTGGCGCTTCTATGAGAAAGAAGGGCTGGCTAGCGGAAATGTCAAAGAATGTTAAAGAGGGGAGCCAGAGTCTCCTCTCTTCCAACCCTAATGCTTTTGATAGAAATAAGTTCACTTTCTCCTTTGAGAATTAAATCTGCACTACAACCTTGAGATCCTAAGATTAGCGCTCTAAAACGATCAGCTCATTTCTTAACTAGACGTTGTGGACAGCACTTTAGTTATCAACTTACACTAGTGTATAGTTCTATATAGGTAGGTATTTGAGTATAGCTAGTGAGAGAGGTGGGGAGTAATATGCTTGGAGTTTGGAGTCCCAGGATCTTGAATAAAGAGGATGACGCATTAAGGAACTTTTCTGACCCCATGGAAGTTGTATGAGATAGAGAAATAGGAGCAAACTTACCTTCCCCTTGGTTATAATGAAAAAAGGCGCCAAAGCAGGTAATATAGCAAGGTTGTCGAGTTTGCTTCTCAACTTTCTTCTGTGCTTCTCGTGATTGTTACATTTGTAGTGCTTGTTAAGTCATTTGTGCTTATTTAATTTTAAAATTTGGACTATACTTTGCCACTTCAGTGAGTGATAATTTAAGCGTGTTTATAACCTTCTCAAGCAATAAATAATGAAAAACCATTGAGAGGTAAGTTTGCCTCTAAAATTTAAGACCTACGCTGTTATAAGAATTGTAAGCATGCGTAGTTTGTACCAAGCATGTGCAGTTGGTTTTTGACGTGTGTTCCGTGTTGAATTCTCGCTATTTATTGGTTTTCGATGGGGTCACTTTTTTGTATGGCAAATCGACTTAGTGCGCCATCCCTTTTATTCAAGATCCTTGGGTAAAATAGAAAGACCCTGTGGTGGACGAGGTAGGGGGACTTAAATCTTCTAACTATACCCCTATCTCAGTGCGAGCTGAAACAACTAATATAATATACTTGATAACCAAATGCCTCGCTACAACATCTAGTCATTTCCAACAGTCATCTCCTTTAATCCTACTAATTACTTTAACCCCATAAAATTTATATATATTTTTAAAACAGGAAAAGACCAGAGTTCGTGAAAGCAGTTCAGGAGTTGGAAAGTTCACCGAAATGTCAGAATTTAAAGTTAAATTCGTTTTTGATATTACCAATGCAGAGAGCTCTACGGATGCCGTTACTAATTGAATCTGTTACTAAAAAATTGTCGTCTAAAGATCCTGAGTACAAATTATGGCAGGAAGCTTATCAACTATTTAAAAAGGTAAACAAAGAAAACAATTACTGACTTTTAGTTATTAATTTACTAATTAGTTATTAGCTTTTAGTTAATGTATTAGCTCTTTGGAATGTTTAGAAGACAGGATAGAGATTTATTACTAGATAAAGCTTACCCTATCACTAGTGATGGGCGATCCTAAAAATTTTGGGCTCGATCTTAAGATCGGTTCTTATAGATACGATTGAGCTCTTCGGGCCTAAGCTCGAGCCTAAACTCGAGGTCGAGCTATAACTCGAGGTCGAGCCAAAACTCGAGGTCGAGCCCAAACTCAAGCTCGAGCGAGCCAAATAGCTCGACTCGCTCGAGCTAAACTCGAGGTCGAGCCAAAATTTGAGCTCGAGCCCAAACTCAAGCTCGAGCCTAAACTCGAGGTCGAGCCAAAATTCGAGCTCGAGCCCAAACTCAAGGTCAAGCCTAAACTCGAGGTCGAGCCAAAATTCGAACTCGAGCCCAAACTCAAGCTCGAGCCTAAACTCGAGGTCGAGCCAAAATTCGAACTCGAGCCCAAACTCAAGCTCGAGCCTAAACTCGAGTCGAGCCAAAATTTGAGCTCGAGCCCAAACTCAAGCTCAAGCCTAAACTCGAGGTCGAGCCAAAACTCGAGGTCAAGCCCAAACTTAAGCTCGAGCCTAAACTCGAGGTCGAGCCAAAACTCGCAATTTTTTAGCACTAAGGTCGTTCGTTTTATTAAATTTAACTCATTTATTTCAAATTAACTAACAACAAAGAAATAAAAGAAGAATTTTATTCGGCTCCCATGCTAATTCTATGTTAAAAAAATTGATCACCCTTTCCTTTTCCCGCCATTGGTATTGCCAACCTTACAACTATCTCTTTGAATCGTGAATAGCCGATGAGCACCGGACTGGTAAATTTTTTGTAAAGATAAGAAAACAGAATTTGTAACTTTATCTTTGAGACGGCTGTTGTCCGACAAATTATAAAGAGATCAAAAAGAAAGAAAACAAACTTTTCTATAAATGTTTCCTCTTTGGAGCAATAAAATAAAATTATTTTGTTGGGGGCAGTAGCCCCAAAATTTATAAGGGGGACCCGACCAAAAAAAATGTTTATTGGCTCAAAACCCGTTTCAGGTCAAAAGAAGTTGTTTAGAGCAATAAAAAAAGTTTTTTTTGGGAGGGCAGCACCCCCAAAATTTATAAGGGGAAGCCGACCAAAAAAATGTATTTTAATGTCTCAAAATACGTTTCAGGACAATGGAAGATGTATGGCGCAAGAAAAAATTTTTTTGGTGTCAGCCAGCCTAAATTTATAAGGGGATCCGACTCAAAAAAATAAGAATAAAATACAACAAAACATGTTAAAATAAAATGAACCTCTCGAGATAAAATCTTGTATGCACCTTGGGAGTTAATAGTCATAATTCCCGCGGCTTCGCCTCGGGAGTTAATTACTTTGGTTCCCTCGGCTAACGCCTTAGGAACCAACTAACTGCTCAGGGAAATAATAGCATTCTTTACTCCCTTGGTGAATAAATAAATATTATTCTTTTGTTTGTCAACTTTGTACTTTCGTCTCTGTTATCACACTGCGACTGTATCCAATAAGTTTCATCCAGTATTGGACTTTTTTGACTCTATTATTTATTTTAATAAACTTGTGGTGTTTTATTATTCAGATAGATCAACTTTATCTGTATACATTCTGTGTGGGATTATAATTGATTTTTTAATTGTTTTAGATAGCTAATGACTGCAACGATGCATGCGGAAAAATTTCAGATTTGGAAGTAAAATTGAAAAAATTAAAAACAGTGGTTGATTCCATAACGTTTTCGCCAGGTTTGCCTCCAATTGGATTGTTCTCATCCAATAGATACGTCGAAATGGAAGATCTGTTTACTTATAAATGTCTAGGCGATGTAGAAGCCAAGCATTTGCATGGTGAACCTATTAAGCTAATTTTATTCAACGATTATTTATTTTTAACACGAGCACTAGGGTAAGTTGGCAATACTTCCGGTTGCTGAATTATTATGTTCTATTATGAATTAATGATTGATTATTCATAAATACAAATATAAATCGGTGCATTAATAATATTTAAAGCATTTTAAATTGCAGTTTAACGTTATAATTCAACTTATATTAAAAGTAGTCCTCGTAAACTAAATGTAGATTCTTGTATTCGCTATTAGTTTCCATCAAAGACCGGTTTTATTAAATATCAATTTTATTAAGTTATTTATTTTTTCTTTACGATGCATTAATGGATTATTATGAACATATTTAAAATACATGTTTTGTTAAGGGGTTACCCTACTTAAGACCACCAAACACCGACTTTCGTATATTGTAGAATCACAGTGTGTTTCGGCCATATGCTCCTTCTATATTAGTATTATTCTAAGGACAGGAACATTAACATGATAATGTTAACAGAAATGTTAAAAGTAATCAGACAAATCCAAAAGTCCTCAAACCCCAAAATCCATTTAGTAGTAAAGAGTGCAGGTAAGTCAATTACATAAAGTAGCGTTCGCTAGCTTAGTTTTCGATCCGCATTCGTCGTAGAAATGTCGAAATCATCAGGTAGACTGCACAGGGCAAAGACAAATGTAAGAAGTCCACCAGGTAGTTTAGGCTGTAGGTATGTCAACAAGTGCAGGAAGAGTAAGAATAAAAAGTTAAACCTCTTTTTCTCCACTTCTACTTAGCCGATTTGAATGATTTTTTTTTTATTTGGTCTAAAAAAAATAAAAAAATTATTGCCCCAAACAAATTTTTTTGGCTTTAAGCGGGTTTTAAGCCAATAAATTTTTTTTTGGTCACGGTCCCCTTATAAATTTTTGGGGTGCACACTCCGGAAAAAATTTAAAAAAATGTTGTCACCTGTATAAATTTAGAGAATATCTTCCCCTAAAAAAAAATATATAATGATTGGCTCTAATAACCAATAACAGAAACTTTTTTGACTCCAAGGAGTGAAAGTAACTTTCCTTAAGTGAAATAGTGCTTTCTTTAACTCAAGAGGTGAAAGTAACTTTTTTCTCCCTTGGGATGAAAAGTGCTTTTTTAGTATCCTTAATAAACTAGTCAAATAAACTTTACATATATATTTTTCTAAAAAGGGATATTAAATCACATTGAAATCTTAATATGTATGTGTCATATATATAATGTATCTTCATACGGTATATAACAGTACGTAGAAATATAAATAAGTTTTTTTTTTCTTACATAAAAATTCACAAATGTATTTTTAGTAAAATTTATTAGAGAACTTAAGAAGAAAGAAAATTTTATAAAAGTATCTTACTTGAATTTTTTTCCCCTCTCCTGTTTTTTTAATTTTTTTTTAATATTGTACTTACAGACCTAAAAAGTCTTATATGCTACTCTACTTTGTAGTGTAGTTACATATATTTATGGTGCATATTATCTCGTAGTATTATACAATGGCAGCGTATTTTGACTTTTACCCTTATGAAATTGACTTTGCAGTTCTTTTTATAAATGTTATTCACCTAAGTTGAGTGCTAAGTGAATCTGAAATGGATTTTAAAAAAAATGTAATATCTTATTTGAAATATTTGTTAAACAAAAAAGTAATATTTTATATTCTTTTTATAGAAATAGGAAACACTTATTAAGATCCGACGCATGAAGGAGTCACACGCTGCTTATACAGATTAGCTACTTATTTGGCAAAATTCTAAACAATGGGTAAAGTAAATGTTATTATATATTATTCTTTAGTAATTAAAAAGAGTATAACGATTTAAAAGTGGATACGGTTTTGTATTGCTGAGTTTTGAGCAAAATTCTCAAAAGGAAAAATGGGTTTTAGTGAATTATCAAAATGACAATGTAGTGAATTTTAGGGAAAAGGGTTTTAAGGTGTGTGAATTTCCAATGGGCATGAATTTATGAAAGTGATGCATGGTGCTACTGCATTATTGCATTAAAATAATTATAATTGATAAAATGAAGAGGACCTTCACTGCCAACAATGGGTAAAGTGAACATATTACGTTATTACATATTATTGTTTAAGTAATTAAAGAGTTACGATTTAAAAGTGGAAAGATCCTTGCGTAGGACTTACCACATCGTAGTACTGACCACTCAAGATGTACGATTTTCTACCCTTACTTATGGCGCTCCATAACTTTCGAAGGCTTTTGCTTAAAAAGAAACCTTGGCATATAGAAAGTATTGAAAGATTTTAAAGATATTTATTGTTTGTGGAGAATAAAATTTAAATAGCGTTGAAGCATCTTTATAATTTATTATCTCTTAAACTGCGTACGCTTCCGCGGTTATTGTCATGAAGATTTAGGTCTTCTGGTTGTGACCGCGTCAATGTAGATAAAGAATCCGACGTTTCCCTTCCACTGTGGGAGGCATCTTCATGAAGGTGGAACATCATGGATGAAAAACAATACTAGAATTGTTTCAGTTTTGTAGAGCATTGTGTTTCTATCCATGATGTCCTACATCCCTGAAGATGCCTCCCACAGTAGAAGCAAAACGTCAGATTCTTCATTTACATTGACCGGTAGTCCTAAATCTTTATTATTATCTCTTATTTATTTATAACTATTATAAACTAGATGATATTTCATTTGATTATTTTCACTCTAGGTTTTAGATGTAACTACCGAGGAAAAGAGAGAGAAATGGTTACAAGCACTGCCTCCTAATATAAAAGGTTTGCATAATCTAAACATTCCAGAAATGAAGCCATTTACTGTAACGACATCAAAACAAGGTACAAAAGCAGAAAATGATGATCAAGTAACTGCTAAGTATGCGTATGACCTCATACAACCTGATGATTTAAGAATTTAATGGTTGAAATTTAGGTGTAATTTATTGAAAACAATTCTAATGGGTAAGTAGTTTTTGCAGTATTACGTATTTAGATAATACATATTATATAACGGAGCACTTCTGATAACACGAAAGCTTTCACTGGTGCAACTAAGTAATGCGCACCAACAACAATAAGATTTTCTAAAAAAAAGTTGGCAATACTTCCGGTTGCTGAATTATTTAAATTATCTGATTTTATATATATCATTAAAACATTTAAGCATATATATAATGTGTTTGCCTTTAAATAAACTAAGATATATCATATATATAATATATATATCTATATATATATATATATAATATATATATCATTATATATATTATATATATATATATATATATTATTGTGTCCTTCTAGGGGGGCCATCATAGGGGGTATCGGCCATATATATAATATATATCTGTATATATGGGTAAGTTACATAATATATAATATATATATATATATATATATATATTTATATGTGTGTGTGTGTGTGTGTGTGTGTGTGTGGTGTCTGTGTGTATGTAAGGTTATGTTTTTTTTTTTAATAGTTCTGGCGCGGTGGTCCGCATTTCAGGCGAATTTCTTTTGGATGCGTGTTTTCGTGCTTAACAACAATCCTGGTTGGAAAGATAATTTTTATAGTTTTTTACATTCATATAAGTTTACAACTACTGAATAAATAATTTCGGCGCGGTGGTCCGCTGTCGGGCAAATTCATTTAGAATGCGTGTTTCTGTGCTTAAAAACCCATTACTTGGTTAACGTTCCGGTTCATGCTTTAAAACCTAAGCTGTTACTCAATTGTCAAGCACTGCCCGTAACTCATTTTGTCGGTATTTTTCAAAGGAAATGCGCATAATTATCCAGTTGTTTATACAAAACTATGCCTCTAAAGTTAGCAGTACGCACTATTATTTGAAATAGTTTAAAGCTTAGTTACTTATCTTTAAGCTTCGTCAGTTATCTTTCAAAGGTTTTAGCGCATTTCCTTTGAAAAATACAGACAAAATGAGTTACGAGCAGTGCTTGACAAGTGAGTAACTGCTTAGGTTCTGAAGTATGAACCGGAACCTTAAACAAGAAATGGGTTGTTAAGCACGGAAACACGAATTCTAAATGAAATTCGCCCGACAGCGGACCACCGCGCCAGAATTATTTAGTAGTTATATACATATATAATGTAAAAAAAGAATAAAAATTAACGTTCCTACCAGGATTGTTGTTAATCAAGGGAGCACGCATACCAAAGGAAATCTTTCAATATGCGGACCACCACGCCAGAATTATTTTGTAGTTATAAACTTATTTTATGCAAAAAACGATAAAAAAATATCGTCCCAACCAGGATTTAAACCCAGGAGAGAGTTTGAGTAATTGTATCGACTCCGGACCTCTGCCATTCAACACACAGGCCCAAAAAACAAGGAAAATGACTCTTCACTTGAAATATGTTATTTAGGGCCCAAAATTTAGATTTTCCTGCATTAACCACCGTTTTTTGACTTTTTGGTCACTTAGAGTGGCCGTATCGACTTCAGATCGAATTTATTCGATTCGACGCCTAAAAAAACATAGAAAACGACACCCTACCCATAATTTTTTGTTCATCAACCGTAATTTTGGTTTTCAGTAATTGTTTGTGCTTTTTCGATTTTTTGGTCATTTAGAGTGGTTGTATTGACTTCAGACTGGTTTCATTCGATTCAGTGCCCAAAAATACATAGAAAACGACACCCTACTCGAAATTTATTTATTTTTTATCAACCTAAATTTTGGTTTCTGGTAATTTACAATGGTTTTTTCGACTTTTTGGTCATTTAGAGTGGTTGCATTGACTTCGGACCGGTTTTATTTGATTCAGCGTCTTAAAAAACATATGCATTGACCTTTTTTGCGGCGGAAAATATTAACCCTGAATTTTGCTGATTTTTTGAAAATTTTGCTGACTCAGCAAACTGGGTTAATGATGTTACAAAAATCTTGTTTTCAATAGGGTTCGTGTCCTTCCGAAGGTTGATTTTTGTACTAAGTTTGGTTAAAAAATATTAATCCGTTCGAAAGATAGTGTTTTTACAAGAAACTGATGCCTATTCCATTAGCGAATTTTATTCCCAAAGGAAATTCGCTAAAAAACAAAGCTCTTAGAGGACGAATCAAAACAATTTTTTTTTAAAAAGTCTTAATGAAAGACAAAAAACAATCCCCTAAAACAAAATACAAATTCTTATTAAACTGAACTGAACTAAATATGGTTTTTATTTAATAATAATAAAAGCACAAAGTTAATATGTCGAACTAAAAAAACAAATTTAATTTTTAAGACAAAAGCTACCTTTAAGCTCTAAATTATTATAATAAAACTTATAAAATTAATTAATTATTTTTATAAAATTAAAATTTAAATTAATTTTATAAAAAAAATGTTTTTCATTGCCTGAACCATAGTTTTTATATCATTTTGCAACAACCCTGCTCGGCTAGGGGGGGCCCGGGCCCCCCCTGACCCCCCTGGCTACGCGCCATGAGTCAGCAGGTGTTTTAAGTTATTATATTTGTTCTTTACGATCTTTCTTCATTAATAGATATTTATGACACATATTTAAAATAATGTTTTGTTGTCAGGTTGGCAGCATTACTTAGGTGCACCAGTCAACCGGCTTTCGTGTTATCAGTGGAATTACATTGTGTTTACGGTCCTGTGCTCCTTCTATATATAGTATTATTCTAAGATTACGATTATTCATTATCATTTGATATGGTTAGATTTCTGGAATTCGCTCAAATAGTCAAAGAGCCAGGTCTAAAAAATGTGACTCATTTTGTACTATTTTAAACCAAATTTTTCTGAAAATATACCTTTAATTATGAAGAAAAAGCATAGTCTGCCTATCCAGGGTGGAGCCCTACATATGATTGCGCATGCTCAAAATTTTATAGAATCTCACAAAAAGCCGATATTTTTCCAAATAAATTCACTGAATTTCGAATTCTTAATTGACTTTCATAATCATATTTTGAAGACGAGCGAAGCAAGTTAAAAGTGGTGGGAATTTCAACAAAATATCTTACAGCATAAACACGTTATAAGTTATTATTCTTGTTGCAATTTAAGTATGTTGTTTAATTATTTTATCTTTTTGCAGGTTGGAGTGAAGGAGAAAGAATAAGAGATGGCAAAATTGGCTTGTTTCCCGCTAATTATTGCCATAAACTGTGAATGCTAGTCAGAAAATAAGTACAACAAGGATATTCAGAACCTAAGAATGAAAACTTGTAGAAAGAATATCTATGAAACTGAATCAAATAAAAAATGAGTTCTTAGCATTATTTGCTCCGTAACAATTACACATTTTTAATTGCATTATCTTTAAGTACGTCATATAAAAGAACACCCAGTAAAATATTAGATTGAATAAACGTATACTTTTGATGATACAGCAAAAACACAAAACATTTATTTAAATATGTTGTTTTGCTAGAAAAACCGCCTCGACTGCTTGCAAAGAGACTAAAACTATATAGTTTTCATCTCTTTGACTGCTTGAGTGGCGTCAGACGTATGAATACCGCTGTATACTATAATATTCACTAGAGCAACACTCATAAGAGTTTCTCCTATACTGTCAACAAGATGATACTGACAGCTGTAGTCATCACGTTCCTTAGGCATTGTATTACCTGGAACACGGAATTATTTTCTGTCAGTCTTCTTTACATTCTATTGAACTGTAAGCAACTGTTGACCTTACGATTTTTAACTAAAACTCTCATCTATATCTTAAGCGACCCAACCTTTAGAACGTTCCGTTTTCACCCCACTCTCCCTCTCCAGTTCTTTAAATGCTTATTTGGAATATTTAAAATTAAATAAAATATTTGTTTTACAGCTACATATATATTTTTTAACACATTTAATCATTTTATAAGCAAAAAATTTTTTTTTGGAAAAATGCAAATACTCTATTGTAATAAGAAAACTCTATCTACTACCTTGTAAAAAAATATTGTTAAAAATTATTAACTAAATAAAAATTGTAAAATTAGTGTCTTATTTAAATCTCCTACTAGTACAGTCGGACCTCCATATAACGAACTTCTATACAACGAAAGTCTCTATGTAACGAATTTTTTTACGTTCCCTTAAATTTTATGGTTAAGTGTGATTCTATTTAACGAAAAAAATTTCTATATAACGAACAAAATTTCCAGAAATAAAGATAAAGACAAGACCCGCAAACTTTCAAGGAATTGACCAAAACGGCACTTCTGTTTTCCTGTAATTTCCCAGAACAATTATTTATTGATTCTCGCCCTGCCTTATTTAATTTTGCGAACTCTTTCTTTACAATTTTCTATGAATTAGGATTAACACAGCATAGAACTAAAAATCTTTCAGTTTTAATTTGGTATTCGGTCTGACCAGTTCATTTGTGAAACTTTTTATTTGTTTGTAAATCGAGTTTATTAAAATGTCAATACGGAAATCGCTGTCCCTTTCTGAAAAAATCAATTTATTAAAAGATTCCGACGATGGAGTCAACAACAAAAACTTGTGTCTGAAGCATAAAATCGCTCCTAGTTCTATATCAACAATTTAAAAAAATCGGGAATCTATACTTAGGTTAAACGAGTGGCGATTTAAAAAAAAGTTCTCGAGTATGCAAGTATGAAGACATTGATGACACAATTTTACAGTGGGTGACAATGTTAAGGGATAAAAATATGCCTGTGACAGGACTGCTAATATAAGAAAAAGCTGCTGAATATGCAACTGCGAGGTTATTATTCATCCTATATATCCATTAAAATATCATAAAATAGTACAGAGTTATTTTTTATTTTTTCAATTTCTATACAACAAAATTTCTATATAACGAATTTTTTCTCTTGAACCTTTAAGTTCGTTATATAGAGGTCCGACTGTATTTCCTCAAAAATTAAATATCTTTAAGAGCGGAGCATTTTCAACCTAATAAGGGGTCATAATCAGTGCTAGCTTTAGAATAAATAATATGGCGATAGAAGAGTCTTACTGATTAGATGTTAATGTTACTAGTGGTCATCATTAGTGCTAGACATTGAAAAAAGAGGGCAATAGATGAGTCTTACAGATCATATATTAACTTAGCAGGCCATCATCAGTGCTAGCTGTAGAATAAAGAAGAAAATGATTGATGACTCTTACAGATCATAGTTCAGCATCAATCTAAGTCTGTCTCTAATATATGATCTGTAAGTCTTATCTGTCACCTTCTTCTTTATCAACGGCTAGCACTGTTCATGGCTTCTATTAGGTTGACAGCACTTTGCTATTCAAGATGTATATTTTCTGTAGAGAGACTTTTTCTTCTTTTGTTAAGTGTGACTTCTTTATTCAACAGCTAGCACTAATGATGGCCTTCTTTTTGTTGAAAGCACTTTGCTATTAAAGATACATTTTTATAATTATATTAATGATACCAGGTCCTTAATGATATTAAGTAAGGCTGTTATTAATGATAGTTTTAGAGTCCTAATTTTTGCCTATACCCAGGTTTATTTAGGGTTAGGGATCTTTTACGAGTACCTGACATCACACAGGCTCGGAACCGTCTTAACATCCTTCTTGAAAAGCACATTTAAAGATATCTATTCCATAAAATTCTTAAGGCCCCCAACCAGTTTTGAAATCAAAATGTTTGGATGGAAGGCAACACATTAATCATTACAACATACCACCCCCACCCCACCTCAATCTGTGCTCTATAAATCTTAATTTATAGAGTTAAGTTTCAAGAATAGCAAATAGAATCAAACCAGGGAATTGAAAGCAAAGGACACACACACAGCATCTGCTTAGTTAGAATATAGTGAGACTTACTCTTCATAATTTGTTTTTATTTTATTTATTTACTCTTAAACATTTTTTTATTGTTAATTTTTAATCATTAATTTTATCATTATTTTTTTTAATTAAAAAGTTATATTTTATTATTACTATGTTTAGTATTTTATCATTATATATTATTTTTTTATTGCTGTCATGTTTCTATTTTTTTTCTTATTTACGTTTATTTATTTAATATTTTTTTATAATTTAATAGGGCGCTAACATAACTACTGTTAGATGTCAATGTCAACAAATATGACATGTCGAAATATAACACAAATTAGGTAGATAACATTGACGTCTAACAATAGTTATGTAAGTACCAAGTTAGATTAAAAATAAATCGTTGAGTGAATGTAAATACTCTTTGAGATTAACCAAAAGAGCGTGCAGATTACGGAAATAGGCTTCATTTATCACAAATCCGGCTAATTACTGAAAATTTTGAAAAAAAAAGTTATAAAAAAGTTTGTTGGTGATCCAATGTTCTTGAAGGCCGTGGATATTCGACTGCGCCTTATATTATTATATTTTTACTTTGCCTCATTTATAACATAGGTGTATAGAAAAAGTTTTGTGTTTGCAAAAACCAAGATTGTCACCTGAATATCCATTTCAGATGTTTTCAAGATCTGAGTGTGTTTTACTAAGTTGCCTGTAATGTCTGTATATATATGGTGTGTGTTATCATAATACTTTTAGTGTATTTATGCTAGAGATTTGAACTTAGAAAATTCAATCTGTAGGTCTTATTTTTGCTTTCCAAAAAATAATTTTTATATGAGGTCATCAACCGGAAGTAATGACTTGGCAAAAAAATCAAAAATGGATAAAATGCGGAAATATATTTTGATCGATTTAAGATTTGGCACGCCTGTAGTCATATAAAGACCACCATGTGTGCCTACAAAGTTCCGAATGTCCATTGTACCTGATGTTTCTATTATATTTTTGATAATTTTTATAATAAAATTTTTTAATTAAAAGTTTATATTTGATTATTATTATGTTTAGTAATGTATCATTATATATTATTTTTATTGCCGTAATTTTCTTTTTCTCCTCTCTCTTTAGAAATAATAATTTTATATTTTATTAATTTTATTCTTGTAACTGGTATGAAATACCGTGTTATTAAAAAGATACAAATGAAGCGCTTAAAGTAGATAAATATCATCCTTTAATACCAACAAAATATTTATAAAAATAATCATTTGTTTTTTAACTATTTTCTAATAGAAACAAAATAACTTAAAAGTATAAGTTTACAAATTATCAAAGTAAGTCTAACTAAGTCCGTAACCTCCTACCCACGTCACGGTCAGATGCTTTAAAATAATATCAGTGAAATTTTTATTTTTTACATATACTTTGCTTAAAAAAAGTTAAATGATATCATATTGCTGAATTAGAACCACCTGTTGATTTCTAATTCAACAGGTTCTAATTTGTCAGAGCCAATTTCAGTAAGAAAGATAGGGTTGCCAAACAACTTTAACTGACAAAGTTTCCTACTTCTAAACTTGGCAACACTGAATTCTTTTTGTTTAAAAAAAAAAGTGACATTATCTCTATAAGTTTGTTAAATGATTAGTTGTTCTTACTTTATCAGTAAAAGGTACGGCTAGTTGTAATGTTTATATCTCTTGACGTCCCCTGAACTGAGAGCAATTAATTTTGGCATAGTGGTTGCTCTAATAGGCGCGGGAACCTATTAGAGCCCAAGAGCATCTACAACAATCTGCTAGTCAAAAATTTAATAGACATACTGTGAATTTAAAATTGTTAAAATTATTTATGTTTTCAACTGATATTATTTTACGGTTTATTTAAAAATAGATAATTTTTATTTAATCATGTAAAAATACATGGTACTATGTAAAAAAAATTATCAAATTAAAACAAACACCTCTGAGGAGGTCCATTTCACACCGCGATGATTAAACTAGGGACTTTTTTGAAAAAAAATTAATCATCGCTTACAATAAAAAGAACAAATAGTTGGTAAATATTTTTTATCAAGAATATTAAGTAAAAATATGATAAAAAATTCACTACCAATCTATTTATACTTCTTATTCTCCATTCATCTCACAACATGGGATATTACACTTACACTCAACTATCATGAATCTACTAAAAGAAACAAATTAATATCAAAATAAACAGGACAGTTAGGTATTAGTGATTAATAATATTTATAATAAATATTTTTATCACTAAAACCAAATTAAATACAAAAAGTCAGAATTATATCAAAAAAAAATGGAACTAGTAATTTCTATATATTTAAGCCTGGGTCATAAAAAAATAACCCAATATACCCAATAACTAAAACATAATTCAAACATATTTAATGACAAATCACTGTAATTAATTCTTTGATGTGCGATATGTAGAAATAAACTAACTCTAATAAAAATATCTATGTTATTTCTAATTTTCAAATACTCAACATTAAAAATAAAATATAAAATGCAAATAACCCAAGAAGAGAAATAAATGTTAATATTTAATCCTTGATTTTAGTAACTAACTATTTTAAGTCATGAAAAATTTAAGTGATGAAAGTCATTTCAACATTTATTTATTCGTGATTGATCCTAGGTGTCAATAATAATAAATAAAGTACTGAAGTGTTTATCATAATAATCACCAATAATGCAAAACAGGTTTTTTAATAACTTAATGACCTGTGTATCAGAAAAATGAATAACCCCTGGATACCTGCTAAAAAAATAATTATGCCTCATAATAAGAAGCCCACTTATCTTTTTCGGAAATTTAATCAATCTAACAGGATCCGTTTTAATATTTATGAAGAATGATCCGAAAACTGCCTTCCTTCAGGATACTTGTAGACTGAATTCAGCAACACTGCCCCCATACACTGACTCTAACCCCCAAAAACACTGACTCTAACCCCCAAAAAAACACTGACTCTTAATTCATACATTTTTATAATATGCAAAGTCATTTCTAAATTTTCCTCTCGCTACACGAATCACAGACGGCAGTTTCACATAGTTATGTTAAAGTTTTTCTGATAAATGCTTATCAAAACATATCTTAATTTTACTCTTAAGTTCTTGATACTATATGAATTACATGAGTCCAACAGAGATTTCTGTTTTCCCTATAACTTTTTGTAACAGTACTTTTGTCTTAAAAAGTTCTAAACCTAATTTATTTGACAGAGATCGTCCCTTTGTTTATTTATATCCTCAGATTCTTTTTATTTTTATTATAAGAGATTGTTCCATTCAATGGTATGATGTAATATGTTAATATTTAATGTTAAACTAATGAAGTGTCACCTTAATCAAACCTAAGTAATAAAAGAGAACTTGGCAATACCTTTTAAAACATGATAGAAATGTAAAGTATATTATAACCTAATAAAAATAAATTAAAGAATAAACAGTGGTATGATTTTGATTAAAAATTGATTCTACCCCCGAAAAAACACTGACTCTAACCCAAAACACTGACTCTAACCCACAACACTGACTCTAACCCAAAACACTGACTCTAACCCAACAAAAAGTGGCGTCAGGATTCTTCTTCTCCCTGCTGCCTCAGCAGTTCCTCCTTGTAGACTGACTTCTCCAACTCTGCCCCCATGCACTGACTCTAATATCAAAACATATAATTTACCCCCAAAAAAGTTTAATAATAACACAGACACGCTTTTTATCTAAAAAAATAACTATTACACATCTGGACATTATTTAAAGTAAAAATAAAACGTTAATCGTAAAAAGTAGGATGTCAATAAGCAACAAAGAATGAGAAAATAGTTATGTTACATAATGAAGACTTAAATAGTTATATTTTAATAAGATCTTGGTCCCTAGCCTACCTAACCAAAATAACTAACTAACTAAACCTAACTGTGTGAGCTCCCGTCCCTAACTGACCTAGTCCCAACTGGTCCCTATCTATGCAAGCAAGCCTTAACCACCCCTCCCTATGACTCTAACTGATTTAGATCTTATTAAAATATAACATTGAACTAAAAAAACTATATATAAAACCAAAATAAAAAACCATGGCAAGAATTATTTATTATTCAATCGTAGCTTGGTGTGTTATAAATTTAGAAAATTATTTTAAAACATCTGACTCCAAAGAAACACTGACTCTAGCCCCAAACACTGAACTTCTAACCCAAACAGCCCACTGACTCTCTACCCCCCCCCCACAACAAAGCCTGCTCTCGGCTGTCACATCATCAACCCGCTGCACACAACAACCCGGCTGCCCATCAACAACCCAGCCACCCTGCAGCTACATCATCAACCCGGCTGCCACATCAACAACCCGGCTGCCCACATCAACAACCCGGCTGCCACAGCTACTTCTGCCCCATACACTGACTCTAACCACCCCGAAAAACCCCAAAAACCATTGATATTCTTAATTACTTCATTAATACTGGGTATGATTTTACTTCATATTTTTACACCATGTCTTTCTGATTTGCCAAGTTATCTTTAATATTTTTAGTATTCTTAGACATCCATTAAAGAAATGTTAAAAATAAAAAGAACAAACATTGAAGTCCAAGAAAAATCTTTGATAAGAAAAATAAAAACTGAATTTTAGGAATATAAACAATAGAGGAGAACTAAATAAAATAAATTAGTTTTAAAAATAACTTCAAAAGATAAAAATAGTGCTTACAAAAAATCTCAAGACAAAACAGAATTTCATGTTGACATAATATAAAACAGATAGCAAGTCAATCATTAAAGGAATTAAAGCAAGATAAATATGTGATTAAAACATTTATCTAACTATAAACAGAAATAAAAGAACAACAGCTTACGTCTGCGGGACTCGTGAAGATTAGAAACAATTTAGAAATCTTACATATTATTATAATGTAATAAAAGTGATTCTACCCCGCAAAACACGACTCTAACCCCATAACACTGACTCTAACCCACAAACACTGACTCTAATCCCCAAAAACACTGCTCTAACCCCAAAAACACTGATTTTACCCCCCCCCCACAACAAAGCCTTGCTCTCGGCTGCCACATCATCAACCCGGCTGGCACATCAACAACCCGGCCCACATCAACAACCCAGCCAAACCCTGCAGCTACATCATCAAACACCCGCTGCCACATCAAACAACCCGGCTGCCACATCAAAACCCGGCTGCCACTTCATCAACCCTGCTGCATTCACCCTCTCAGGTGTAAATTATTAAAACAACTCTACATATCATGATAAGGACCATATATGAGGAGTGAATCCGTTGTTAGTTGAAAAAGATTATGAAGAAGTAAGAAAAAGGCCCCTTACCAACGGTCTTGGGTCAGTTCATCTCAGTTAAAGATGAAGCTACGCAGTTTTTTTAATACAAAGGAGAAATAAGTCAAAAAAACTATTAGGCACGATTAATGAAGAATCATAGTAAACTTATACTAAATATTATTATCAGAGACACATCTAATTCAGATCAAACCATAAAATTTTTTAAATTTTTAAACAATTTCGTAAAAATTTCTTGAATTAAAAAAGTATCATTAATAACATCGGGTTAAATTTAAAAGATCTACCCTCTCCCTATAATCAGTTAACTTATATTTTAGATTCATTTGCAATCTGATTCTTGTTAGAAAAAATACGAATATCGACAGATAAATTCAAAAGAATAACTGAAATACCTACAAATAGTACATGAAAAATTTAAAAACTTACATTTGTAATCAAAGACATTTTAATTATGATTTAGTCTGAGTTCTTGAGTAAAAACACTGAATATTCATCAGAAGCATTTAACGTGAAATGCTACTTGATATAGTTCTACTTCCTATATTTAATTTAATACTTAATAACTACTCACACGCAAAACCCCATTGCCAAAATATTTGGCCATTTAGGGCCACATCAGCTTCAACAGCCCCCTAAACCCTATTCCCTAATTTTGGCATTTGAGCCCTTATAACATCAGCTTCAACAGCCCCCCTAAACCCTATTCCCAAATTTTTGGCAATTTGAGCCATAATATTACACCCATTCAGCAGCCCCCTAAACCCCGTTCCTTAATTTTTGGAATTTCAGCCATAATATTAAATCACTTCAACAGCCCCCTAAACCCCATATTCCCTAGCCCCAAATAATAAGTAATAAGTATAACATTAAATATAAAATGATACTTAGAAAAAATAGATGACAGAACTCGGGCTGACTTCTCCCTCCATGTTTTTTCCGAATTCATCTGATCTACTGGTCTTCCAAAAGCTTCAAAGACCAGCGTCTGGAAGATAAAATTAAACAATTAATCGCTCGATGAGGCGAAATAACTTTTTGTTTGAAAGAATCCAATAAATATTTCTTATATAATATAATTTATTAAAAAAAACAACTTTAAACTTAGATATTTTTTTAATTTAAACCACATGTTATTTTTGCCTGCATCAAGTTTTCTGAAATAGCGAACAAGAAAATTAAAAAGAAAATATACGGTTGTGCTTTGATCTTTGGAATTTTGGCCATACATTAAAATATCAGCTTTGAAAGCTCCCTTTACCCCCATTCCCTAATTATTGTTTAGCCATATTTCATTCAGCCTTCAACAGCCCCCTAAACCCATTCCCTAATTATTGTCAATTTTCAGCCATATTTAATCAGCTTCAACATGCCCCTAAACCCAATTCCCTAATTATTTATCATTCTAAGCCACATATCATCAGCTTTGACTGCCCCTTAACCACCCCATTCTTAGAATATTTGTTTTATTGTTATATATAGACCAATTAATGAAAGAAAAATGATACTCATTAGATAACAGATTTGACTCATTTGTTTCTTCAAATAATCTTCTCGTTTCTTCCAAAGCTTTGAAGTCATATAAAGAAACGATCTTCCAGCATTCTGAAAGATATAAAAGAAACTATTAATCACCTGATGGGCAAAATAACAAGTGGTTTTTTTAAATGACCCCCAAAAAAATTTGCAATATCTTTTTTTCCAAATAAAAGAGAAATACTATGAAATTAGTCCGGTCATTTACAACCAACGAGTTATTTTGCCCCCATCTGGGTGTTTTTCTGAGAAGCAAAGAAGGCAAAATTTATTTTCTTCTACCATAGCAAGTAATTTACAGCGTGGTGCCATTGTAAATAACTTGTACGTACAGTTTTTACTGTGCCAAAAAAACTAATTGAAGAAAAATAAATTTAACATAAGAATAACAAATAAGCACTGTTTTTTAGTGCTCCATGGATTATTCTTATAAAGAATTGGTTTAGTAAAGTAAAAAACACAAAAATAATAACAGGCTTTATTGTATTAAGTGGTTTTAACTATTTTATTACTTCTAATAAAATTTGTTAAAAACCAATTCCTAAGTGTGGGGTGTAGGGTTAGTATGTTGTATTCATCCGTACATGCATTATAAGACTTCAATCAAAACTATCAAACTTTATATCTTCCTTAGTTAAGGACCTCGGAATATCAATATATAAAGACTAATTTTTAAAGACCTCGGACGATTGCTTCACAAGCGCCGTGCCCTTTAAAAATATAGAAACTTAAACTGATATTTGCCTTAAACTATGGAGAAATTTGTTTAATGTCAAATGAAATCCTATTGATAAAAAAGCATAAAATAATATCGAATTATATCAGATATTATTGGTTGCTTATTCATCAAATATAAGACTTAAGGTCAGCACATTATAGAAAGTACCTAAAAGGACCTAAACCTCCCACCCTAAAACTGGGGCAAACACACCATGTGTTCTGAACATATATAAAACATCCACAAATCATCTTCCTACCTAACCCTACCCGGGAACCAAATGTATATTACCATCGCCCAATGGTTCAATTTACGGCTGACATGTCGATGAAGTGTGGATATATAAGGAGATAAATGAGTCATAAAACCCGAGTCCCTAACCTACCCGCCGCGGCCTAAACCATGAAAATAATATTTTTCGGCTTAAAACAACGGGTCATGAAAACAAGTATCTCCTAAAAAAAGTGTAATGGGTGCCTGATCAGAAGGTTTTATAATGCTTATAAATGTATATGCGATTTTATTAGAAAATAACGAAGCACGAAGTTAGTAACTTTTTATCAGTTACTACAGTGAAATTAGACATTTGAACTTAAAACCGGAAACATTCGAACAAGCCAATGGTTAGTTTGTTTCATAAATAAGTATAGTGTTTTAAAAGAAATAAAACAAGCCACAAAGAAAGTGTACATATTTAATTTTTTCATCTAACTAGTTTAACTAAACAATTTGAAATTTATAAAATATGTTATAAAATTACAAAAAACAGTTAAAAGCTACAAAATTTTAACAGATATCAGCGCTAGCGATGACACTGCCGACAAACCGCCTAGTTCAAAGACTGTCGTACCAAAAAACAACAATGTTACCAAAAATAATCATAAGAAACGTATGCTTCGGTCGGGGCTATAGCAGTTACAATCACTACGTCACTCCCCCAGCCCCCACAAAAGCGTGACTGCAGTATTTTATGCTAACATTGTGTCTAAGTCAGCCCACAATCCCAAAACCCAGGCAAATCCCCGGAACAGTGATCACCTATAATATAATGATCCATACTACAAGTGCTAAATGTGTTTATAATACATAACGAACCAATCGGCGTCCTCTTGAAGATCTTGTGCCTAGGCAGGGTCCGATAAAACCAAGACTGAAAGGTTAGTGTCAATGGTTAATCGGAACCCTGATTACTTATCTTTAAAAACTGAAACGGCGATCCCACGGAGGAAGCTCTCCAGCGAAGGTTGACACANTATAAAAACAGACTAATTATTAGATTATAGGTACAAGGGTTCTTACCATTGCTGGGTGGCTTGGTACCATAACGATATGCTGGTGACAAAGAGATATTATATTATTATATTCTCTATTTGGCATAGAGATATTTTTAGAAGATAAGCCCTATAGATTAAATTTTAAAACATCGAAAAAGTAACCTGACCACTTTCGATTATAAAATAAATCAAAATAATCAGTACAAAAATAGAATAAAATTGTATATAAATAATAAATAATGAAATCTCTATTATTTTTAAGACCCTTTTTGGGGTATACATTCTTTCATTACATATACAATACAAGAATTATATATATAATATATATATATATATATATATATATATATATATATTAATATATATATATAAATATATATATATATATATATATATATATATATATATAATATAATCATATAATATATGTATTTATATAATACATATATATATATATATATAATATATAAAAAAATATTATTATATATATAATATATAATAACATAATATATAATATAATATATATATATATATATAATATATATATATATATTATATATATATATATATATATATATATATATATAATATATATATTTAAATATATATATATATGTTATTATATATGTTATATAAATATATATGTTTAAATAATATTTATATATATATTATATATATATATATATAATATATATTATATATATATATATATATATATATATATATATATATATATGTATGTATATATATGTATATATATAATATATATAATATATATATATATATATATATATATATAATATATATGTATATATATGTATATATATATATATATATACTAAAGGACATAGCGTTATCTAAATACATTGGAAGTGCCTAAAACATCGTTCTGGGGCTCTCAGGTCTCTGTGTAACTCTCATATATACCTCTTCAAGAGTGAGTTTAGGTTATAAAAATCAATTGTTTTAGGCTTTCCGCACATTGTTTGTAGTTTGATTTCTTTTTTACCGTACTTCTACTGACTATTTGATTATGGTTTTAGCGCAGGTAGCATATTATATTTGTTCTAAATTTAACCATTAGGGCCCCTCTAGTAATAATATCTCTATGGGTATACGTTATATAATCGTAGGCATAAAATATATTTACTAGAGGAGCCCCATTGGTTGAATTTTGAAACATCAAAAAAAATAACCTGACCACCTTTTCTTATAAATATAATCAAATAATCAGTACAAATTACAGTAACTTATATAGTAAAACGTTAAAAAACCAAATCATAACACAAACCAATGTGCGGGAAACCGAAATATATGTAATTATTGTAACCTTAACCTCTTGAAGGAGGTTTCAATGAGGTACACAGAGCCCCAAAAAGATGTTCAGCTCTCAATGTATTGAGATAGGCTATGCCCCCCCCATGATCGTAGGTTTAATAGGTTACATTATATAATGGAAGAGGTATAGGTATAGTAATAGTTATAAATAATAATAATAGTGGGTGTAATAGGTTACGTTTACAGCAATAGTTATGGTTACAGGAATAATAGAATAGTAATAAGTTTAAGTATTAGTACCAATACGTATAGAGCCAACAGCAAATATTAGCATTAATAGTCGTAATATTTAAAGAAGTTATATTAGTAATTTATAGCAGACATGCAAATAGAACAATTATAAAAGAAAATAGAAATATTCAAAATGCTAAAGAAAGTAAAATATATATCCAACTCAATTACGATCTATTAACTAGTAGTTAATAGATGTATTAATTATTATGTATTTATTATTATTATAATTCTAGTATTAACTAGAAATGTAGTTAAGTATTAATTAATTTAAAATTATATAGATTAAAACGAATAATAAAATATCCAGACTTACTTCACTTCATCGGACATTTCCGCTCTGCATGAAGGCTGAAGGCCGACTGACGAGAGTCGACCCTGCCCTCCTTTTATATCCTACGGTGGCCTCCGCCATCTTGGAATCACGTAACAAATAATTATGAAATATTCTATTTTATTTATGATAAATTTATTGATAATTATTTAGTAATATATTTTACAATTAATTTTCATAAATTAATAATATTCTTTAAATATTAGACCAAAAACTAAAAAAAATGGATCATCTAATTTGATTAATGCGATGTATTTTATTAAAATTTTTTAAATTATCTTAAAAACATAAAAAAATAATACTTTTTATTTTTTTTTATTAAATATTATTTGAAATTAATGATTTTTTTATAGAAATTTGTCCGTTTATACCTCGTGCTAAGTAACCTCCATCTTAAATTGAATTATATTAAATACATCAATACGACAAAAAGATTTGTTAAATTAAAATAATCAATTTATATTAATTATCGGTGACTATTTAAATTATTACAATTAATTTTAATGTAACGTAATATTTAATAATTTTCTTTATGGGCATAGAGATATTTATTACTAGAGAACCCTTATCTGTTGAATTTCGGAACATCGAAAAAGTAAACTGAACACCTTCCATAGTCCATAAGAGTCACAGAGACTTATACTAGAGAATGCATAGCCTGTCTCAACACATTAAAAGGCCTGAAACATCGTATTGGGGCTCTCAGGTACTCTGTGTAACCTCATTAAAACCTCCTTTAAGTGTAAGTTGGGGTTATAATAAATCTATTGTTTTCGGCTTCTCGCACATAGTTTGTGTTTTGATTTGTATTTCTAACATTCCTCTATATAAGTTATTGTAATTTTGTACTGATTATTTGATTATATTTTTAGGGAAGGTGGTCAGGTTACTTTTTCGATGTTTCAAAATTTAACCAGTAGGGCCCCTCTAGTGATAATATCTCTATGATAAGAGTAAGTTTAATGCAACAAGTATACAACTTGTAAATAAAATAATTTTTTTATCTGCTCACAGCAGCAAAATTAAGCATTACTGAACTAGTTTTAGGCAGGAAAGAAGCGTTTCGCTGATCTGTTACTTCAAAACAGGCAACAAAGTGATTTGAGTACTTTCCCTGCCTAGGGAGTCAAAGTAAGGCCTAAATATATGGATATTTCTCAAAACTCTCTAGGCAGGGAAAGTAGCAAAAACTGACTGTTTTGACTAATCAAAAACATGACTTTATTAAATATATCGCTGATTAGGTAAAATATTCGATAAAAATCATGTTCTCATTTTCTGTTAATTACTATTAAATCAATTAATTACTAATGGACAGCTGGACAAGGGTAACTTAGAGATAACCACAGTACGTTTTGGTGTAACCTACTGATAAGAACCATTTTCTAATCAAAGATTTTCCCCGTGTATTAGCATAGGACAACATTTTTAGGAGGTGTTTTTTAATATAATTTTTAGTATTTAACTCTTGAAATGTTATGAAATCGAAAGTTGGACATCTATATTTACGTTAGGAAAGAAAACAAGTGTGGTTTGTTCGATTTTTCCGAATAAAATACGGTGGTGAAATGTGACCTTTTTTTGTGCATTTTGGACTCTCCGTTTTTTGACTTTTTTTAGTATAATTCATATTATTTAACTCTTGAAATGTTATGAAATCGAAAGTTGGACATTTATATTATCGAAAAGAAACAAAATCAGTGAGGTTTAGTAGATTTTTCTGAAATAAATACGGTAGTAAAATCTAATGTTTTTGTTTACATTTTGCACTCGTTTGTTTCTGGTGTTTTTGTACTATTTTTGACTTCTTATTAAGATAATATCGTATATTATTGGTTTCAACGACAAAGGTAATTTGTTTATACTGAAAGAAGTATGTATATCAGCATTTGTGGTATGGAATATTAGTAACTTTGTTGATAAGTTGCTCAAGTCACTTCTGTGCATTGATGCCGTGCATAATTTAAGTGAAATGTCAACATCTTCTATTCATTTTTATAATCTAGAAGACGTGCATGCTAGATTTTTGTTCACTGATAAAGGATGCATGGAGACATTGGCACAAGTTGAATAACTTCATGCATAAATAATTACTGTTGTAAGATGTCAATGTCATTAACTCAATTTATGTTAAAAACCAAATAATCTGTCAATATATAACTGTGCGAGACACCTAGGAAATATAACAAGCAAAATGCAATACTACACCTGGGATTTGTTCCATCATTCGACATTTGTCTTCATTGATGGCTCTACATAATGTCATGCCCCGCGTTTCGTCACGTGTAACTCATCAGGGTGCCGACGGAGCCTGAACTCACTGTAACCTTTGATTAAAATTCCTAAGAATATAATGTGAAGTATTTACTAGAGACGAGCAGTGCTCTCTTACCACCATCATGCTTGGCAATCAAAACATGTATCATTTGATACTACCGAGTTTTGAAAAACATGAATACTCCCACAATATAACTGATCGAGAGACACCTAGGAAATTTAACTTGCAAAATGCAATGCTACAAAATCTATGTTCATAAAATGATAATGTAATGTCAAACTTTATGACTCATAACAACTGCGAAGCTATGCCCACCTCAAGAAAGTCAAGTTTCATCACGGTGAAGCCTTCACGAGCATCTGTTGCAACCTTCGTGCGACTGCAGTCAAAATATTTTATTCTTAATTAGGATTTAAACTTGTATTAAACTTTTCTTTCATTGTTAAAATTTTATTTATAATAAAATTTAGTAAAATTGATTCTTTTATTTTATTCTAATTTCTCTATAACCTACACCAATTTAGGAGGTTTGTCATATAGGAGCCAGGGTGACCCTATCGACTCGATTGAAGAAGACTTCAGTTGATTTATATGGGCTTAAGTCTGATTTAAATAAACTCAAGTATGCTTTGTTTTATTTTTACATTTATAGAATGTATATCTCTGTCGGTACAAGACTAATTAAGTTAACTTGAATAAATAATTTTAGTTGGCCCAAGTTAATCATTTGACTATTTTTGATTTAAAATGACCTTTGTCAGCTTGTTCCCACTCATGTCAAATTAAATCTACTTATTGCTTCAGCTTTTATTTATTTGGGTTGAATTGAACCGAATCAACTTCAATCAGATGAAGCGATTTGAATCAACTATCGACTTAAGTCGATTATCTGTTGAGTCAACTCATATAAAATCGGTTTAAAAGTCAATTTGGCATATCACTATTTTATTTCTCATTGAAAGATCTGTTTATCTACAATTTCTCCCCCCCCCCCTCTCAGGCTTTGCCTTGTGGGTTACTTGTATACTTTTGTGTTAACTTTTTTGTATTCCTTTTTCTTTTTGTATGTATACTTGTAAATAAAGGAATTGTTCAAAAACACAGACTCATGACTACTCAATTTTTTTCTACAATTTAAACAGACTCATGATTGATATCTGCCCTATTTTTCGCTTATTATGTATAAATAAAAATTGGAGGAATCGTCTCAATTTTCTTCTGAGACTTTTTTTATGTTCAGGTAAGTATTATTAGTATAGTATTGCACATTTCTAACTATATAAAATTATCAAATGAAACACCAATTTAGGAGGTTTGTCATATAGGTGCCTGGGCCACCCTAAATCTATAAGATCTGATATACCTTAGCTTGAACTTTGTTCAGTCAAACACATACCTGACTGAGGTGTCCATCAGTGTCAAGGCAGACAGCATACGAATTTGTGATAAATATTTGTTGTTAAAAATAGTTTTCTCGATTTTTGAATCGAGAGAGGCATCACATGTGTGGTTCCCAGACTTCTCAGGATATATGAATGAATTTTTTTGTAAACCTCATTACCACAAATAGCTGATGCAATTTTAAACTTAACCAGCAAAAAGACAACAGTATTTGAATATTGTATAAATAGTGTAATAGAATACTACCTCCGTGGCCGAGGTCGTTAAGGCGTTAGTCTTTACACTGACCTTTGACACCATCCCAGGTTATGCTCTCAGTTGATAGAAGATTATTGTTTAATATATTATCGCCAATTTTTGAATACAATTTGAGCGTAACGGTTGCTACTACCACCCGTAGTGGTTCCCGCATGCGTTATCACTGATGAGCTACAAGGCTCTAAACGGGCATTATTATTATTATTTTAGGGTAATAGAATACCGTGTTTCTATTTGCGGGTATAGCAAATTTAATGAAACTTGAGATATGACTTCTAATGTAATTCACATTTATAGTTCATGGCAGCTTCCTCTTCGCCAGGTTTATTTTATAAAGACTTCAATTATTGAGAGGGTTATAATATCACAAACTACAAAATGACAATTACTGTATCCACAGAAGCCATCTGCATTTGATTACAGTAGGTATGACTGATCCTTTTTTCAATCTAAATCTTTTTGTGGTAGAACATTATGAATTCTAGTAGCATCTAAAATTTCATTTGATAATTTTATATTGTTAGAAATGTGCAATACTATACTAATAATACTTACCTGAACATAAAAAAAGTCTCAGAAGAAAATTGAGACGATTCCTCCAATTTTTATTTATACATAATAAGCGAAAAATAGGGCAGATATCAATCATGAGTCTGTTTAAATTGTAGAAAAAAATTGAGTAGTCATGAGTCTGTGTTTTTGAACAATTCCTTTATTTACAAGTATACATACAAAAAGAAAAAGGAATACAAAAAAGTTAACACAAAAGTATACAAGTAACCCACAAGGCAAAGCCTGAGAGGGGGGGGGGGGGGGTAGAAATTGTAGATAACAGATCTTTCAATGAGAAATAAAATAGTGATATGCCAAATTGACTTTTAAACCGATTTTATATGAGTTGACTCAACATAATCGACTTAAGTCGATAGTTGATTCAAATCGCTTCATCTGATTGAAGTTGATTCGGTTCAATTCAACCCAAATAAATAAAAGCTGAAGCAATAAGTAGATTTAATTTGACATGAGTGGGAACAAGCTGACAAAGGTCATTTTAAATCAAAAATAGTCAAATGATTAACTTGGGCCAACTAAAATTATTTATTCAAGTTAACTTAATTAGTCTTGTACCGACAGAGATATACATTCTATAAATGTAAAAATAAAAACAAAGCATACTTGAGTTTATTTAAATCAGACTTAAGCCCATATAAATCAACTGAAGTCTTCTTCAATCGAGTCGATAGGGTCACCCTGGCTCCTATATGACAAACCTCCTAAATTGGTGTAGGTTATAGAGAAATTAGAATAAAATAAAAGAATCAATTTTACTAAATTTTATTATAAAATAAAATTTTAACAATGAAAGAAAAGTTTAATACAAGTTTAAATCCTAATTAAGAATAAAATATTTTGACTGCAGTCGCACGAAGGTTGCAACAGATGCTCGTGAAGGCTTCACCGTGATGAAACTTGACTTTCTTGAGGTGGGCATAGCTTCGCAGTTGTTATGAGTCATAAAGTTTGACATTACATTATCATTTTATGAACATAGATAATTTGTAGCATTGCATTTTGCAAGTTAAATTTCCTAGGTGTCTCTCGATCAGTTATATTGTGGGAGTATTCATGTTTTTCAAAACTCGTAGTATCAAATGATACATGTTTTGATTGCCAAGCATGATGGTGGTAAGAGAGCACTGCTCGTCTCTAGTAAATACTTCACATTATATTCTTAGGAATTTTAATCAAAGGTTACAGTGAGTTCAGGCTCCGTCGGCACCCTGATGAGTTACACGTGACGAAACGCGGGGCATGACATTATGTAGAGCCATCAATGAAGACAAATGTCGAATGATGGAACAAATCCCAGGTGTAGTATTGCATTTTGCTTGTTATATTTCCTAGGTGTCTCTCGCACAGTTATATATTGACAGATTATTTGGTTTTTAACATAAATTGAGTTAATGACATTGACATCTTACAACAGTAATTATTTATGCATGAAGTTATTCAACTTGTGCCAATGTCTCCATGCATCCTTTATCAGTGAACAAAAATCTAGCATGCACGTCTTCTAGATTATAAAAATGAATAGAAGATGTTGACATTTCACTTAAATTATGCACGGCATCAATGCACAGAAGTGACTTGAGCAACTTATCAACAAAGTTACTAATATTCCATACCACAAATGGTGATATACATACTTCTTTCAGTATAAATAAATTACCTTTGTCGTTGAAACCAATAATATACGATATTATCTTAATAAGAAGTCAAAAATAGTACAAAAACACCAGAAACAAACGAGTGCAAAATGTAAACAAAAACATTAGATTTTACTACCGTATTTATTTCAGAAAAATCTACTAAACCTCACTGATTTTGTTTCTTTTCGATAATATAAATGTCCAACTTTCGATTTCATAACATTTCAAGAGTTAAATAATATGAATTATACTAAAAAAAGTCAAAAAACGGAGAGTCCAAAATGCACAAAAAAAGGTCACATTTCACCACCGTATTTTATTCGGAAAAATCGAACAAACCACACTTGTTTTCTTTCCTAACGTAAATATAGATGTCCAACTTTCGATTTCATAACATTTCAAGAGTTAAATACTAAAAATTATATTAAAAAACACCTCCTAAAAATGTTGTCCTATGCTAATACACGGGGAAAATCTTTTGTTTAGAAAATGGTTCTTATCAGAACTGTTCTTCTCGTTCTTCTTTGGGTTTCTTCCTGTTGTTCTTAGATAGAATTGCCAACTATGAAGCTGAAGTCCAGCAGTCTATTTTGTACTACTTTAACCAAATTTGTCTGAAAATATACCTTTCATTGTAAGGAAAAGCATAGTCAGCCTATCTAAAGTGGAGCCCTTCATATGAATGCGTTCGTTCAAAATATTAGAATATCGCACAAATCCCAGTTCTCTTGCAATAAGTCGTTCTCTGTAGGTCATGTGCAAAAGACGAAGATAACATTTTTAAAACGAGTGTTTTTCGTCAAAATCGGATGACTACAATAACTAATTAGGATGACATAACTTTAAAAAGTTATAACATTTTTAAAATAGCCTAAAAAATGCTCAGAATGACCATATTTTTTCAAAGAAATTCGCTGACTTTGCATAAATAAACCATTTTTTTTTTTTTTTTTTTTTTAAAGAACCATAACTTTAGTTGCAGTGATCCGATTTTGATGATTAAACACTCATTTTATAGAACATTTTATCACCTTTAAAAAATGTTCTTTCCATGTTTTGCACACGACCCACAGGGAACCACTTATTTCAAGAAAACTGAAATTTGTGCGGTTTTATAAAATTTTGAGCATGCGCAATCATATGTAGGGCTCTACTCTGGATAGGCAGACTATGTTCTTTCTTTATTATTTAAGGTATAATTTCAGAAATATTTGGTTTGTAGTAGTGCAAAATGAGTCACATTTTTTTCAGGTCCGGCTCTTGGACTATTATAAAATAATACTCTGGGCAAACCTAGGATGTTGAATAAAGGGGATGACGCATTAAGGAACATTTCTGACCCCATGGAAGTTTATGAGGTAGAGAAATAGGAGCAAACTTACCTCCCCTTAGGTTATAAGTTTGCCTCTAAATTTTAAGACCTGCGCTGTTATAAGGATCATAAGCATGCGCAGTTCGTACCAAGCGTGTGCAGTTGGTTTTTGACGTGTGTTTCGTGATGCATTCATCTCTATGTTTTGATTTTCGATGGGGTCACTTAGTTGAATGGCAATTCGACTTAGTGCGTCATCCCCTTTATTCAACATCCTTGGGGCAAACTAAAAGTCCAAGTTATACCTTCACATTAACTATAGAAAAGCAAGTTTAGCATTCTAATAAAAATCATAAATCTTTGTGGTCATAAAGAACATGTAATCTAGATACTACTTTAATGACATTGGAATACTTTGGTCTTGCTAGTCTGAATAAATATAATCAGAAAATAAAAAATTTAAATTAATTAATTATTTAATTAAGATTAAACAAAAATGATATAATATAATTGTCCGAGAGACAGCTAGGGCCATAGAGATATATACTAGAGGGGGCATAGCCTACCTCAATACATTGAGAGGTCTGAAACACCTTTTTGGGGCTCTTAAGGGCTCTGTGTAACCTCATTGAAACCTCCTTTAAGAGTGAGTTAAGGTTATAATAAATCAATTGATTTTGGCTTCCCGCACATTGTTCGTGTTTTGATTTGTATGTTAAACATTCTCCTATATAAGTTATTGTAATTTTGTACTGATTATTTGATTTTATTTATAATCGAAGGTGGTCAGGCTTTTCTTTTTCGATGTTTCACAATTTAATTTATATGGCCCCTCTAGTAATGTATCTCTATGCCTAGGAAGGAACAAGCAAAATTCTATGCTAAGCATTAATGTTGAGCATAATGGCGGTGTTAAGAAGTGATGATAGAGGTGCATGATTTATTATGGATGAGAAGGGATGGCGGTGAGTGCATGGAGGAGAAGGAAGAACAGATAGGGATGCATGATTTATTATGGATGAGAAGGGATGGCGGTGAGTGCATGGAGGAGAAGGAAGAACAGATAGCTATAAAAGGATAATATTGTTGTGGTGATCAAATCTAGTAATATGAGGTGATTTGACCATGTTATGAGGAAAGATGATGATGGTGTTTTGAGGCAAGTTATTGAAAAAGA
Organism: Microvelia longipes; assembly: GCA_018340805.1. NCBI lineage: Eukaryota > Metazoa > Arthropoda > Insecta > Hemiptera > Veliidae > Microvelia > Microvelia longipes. The sequence goes on from JACMZG010001913.1 coordinate 6,504,346, forward strand.
TCCCGTAGGCATAAGACCTAAACTGCTATGGATGGAAATAGTAAGAATAGACAAAGAGACAGCAAACATATCTTTTAATGGCTGGATAGATAGAGTTACACGGAGAAGTTATAATAGCAAGGCAATGAACATACTGCAGTTCCATAAGCCTGATTAGAGAGTAAGAATGGTGGTAAGAGAGCACCACTTGTTTATAAGGCGCGGTCGAATATCCATGGCCTTCTAAAACATTGGATCACCAACAAACTTTTTTTATAACTTTTTTTTCAAAATTTTCAGTAATTAGCCGGGTTTGTGATAAATGAAGCCTAATATGACATGTCAAATAACACAAATCAGGTAGATAACATTGACGTCTAACAGTAGTTATGTATGTACCAAGTTAGATTAAAAATAAATCGTTGAGTGAATGTAAATACTCTTTGAAATTTTGCTTGTTACATTCCCAAGTGTCACACAAAATTATATTGTGTCAACGATTTTTCCAAACTCGGTAGTATCAAACAATATATTAAACACAGATACCTGTAATCAGATTATAATTTAACACTTACATATAATAGATGGGTAGAGGTAAAGAAATAGTAAATAAATAAATAAAAATATTTATTTATTTATTTAAAGAAATAGTAATAGTAAATATTATTAGACAGTTTTTATTTCAACAATGATACAATATTCCATAACAGTACAATTCATCTGTTTCGTAAACTACTGATTTTTAAACAATTTGTGCAAAGAAAATTAAAATTTATAAAACCATAGTATTTTAATAATTTATTTTCAACAGCTTAAATAAAATCGATCCATAACATTCATTCATAAACATATGAAGTACAAAATTATATTGTCTAGAGGTCAAAAAATATCACTAAATGAAAGAAAAAATGTAAGAGCTTTTGGAATAAGCAGAACTTACAGGGAAGTATTCTAGAACATCAATTAAGTTTAAGTGAGACACCTATGTCAAAACACATATAAGTTTCACTCAAATTTATGTTCTTTAAATACTTCTTTAAGTCCCGACAGGAATCAAAAGGAATTGAAAAGCTGACGTAGCTAGGCGAGCATTGAATTTAATGTTGATTCCGCCAGGTTTTTATACACACATTACAATCAATATTATTTCAGGGTTAGGAAAGGGCAGTAAAATCTGTTTATTGGAAATAAACTGTGGAGGCTTTCACAGATTTTGGTCATCAGGTCATGACCACATAAATGAAAATAAATTGCAACGTTTCGCATCGACAGGGGGAGGAATCTTGAGGGATGTAGAGCATTGTGCTCACAATCCATGATACCAAACATCTCTGAAGATGCCTCCAAGGGCTCCAATTCTGAGGACAGTCTAATACCTGAGGACTCCTCCAGGGGAAGTCAAACATCAAATTCATCTAAATTGATGTTGTCATCACCGGCCAACCTAAATATTCTGTACATTGAAAAGTGGCTCACTTACAACATTTTAAAATTTGATTTAAGTTGTTGATATCCTCTAAAATTCATAATGTAAGGTTTTTTTTGTTCATAAATTTAATCAGGTCTATTTTACAAGGAACCTAAATATATACACATTGAAACACAAACTATATCAATTCTTACATTATTAGCCAGCCTCTAGCATAATATTATATATATATATATATATATATATATATATATATATATATATATACATTATATAATAAATTAACAAATTTATCTTAAAAAATGTATAAAAAACACAAATAATTTTTACTAACAATATGAGAATAAATAAGGGAACGAAGAAAAGTCTCTCCACAAAACAATAATTTATTCAAAGCGCTTTCAACCTAACATGAGGCCATCATCAGAGCCAGATATAATAGAAAGAATAAACGGCTAAGAGAAAGACATTAAAGGTAAATATAAGTCAAACTGTGGAATTCGCAGTTTTCCTTCTCTTCTTTTTCGACTCGACGATGTCGGCGAGTCGTAATAGACTGCCATCTTCTGGCACTGATGATGGCCTCATGTTAGGTTGAAAGTGCTTTGAATAAATTATAGTTTTGTGGAGAGACTCTTTTCTTCGTTCCTTTAATTATGAACAACTACACTGGTGCTCGTTCGAAATCAATATGAGAATAAATAATGAATGGCAAGAGAGAAAATAGATGAATTTGAAGACAGTATGTATACACTACAATCATAGAAGAAAATGTGATTGCTTATAATCTATTTCAAAAGGCCATAAATATCCTAATTAAAATATGATATTTTTTGTAAACATAAATACAGTACATCTTAAAATCTAACAGATATCACTAACTCATTTTTTTCAAAAATGGACCATCATTTCCAACCACCCTCTCCCGGCCCTTCAAATATTATCGTTTAAAAAATAAATATTTACCTTTATTGTGTATCACAGTCAAAAATAAAAAGTCAATTAAGAAATTTATCATATCAATGGAGGAGATGGGATTCAGGCACCATGCAAGACACGATGCAAACTAATTCATCAGTGAATTTGATTTAAAATTTAACAAAAGAAAAAATTTAAATCTCTAGAAATTTAAATTCTAGAGTTCTATGAAATTATTAAAGGCTTGACATAATGTCAAGTCCCACTCTGTTTTGTTACAGCAACACACCAGGCCACAAACAGAGTCAGAACTCAATCTCCAATTAAAATTCTGAAAAATACAAAGTGAAGTGTATTAACCAGAGACGAGCGGTGCTTTCTTACCCCCACCATGCTCGGCAATTAAAATATTATCAAAGATACTACCAAGTTTTTCAGAACAAATACTTGATACAATACAATTGAGCAAGGGACACCAGCAAAATGTTTAATATAAACAACCAGCATAATAATAAATAAATAAATAAAATCTTTAATACCTATATATGCATATATATATATATATATATATATATATATATATATATATATATATATATTATATATATATATATATATATATATAACATAATGTCCAGTGTCATAAACATTTCCACATAGTTAAATAGAAAAATTCTGGTGTTGAGAAAAAATCAAATTCACTGATACAAATTAAATTTACAACATCATTATATAAAGAAGACAATCATGCATGAACCCTAATATTAAACTTCTAGTTCACAACAAACTTGTTTTATCGAGATTTAGTAAACTACAAAATTAAATTAATTAATAATTAAAGACAGGAATTATCATGCAAGAGTATGATTTATCATTTTTTAATGATTGATTTTTTTTAATATTACTGAAAAAGTAATATAATTTACTACAAAAGCAAAGAATACTAACACCTTAGATAATATTAAGTATCGTAATTAAAAACAATGTAAGAACCATGTGGAGAGAATACATGTGGTTATAACTTGAACTAATCAAGCTATAACCACTGGATTCTTATCCAGTTAACAATAAGAAAAGACTCAAAACCTAGCTTCCTAACATCTCACCGGCACTGATGATGACCTTTAGTTGGTTGAAAGCCAGCTATGCTTTATTTTAAATAAATAATACATCAGTGGAGAGACTTATTTTATTATTCTGTACTTATCAGTTTGATAAGACATAAGAAAGCAAAATGCTATTTTCTTGTCTTTAACTTTCTTATAACACGGTAATGAACCTCCATCCGGGCGGGGCCCGTTATGGCGTAATCTGACTTAAATAGATAGTAAATAGTAATAAGAAAAAGGTGTTAGACCACCTAGTAAGGTCACGTTGTTGGGCCCCTTTTTGCTTACTCCTTTAGATAGAAGATAGTGTTCTGGCTTATAAGTCCTAGTGCAGGCATTTAGGCCCGTATTCAAAGACGTTTTCCTAACATTTTCCTAACTTTTTCCTAACATTTTCCTAACATTTTCCTAACATTCTCCTAACTTTTTCCTAACATTTTCCTAACACCTAACTTTTTCCTAACATTTTCCTAACATTCTCCTAACATTTTCCTAACTTTTTCCTAACATTTTCCTAACATTCTCCTAACACTCACCTTAGGTTTAGGTAAGAGAAATGTTTTTAAGCCACGAAATTTAAATGATCGTTCCCGTGTTTTAAAAGTCATTTAGAGGCTTCGCATGATTTTTTTTAGTAAGAACCTAAGGTAGTTAAGTCAAAAAGTGATACCATTGTAAATAACGTAATATATCGCAAAATATCTATGTTATTAACTTATTACCTGGATTTACGACACACTTTGTCGTAATAATAACTATCTACATAAATTTACATAATATAAGTTACTGTTAATCCACTTACTTTACTTTTAGGGAGTTTACCCTGAAATTCTTTTAACACAATCAGATTTTTTATTTTCTATGGTCTGTTTGTGGGGGGCTATCAATTCAAAGAGGAAATTCAGTTGGTCCGGTGTGAATAATTCAGCCATTATTATACCAAAAACATTTTACACAAACAAAAATGAATTTGATGACAAAATACAAAAAAAAAAAATTGTGTAAATGATTTAGCAAAATGAAAACAGTGTTGCACTGATTAACAGGTCTTCATTTAGACACCTTTGGATTCCTACAACCTGGTCCACGTTCAAACTTGAAACGCTTGATACCATAGAGATATATACTAGAGGGGGCATAGCCTATCTCAATACATTAAGAGGCCTGAAACATTTTTAGTGGGGCTCTCAGGGGCTCTGTGTAACCTTATTGAAACCTCCTCCAAGAGGAAGTTGAGGTTATAATTAATCAATTGTTTTGGGCTTCCCACAGATTGTTTGTGTTGTGATTTGTATTTTAAACATTATACTATATAACTTACTGTTTTTTTGTTCTGTTTATTTGATGATAATGTTAATCGAATGTGGTCAGGTTACTTTTTCGATGTTTCAAAATTCAACCAATAGGGCCCCTCTAGTAATATATCTCTATGCTTGATACTGCTTTATTTATGAAAGCTGTTACAATAATTAAACATTGTATTTGTATTAACTCTACTGTTTACTGAAAACATATGTAAATAAAGTTTCTAATATATTTAACATTCGCCAAAGCAAGGCCGCATTGTTGTTTATGACAAAGTGTGTCGTAAATCCAGGTAATAAGTTAATAACATTGATATTTGCGATATATTACGTTACTTACAATGGTATCACTTTTTGACTTAACTACCTTAGGTTCTTACTAAATAAAATCATGCGAAGCCTCTAAAGGCTTTTAAAACACGATAGGAGAATGTTAGAATGTTAGGAAAATGTTAGGAGAATGTTAGAGTTAGGAAAATGTTAGGAAAAGTTAGGAGAATGTTAGGAAAATGTTAGGAAAAAGTTAGGAAAATGTTAGAAAAGTTAGGAAAATGTTAGGAAAATGTTAGGAAACGTCTTTGAATACGGGCCTTAATGTCTAATCCATAGAAGACCCGTGACTTTACTCTAAGTTCTATAGCTTCAACTAGAAACAACACGTGCCCACTGCCAACCAGGCTTTCCAGCACTCGAAACCATATGGCAAAAAAACACACACACACACACACACCACACACATATATATATATATATATATATATATATATATATATATATATATATATAAAATCTACTATTGGGGGTCCTAAATTTTGCCAAAACCCAGGTTCATTGAGAGTTAGGGATCTTTTATGAGTACCTGACATCCCACATGCTCAGAACCACCGGCTTAACATCCTTTAGAAGGACGGGATAGAAAGGATTTCCATCCCTCGCACGAAAATCGTAGAGGCCCCGACCGGGATTGAACCCGGACTGTCTGAGAGGCAGGCGAACGTGCTAACCTATACACCACCGGGACTCCACCTTGACATCTGACTCAATTGACCAAACAAATATAGTCCAAGAACCAGTGCATAATAAACAGGTAAGCGGTAACACTCACCTGGTTGTGTGTAAGTATTGATTATTTCTCCCAATAGAAATTCTGGAGCTACAATAAATAATTAAAAAGAAATAAATGAGGCCTTCATCCTCTTGGTCGCTCCATGGCATTGGCACTCGGAGGCCACTGAAAGGTCCCATACCTCTCTGCGGCCACTTTGCTGTCCCATGACAGTTACATACATAAGTTTACTAAAACTTAAGTAAGCTTTTAAAAATGACAGCTATAAATTTAATTTTAGAAAATATCCCAATTTGTGATGCAAAATCAACGAACAAGAACAACAAATACTGAAATAAAATTAAGATGAATAGATAGAATAAATACATTTTTCTATTGATTCTATAGTATCTATTTTTATTTTGCTGACACTTTTATTTTTTTAATAAATAATCAAGAATATAATATCTTTGCTTTTGATAAATAAATCAATCAATAAAAAAATCAGTTATAAAATTTAAAAAAAATAATACTAATTAAAAAAAAATAATAGCAATATATAAAAATATGATTTGGTTACTAATGTTGAGAATGTTATACACTAAAGTGTTTAGAATGACTAGACGAAAGATTCAGGCTGTCTGTTGCAGCCAATGTACAATGCAAGACGTTTGACTTTCGGCATGCAACTATCACGATCTGAAAAACAAATATTACAACTAGTAATTAGTAAACAAACAAGAGACAGAGTAGCATTAGTCAGACACTGGGGATTAGTTTTGCTAAAGGAAAACATTCAGGGAAATCATCTCTAAAAAAAAATTACTTTCTGGAAAGAAAAATAGAAGAAAAAATATTTTATAAAAAGAAACGAAAAATAAACTGCGCAGACTTCCAGTGTTATTGTTATGAAGATTTAGGTCTTCCGGTTGTGACGGCTTCAATGTAGATGAAGAATACGACGTTTCGCTTCCACTGTGGGAGGCATCTTCAGGGATGTAGGACATCATGGATAGAAACACAATGCTCTACCTCTACAATTCAGTTTAGTAGAGAATTCTGTTCAGTTCAGTCTTGTAGAGCATTCTGTTAAGTTCAGTTTTGTAGAGCATTCTGTTCAGTTTAGTATAGAATTCTGTTCAGTTCAGTCTTGTAGAGCATTTTGTTCAGTTCAGTTTTGTAGAGCATTCTGTTCAGTTCAATTTTGTTGAGCATTCTAATCAGTTCAGTTCAGTTTTGTAGAGCATTGTGTTTCTATCCATGATGTTATACATCCCTGAAGATGCTTCCCACACTGGAAGGGAAACGTCAGATTCTTCATCTACATTGACGCGGTTACCACCGGAAGACCTAAATCTTCAAATAAATAAGAATTTAAAAGTAATAAAAACAAAAAAGAATGCATTTCATTCAAAATTATACAATATAATACTTAAGGTTGTGTAAGACTTATTTTTTGTTATTGACTTAAGTATAAGTTTTACTTAATCTTAGGTAAAGTCACTGAATGCTCCCTTGTTTAAAAGTTGACAGTAAAAACTTGCGGACAAAGCGTATGAACTGTATCTAGAGAGGACAAGTAAAATATATTATTTGATACTACCTAGTTTTGCAAAACATGAATATTTGACAAAATATAATTGTGCGAGAGACACCTAGGAAATCTAACAAACAAAATGCAATGCTACATCTGGGAACTGTTCCGACATTCGTCATCATTGATGGCTCGAAATAATGTCATGTCCCACTCTGTTTTGTTACGGCTAACTCATCAGGGCCCCGACAGAGCCTAATCTCTCTTTGACCTTTAATTAAAATTCCAACAAAACGAAACAGAGTGGAACACGACGTAATGTAGAGCCATCAAGGATGACAAATGATAGACAAGTTCCCAGATGTAGCATTGCTTATAATATTTCCTAGGTGTCTCTTGCACAACTATATTGTGTCTTCAAGTAAAATCTCCACACATTTATTTAAATATTATTATGATTTTCATATTCAACTAAATAAAAGTCATCATCAGTGGCAAACGAAACAAATAAATAATTACAAATAGTTGGAAAAATTATGGATAAGGAAAAAGTTATAAAGCTTATTGCTTGTGGAAAAAGTATGACCTCATTAACTCAACCTCATGACGTCATCAAAATTTTGAGATAGTAAACTTTTTCAGATTTTATTAGTTTTTTAGAATCAGCTATCCTCGATACTTGCTGTAAAATTTAAAATACCTGGACGGGTTTCAGCTTAACCCTATCATCAGCAGACAGAGCAACGCAGGAGCTCTTAACTAACCCTTCCTTCTGATGATGTTCAGGGATATTCTTATTCAACAGCAACTATCTACGGTAGCTGATTCTTTTACTGCTTCACTGCCTTGGATTAAATACAACCTCATAGAGTTTATTTGTTAGCTAGGCACTAATGATAACCCTTATTTGATTAAAAGTTGGTAATGCTTTATTTTAAATAAATATTTACATCAGTAAAGATATTTGTTCTAATAATCTGATCACGATCAAATCTTCTAGTGCTCAAACTCAGAATAGAGAGAATAATCTTAGTTTTAGGTTCCTAGATTATCTTAGGTCTAAACCTATCTTAGACATAGGTTTTTTAGGATATCAATGAGAAGAACTTAGAGTACTTCATAGAAGAAACTATATCAATGGGAAGAACTTAGAGTACTCCATAGAAGAATTAATCAAGGGAAGAACTTAGAGTAAGAAGAAATTATATCAATGGGAAGAACTTAAGAGTATTCCATAGAAGAAATTATATCAATGGGAAGAACTTAGAGTATTTCACAGAAGAAATTATATCAATGGGAAGAACTTAGAGTACTTCATAGAAGAAATTATATCAATGGGAAGAACCTAGAGTGTTTCATAGAAAAAATTGGCTGTAACCAAGGAAAGGTATGAGTAAAAAAGGAAAGCAGGATAGATTTTCTTCAAATTTCTTTTTTACCCATAATGATATTACAAACACTATTTGTATACAGGCAAAACAAACTAGGAGTAAACTCTCTAGATAAAATACATACTCTTTGTAATGAGAGACACACTCACATTCCTATGATGATTTTATGTATCACACAAGTTAGCAGTACATAACACAAACATATAAATCATAAAATAGTTATAATTTAACCTAATTAAGTATTATAAAAATCATAAAGGAATATAAAAAACAAAGACAGCTATGCAAGGCTGAATACAGAAACAAATATCAAATAATATAAACTATAGATTATTTAAGTTGAAATAGATGTTAAATGGAATTCTAATTTCTAATTAAGTACAAAATTGTAATTATTCAGAAACAATCCAACTTCAATCCATGCATTCTTTATTTTCTAAATTTTTAACACTATATTTTTATCTATTGTAGTGAAGTACAATGCAACAATCTCATGCGTTTTTTAATAAAAGGTTTATAAAAAAATGAGGAATTTATGTTAGTAAAGTCTGGTTCTATCCAAAAAAAATGCTGAAGTGAGCTGATATTTCTATGTACAGTCAAGTATTCATAAAAAACGCAGTTTAAATTAAGCATTAACACAACCAACATTGAATTGGCACCCACGCACGGATTATAAAATAATCTATTTTCTCATAGTTTTGAGAAAATTGAACTTATGGTTATAAACTTACTAAATGAGAAAAGTTAGTTTTGGTGGGCAGTCAAGCTGGTTCCTAAGGCCAAAGCCGAAGGAAAAATATAATTTAAATACCAGGCTGAAGGATTTATTTATTTGGTTCTAGAGGATGCAAAAACTGTTTAGCTAACTCATGGTTGCGAAGAAGCAACAACTTTTATTCTTCCCATGGTAAGTTTAAAATTTTACCCCCCGCGAAAGAGAAAATAGTATAATAACAAACAGCAGATTTTAAAATCGCAGTACGTTTCAATAAAGTTAATTTTTCATTTATTTGGCAATAAATAATGTCTTACATAGGTTGCTCTTCAGGAAAAGAAATCAATCTAACTTATAAATGAATCAAACAAAATAATTTTGAGATTTTCTAGACAAAAATAAGTAACAGTTGGTTGCTTAGTCACGCTACAACACAATGAGGTCAGTATTATTAGGCTTTTATTTATATCTATACAAATATTTTGATAACTATATACTAAAGTAATATATAAACCAATTAGGGAAACAAATGCGATTTCTGTTAAACCTGGTATGTAGTTCACATTTTTTCCACCAGGGAGTTGGATCAAATTTTCCAATGGGCGCAGCCATCTTGTTTTATCCTTGTAAATGTAATTAACACTATTGACGGTACTCAATTTTTTTGTTTTTATTACATTTCTTAGTACATTTTAGTATAAAATGTAAATAATTTTTGCAAAAAATATGTTTTTTCGCATCAAATAAAGGTTAAAGTGTAAATTTTTAAATACCAGGTTTGTATAAATTACTTAAAACCTCTTTTAAAGTTTAATTTGCAGCTAGGCTAATTAAACTTTCTTTTTATGAGCACTAATTAACTTAGCATATTTTAGCGTGTGATATTTGTTTTTTGCTTAAAATAAATTTAAGTAATTTAACAACTTAAAGTCAAATTTTTTTAATACAATTAAAGCAATCGTCATTTTAAGTTATATTTAAGGCAAAACACTGTTGTCTGTATATTCTTCAAAATCTTAATAAAAGTATGTGATTTACCTTTACTATAGTTTCTATTTTTACTATAGTTTCATTTCAACAATTATCACGTACATATTAAATCAGTACAGTTATAAGTGTTAATAATAAATAAAATTAAATAAAAAAATGTAAATCCTAAAAGGCTCATGCGCAATTATTCCAAATTTAGCTATATTTTATGTTGAGCCAGGTATCAGCTGATCATGCAAGTCTGAATTTTTGTTACATAGGTTAGTATAGGATTTTCTCTACTTGGTTTACATATTACTTTAGTAGATACATATTGATGTGTATTGTATATTGACGTATACATACATATTTTAAAACTCTGTATTTGTAACAGATTCCAAGCAGCATAACCCTCATTCTAGGACACTGATATTGATATGTATCCCTATCTGTTAAACAGTGTGAAATGTTTAGTTAATTTACCTAATAGTAATATTAAGACGTAGAGGACAACCTACAGCTCACTTTACACCAGTCATGTTCCTTACGCCAAGGATTTTTTTCAAAGTAAATTTCACTGACATTTTACACACATGCCAGCTTTCTAATACAATTTTCAATTAATAATATTGTTTGAAGGAAATTTAAGAATGTGAAATCAGGACCTTACCTTAAATTGGCCTAAAGACCATAAAATCACGACCATAGTTAAAAATTGGGCCTACAGGACAATAGTATCCATTTTCACATATTATATAATGTGAAAAACTTCACATTATATAACACTTGGAGATAAAAAAATTTATACTGTGTCTAACTTCTACAAATCACGACCTTGAGTAACAGTTTTATTATTAAGTATCACAATATAATATTTATAGATACAAGGTCCGTTAATGAAAAAGACAAGAATAATTAATAATAACTTTGGCACTGTTGAATTCACTAAATATTTATAATAATTAACAAACAATACTTTTAAAATAAATATTAACATAGTTCAGGAGAAATCAGTTAGTTTTTTTATTTTTCTTTGTCATAATTTTGTAACTGATATCAACAAAAGTATATTATGCTATTAGGCAGCAAAACGGAATTTCGCAGTCGAGATTTATAAATTAGCCCCCGTGCTGAAGGCGAGGGTAGGCCATGGAAAGGTTATTATCAGCCCAAGAGTGTGAAGGAAATCACTTACACTCTCAAGAAAGTGGAGATAAAAAAGTTTATACTGCGTCTAATACTTTTACACACCTCATAGAGATGTATGCGGATACAGATTCATATATTAAATATTCATATTATATAACACATGGAGATAATAAAGTTTATACTGCGTCTAATACTTTTACACACCTCATAGAGATGTATGCGGATACAGATTCATATATGAAATATTCATATTATATAACACATGGAGATAATAAAGTTTATACTGCGTCTAATACTTTTACACACCTCATAGAGATATATGCGGATACAGATTCATATATGAAATATTCATATTATATAACACATGGAGATAATAAAGTTTATACTGCGTCTAATACTTTTACACACCTCATAGAGATATATGCGGATACAGATTCATATATGAAAATTCATATTATATAACACATGGAGATAATAAAGTTTATACTGCGTCTAATACTTTTACACACCTCATAGAGATATATGCGGATACAGATTCATATATGAAAACTTCACATTATAAAAGACACCTGTTGTTTTTCATGAGAGTAGTTTTCTTATAAATTAAAGTTTAAAGATTTGATAAAGTAGAAATGAAAGCCATCTAGAGAAAGGAGTATTTTCAAATAAACATATTTTTGGTTCCTCCTCAACAGTGGTGTCGATAAAACTATCAGCTAATTCTCTAATGAATTAATAATATCTAATTATTGCTATTTTTTTAAATTATATGATTTATAACAATCATGTTTAACACTAATATTGATAAATCTTTAGAAGACTGTAACAGTAACAAAGTTGGATTCAATTTGTTTGTAAAAAAATTGGACTCAATTTGTCGGTAATAAATTGGAGTAAGTTTGTCATAAACAAATTGGTTCAATTTGTTTGCAACAAATGGAAATCATATTTGTCAGTAACAAATTTTTATTCGAGTCAACACAAAGGCAGTGGCTCTTAAATTGATTAATTTATGTGAGTGCAGTACGCTCAGAAACAAATAAACATCAAAACTTTATATTATTTAGTACTTAAGGATCGAGGATAATAATGACAAACAGTAGATCACCTAGAAAGTAGGCCAAGTTCAAGATTTCAGGATTTTGTTGGTGACCGCGTCAATGATGATGACAAATCCACCATGGGAGTCATCTTTAGGGATGCAGGGTTAATGGATCCCTCCATTAACCCTTTATTCTTATAATCATTAGTAGAGAACAAGTCGCTCTACAAAAATTAACTGACCGTTGGGTACCTATGTCAACATTGATGCGGTAACCACCACTTGAATCATCTTGGCATTAACAGCGGAAGCCAAAGCAGTTTGTTATGCCAAGGTATAAAATTGTTAAATATATAGCGTCACTCACTATCAATGAACCACTACCTAAATAATAATAGTTCTTACAGTACAAATGTTTAAAATAAACAGTTTTCTTAACTCAAAAAACGACCCAAAAACATTAATTTAAAATTTAATTTTATAATATTAATTCATAATTTAAAAACTTAACTCAAAGATTTATAAAACTATAAAACAAAACAAGGGCAAAATCAAAACAACCTAATTTACGGATAAAAAATTGTTATGAAATAGTGACAACAATAACACTTAAGTTTAAACTAATCCCCTAAAACAAAAGTTATGAATTTTACAAATTTCTATTAAATAGTGACTTGAAGTAAACATTGCTACCTGCATTCTTTATAATACTGATATGTTATCAAATTAAGGAGTTTTTAATAATTAAGTTTAAACCTGAGTTGTAGATAAGCTTTTACTTCTATTTACAGTCCATTCCGTATTTTATAAACAGAGAATTGTGTTAACTGTTCAAGTCATTGGCAAACCAGAAAGACATTTTTTTGGAAGTCGTAAAGGAACTAAATACCATAGAGATATATACTAGAAGGGGCATAGCCTATCTTACTCTATTAAGAGGCATGAAACATCGTTTTGGGGCTCTAAGGGGCTCTGTGTAACCTCATTGAAACCTTTGTCAGGAGTGAGTCAAGGTTGTAATAAATCAATTGTTTTTGGTTTCTCGCACATTTTTTTTCTGTGTTTTGATTTGTATTTTTAACGTTCTCCTATATAAGTTACTGGTAATTTTGTACTAATTATTTGATTATATTTTTAGCGAAGGTGGTCAGGTTACTTTTTCGATGTTTCAAAATTCAACCAATAGGGCCCCTCTAGTAATAATATCTTTATGACTAATACGGTCTACTAACTAAATAATAATATGGTCGTTTATTTACATTATTTAAAGAGCTCAATTTTACTGACAGCAAAGAGATTGTATGTTACCAAGAGAGTTCATCATTAGTTACAACAAAGAGAAGGTGCGTTAATTACAAAACTCATATGTAGGTACATCAATGAGTATTTAATTTGTCTAGAGAGCTCAATTTTACGCACAACAAAGGGTTAGTAAATTTAAAAAGTGCATTCTCTTTTATGTAGCATATTTTTTAAAAATTTACACAAAAATTTTAAAAATGCAAAAAGTGTATGGTTTACACAAATTAAGGATTTGTCATTACGTTGAGTCCAAGAGCCAGACCTGAACAAATGTGACTCTGAAAAACGAGGTATATTCTGAAAATATACCTTAAATTATGAAGGAAAAGCATAGTCTGCCCATCCAGAATGGAGCTTTTCATATGATTGCGCATGCTCAAACTTTTATAAAATCGCACTTATTCCAGTTTTCTTGCAATAAGTGGCTCCCTGTAAATCGTGTGCAAAAAATGAAAAGACCATTTTTAAAGCTATTAAAAAATTCTATAAAACGAACGTTTAATTATTAAAATCAGATAATTAAAGCCAGACAACCAAAGTTATGGCACTTTTAAAAACACCAAAAAATAGTTAATTTATGCAAAGTCAGTGAATTTCTTTGAAAAAGTATTGACTTTTAGAGCATTTTTTGGGCCATTTAAGAAAAAAATATCATAGCATTAGTTGCATTAATCTAATTTTGACAAAAAAATACTCGTTTTATAAGCAAATTTTATCAGCTTTAAAAAAAAGGTCTCATGTTTTTTCACACGACTTACAACTGGAAATAAAGTAATAAACTGGAAAACTGGAATAAGTGCGATTTTCTAAAATTTTGAACATGCGTAATCATATGAAAGGCTCCACTGTAGATAGGCAGACTATGCTTTTCCTACATAATTTAAGGTATATTTTTAGAATAATTTGAAGTAGTACAAAATAAGTCACATTTTTTAGGTCTGACTCTTGGACTAATAGATTTCCCTTCTCTTCCTTTCACACTAACAGTGCAAAATGTCTAAATCTCAAACTAAGCCACTAATAAATATTAATAATCCTCTCAATAACGTATTTAAACTTATTTAAGGCCCTATAATCTACATATTTGGCACGCTAATAATACTTTTCTTTAAATATTCGGATAACTACAATTTTAATGTTCCCATAGATATCTTAAATGTTAAGAATAAATAAGAATTAAAAATATAAACTAATAACTAAATCTAAAATAGTGAATAATAAATACCTCGAGTGTAATTTTCTATTCAAAATTGGCTAAAAACTATATTCTTAATAATTTAGATAGGAATGATTTGTACTATAAAAGATAATATATTTTTTTTAGATAAAATTAGTTCATTAATAAGGCCAACCAAATGTAACTGGTTGGTTTAAAGATACTTTTAATGACACTAAATGTTTTTAACAAAAGATTATTGAACTGGGTGTTTTCGATCAATTATACATTAAATGTTCTTAGCAAGACAACATTTTCTGATAACATTAAATTATTCACATAAAATTTTCTTGTTTTCGCCATTAACATAATGATGAGAACAAGACATAACAACATAGTGATGACAAAAATGCATGACAACATAATGACAAGAACAAATTATAACAACATAGTGATGACAAAAATCCATGACAACATAATGACGAGAACCAATTATAATAACATAGTGATGACAAAAATGCATGACAACATAATGACAAAAACAACTTATAACAACATAGTGATGACAAAAATGCATAATAACATAATGAAAAGAACAAATTATAACAACATAGTGATGACAAAAATGCATAACAACATAATGACGAGAACCAATTATAACAACATAGTGATGACAAAAATGCATAACAACATAATGACGAGAACCAATTATAACAACATAGTGATGACAAAAATGCATAACAACATAATGACGAGACCAATTATAACAACATACAAAAATGCATGACAACATAATGACCCATGATATCCAGTCATCACATTATAATAATGAGAACAAGCCATAACAACATGATGATATACAATAGAAGTAATCACAACATACAAGCACATATGATGAGAGCTTTTATACTTAGTGATCAACATAGACATTCAAGAACATTGCAAAACGAATAATACTTATTCGTTTACTTTAAACATCTTAACAAAAAATAATAATTTAAAACTACATTAGTTTAAAACATAAAGTCTCTTCGTCTAAGTTTTCTAAATGCATCTGTTTAACACACAAACTAATAGAGAATTTAATAGATACATCATATAGAAAACAACAAGACATAACTAGAACTTCTTTTTTTAGATGAAGATATATATATATATATATATATATATATATATATATAATTATATATATATATATATATATATATATATACATATGATTGTTCTTCATTGCCACTTAAGTGCATTTTTTGGTCATATTTACAAAACTAAATACTTTTATATAAAACAAAGCATCTAATTGTGAGTTCCTACCTTTTTCAAACATTTGATAAACAAGTATATAACCCTAGAAAAGAAACCCTAATCTTTCTTAGATGATAATAACTCCATCAAAATGACTATCAAAGAACGGTATTAAAATTGTTAAGAATGTGCTAGAAAACTTGTTAATAGATCATATGCTACTCCACTCATCAGCTTTCAGGGAGAGATAGCACATTTAAAATAAAACATTTGCCAAAATTTGGTTAGCATTCTAGGAGTAAGGCCCGTATTCAAAGACATTTTCCTTAAGGAACCCTTAAGGAGAATGTTAGGAAAATGTTTTTAAGCCACGAAAACCATGTTTTTTCCCACTTTTAAACACGGGAACTATCATTTAAATTTTGTGGCTTAAAAACATTTTCCTAACCTAAACCTAACATTCTCCTTAAGGTGACCTAACATTTTCCTAACATTCTCCTTAAGGAACCCTTAAGGAAAATGTTAGGAAAATGTCTTTGAATACGGGCCTAAGACTTTTCCATAAAAAAAGGTGACAATTTAAGATTTCACCCATTTTAACCCGATACTAGATACTTAGAATAATACTAATATAGAAGGAGCATACCTATTGATAATAGAGTTGTTTGCTGCCAGCTAGTGACAACAATTAAAAGTAATATCATTTGATACTATTAAGTTTTCGAAAACATGAATAGTTGACACAATATAATTGTGCGAGAGACACCTAGGAAATGTAACTAGCAAAATGCATTGCTACATCTAGTAACTGTTCCATCATTCGACATTCATCATCATTGATGGCTCGACATATTGTCATGTCCTACTCTGTTTTGTTACGTCTAACTCATTAGGGCGCCGCCAACAGTACCTGAACCCACTCTGGCTTTCACTTAGAATTCCAAAGAATATAACATGAAGTATTTACCAGAGACGAGCAGTGCTTGCTTACCGTCAATATGCACTCCAAAGAGCAGAACTTATACAATTTAACACAAATGGTCCCAGTCTAACTTCTTTGGTTACAACTGGCCCCCGGTTCACAAAAGTACATGTCTTGTATACTACAAGTAAAAAGCTACAAGTTTACTAATAATTGTAAGAAATTTGTTTCACTAATGTACAAGTTTAGACTAGTAATTATTAGCGAACTTCAAACAATTTTATTAAAAAACACTTGTAGGTTACATGTTTTAATTTAAATCTCCTAGGAAACGAGCATATTTGTGTCAAACTCCAATCAAATTTGATTAACTCCCCCACTCATACATACTATTCGTAAAAGTAAATTATTTCGAATGCGATTATTTCTAAAATACGAGAAGTAATATTTATGAAAAAAGTTTTACAAACTCATATTGAGCACTAGATTACTAATAAACTAAAAGTTTGCGATAAATACTAAGTTTGGATTAATAAAATTAACTCAGTTTACCTAAGTTCGGACTTGGGTAGAAATTTTACAAGTGAATGTTACATGTAATTGTAATAGACAAGAAAATGTTGTTTATAAAATAGAAAAACGCTACAAATCTACAAGTGTATCCTTGGTAACACTTGTAAATTTGTCATTACAAGTTGTTTTTTACAATTTTTGTAACTACAAGACTTGTACTTTTGTGAAACGGGACCCTGGTCACCAGTCTAATATCAGTAGTGATCCATCTTTCTTAGCATCATTCTAAGGCAATTATATTCTTACAATGTATAAACTTTAGAATTGGAAATATTACTCGTAATTCCCCCGCCCCAACCACACCATAGGACCCTTGACTTGTTTAAATTCAGCCGCTTAAACAAAATATTATACAGTGGTCTCCCGGTCAGAAACTACTTTAATAGTGCCATCCTCGCAGATCTGAATCTGAACTCGAGATTCGTCATCTTGGTTCTCGGTTTCAGTACAAGGTTCATAGTTACCAGAATCCGTTGTTTCTTGGATTTGAGACATAATGATGTCGTTGGGCGAAGGCTGCTCCGTACCACTCTGGGTCCGACTTGGTTTCCATTTTTATAAATTTAGTAAGGGTAAGCATTAAAAAATGGATAAAAAATATTAGCTACATATAAACATTGTTAATTTAGGAGCACCAAACAAAATTAACATTTGGATATGTATCAACTATCAATTGCACAAAAAATATAATATCACATAATATAATATAATAATGTTATTAATGATTAAAGAAAGGAAGGTGGTTATAAAAGGGCAGAGAGTGAACGATGATTAAATGAAAAAGTAAAGAATCATTAAAGGGCAGGTGGAGTGAGGGATGATTAAAAGGGGAAATAAACAATGATTAAAGGGGAGGAGAAGTGAGCGATGATTAAATGGGAAAATAAACAATGATTAAAGGGCAGGTGGAGTGAGCGATGATTAAATAGGAAAATAAACAATGATTAAAGGGGAGGAGGAATGATTGATGATTAAATGGGGGAAATAAACAATGATTAAAGGGGAGGAGGAGTGAGCGATGATTAAATGGGGAAATAAACAATGATTAAAGGGGAGGAAGAGTGAATGATGATTAAATGGGGAAATAATGATTAAAGGGGAGGAGGAGTGAACGATGATTAAATGGGGAAATAAACAATGATTAAAGGGCAGGTGGAGTGAGGGATGATTAAATGAGGAAATAAACAATGATTAAAGGGGAGGAGGAGTGAACGATGATCAAATGGGGAAAAAACAATGATTAAAGGGCAGGCGGAGTGAGGGATGATTAAATAGGGAAATAATGATTAAAGGGAAGGGAGGAGGAGTGAACGATGATTAAATGGGGAAATAAACAATGATTAAAGGGCAGGTGGAGTGAGGGATGATTAAATGAGGAAATAAACAATTATTAAAAGGGGAGGAGGAGTGAAGATGATCAAATGGGGAAAAAACAATGGTTAAAGGGCAGGCGGAGTGAGCGATGATACACAAATTTTATGGAAAGAAAACTCAGCGTACTTAGTAGAGTCTAGTAACTACTCTCTTATATCAATTCATTCATTTATTCATTCAGTTTCAGTAGAAACTAACTTCCAGATCATGAGCATATTCGCGATTCAAAGCAAAAGTGTTCCAATGACCTCGAAATTGAAGGGGATCTCCCTTCAATTTTGATCTAAAAGCTATTTTTACTTGGGAAAACATTTTTTTGATGTTTCTTTCGGAACTCATCCTTAATTTATTTATCATCAAATAATATTGATTCAATAATAAAACAACAAAAGACTGATAAATAAATAACATTAAATTGTTAAAAATGATATAAAATCAACTTCTTTCTATAAGAGCCTTTAAGAAGAACCACCCTCGTGTAATCAATGTTAGTAAAAAACAGTGCTGCGTTCTTAGAATAATACTATATATAGAAGGAGCACAGGACCATAAACAAAATGTAATTCCACTGATAACACGAAAGCTAGTTGACTGGTGGACTTAAGTAGAGGTACCACCCTAACAACAAAACATTATTTTAAAAAAGGGTCAGAAATATCCATCAATGAAGAAATATCGTAGAGGACAAATATAAAAACTTAAAACACGTGCTGAGTAATTAATAAAACCGGAATTAGTTGGCAAAAGGATAGCGAAATACAAGAATCTTCATTTAGTCGACAAGGACTACTTTCAATAAAATTTTAATTAAAAACGTTAAACTACAAGTTAAAATGTTAAAAATATTGTAATGCACTGATATGTATATTAGTATTTTATGAATAATTAATCATTAATTAATAATAGAACATAATAATTCAGCAACCGGAAGTATTGCCAACTTTTTTATAAGAAAATTGGATATTGTTAGGGTGGCAGCATTACTTAAGACCACCACCAGTGAACCGCATTTTATTATATCAGTAGTGCTCCTTCTATATACAGTAATAATCTAAGGCTGTGCTCTACCAAAGTTTGATATGCGAATATGTACTAGATTTCAGCACTTGAGAGCCCGGTTCAGGCCTGTACCAAGCCAAAAATTATAGAAAGAAGATCCCATAGAGGGTGATTTTTTACACATCTTTATGAGAATTCTGCCGAAAACTACTACAAGCAAGCCTTTCGGAACCTTTATAGGATTTGCTTTGCTACCAAGATACCTTTTTCTAGAAAACCTGGAGCTACCAACAAGTTTAAATACTCCTAACAGTGCTGATTTACATTGTTTTATTACCTTATTTCAATTTGTAATTTAATAGTTATGGCAAAAATAATCTAAATTTTCATTTTTTGTCGTGTAAGGTAGTTTATACCTTACCTGACAAAAATAAAACCAATATAATCTAAATTTTTATTAAAAAAAATCAATAATATCAGAGAAAAAAAAAGCAATTTTATTAATAAATACTTTAGAAGTTTCTGTGATCTTGAAGATTTGAGTCTATTTACAACAGAAACTTGTTTAGGTAACCACAAGGAACTTAAGCGGAGTTGTGGAGTCCAGATATAAGGAAAAATAAAAAAACAAGTCTCTCCACTGATGTTTAATTGTAATGACAAAGCCAGCTTTCAGACTTGACAGTCCATCATCAGTGCCGAACCAAGAAAGTATAAAAAAAAAATTGAAATTTTTATTCTTTGTTGGTTAAGCACTGATGATGGACTGTCAAGTCTGAAAGCTGGCTTTGTCATTACAATTAAACATCAGTGGAGAGACTTGTTTTTTTATTTTTTTTTATTTTTCCTTAAGCGGAGAGATTAAAAACACGTCTCTTCATATAAAAACATAGCGTGATTGGACAACTTTTCATGTTTAAACCTAAAACACAATTCCAATTCGATTGCAGGTAAAGTTTCAAGTTGAGGCTTAGTTTATACCGTAAGAGAAAATTGTATTAGAGGATTAGTTATCTCCTGAGGCTTGCGAAGTGCTGTAAGGATACTGGACTAGAGAGGAGTGGAGAGGGAGGGAAGTGGAGTAATGTATTTACAACAAATTGTAAAAACATTTACAACATTGAAAAGACATTTACAACAAATTGTAAAAACATTTACAACAATTGTAAAAACATTGTAAAAACATTTACAAACAAATTGTAAAACATTTACAACAAATTTTACAAAAATTGTAACATTTACAACAAATTGAAAAGACATTTACAACAAATTGTAAAAACATTTACAACAAATTGTAAAAACATTTACAACAAATTGTAAAAATTACAAAAAATTGTAAAAACATTTACAACAAATTGAAAAACATTTACGTAATTTTATGAACCGTAAACTTAACAAGTGGCATATGGTTTTATCCACCAAAGGCATATGGTTATATCCACCAAAGGTATAAGGTTATATCCACCAAAGTGGATATATGATTTTGTTCACTAAACTGGTGTGGTAGACGTAACTGTTTTTTTTTTCATGCTGGTGGGAGATTTGCTCAGAGCCATCATAGAGGATTAATGACTCCACACAGATTTCATAAACAACGGGGCTGGAGACATTTATAAGGTTGATTTTTGTACCAAGTTTTATTTCAATCCAAAAAAAGCATTTGAAAGTTATCATGTTTCATAGAAACATCTAGGAACAAATTCTCGTGCACACACACAAACAAACACACACCACACACACACACACCACACACATATATATATATATATATATATATATATATATATATAATATATTACACATTTAATTGTGCGAGACACCTAGGAAAAGTAACAAGCAAAATGCAATGCTACATCTGGGAACTGTTCCATCATTCAACATTTGTCATCATTAATGGCTCGACATAATGTCACGTTTACATCTAACTCATCAGGGCGCCGACAGAGCCTGAACTCACTCTGACCTTCAATTAAAATACCAAAGAATATAATTTGAAGTATTTACCAGAGAGGAGTGGTGCTCTTATACCACCATAATAATTGGCAAGCAAAACATATATAATTTTAAATAAGTGAGTTCCATAATTTAGAAAAATACCTCCCCTCTTCATGTTCTCGACTTCATTAGCTCATTTCCTCTACGGATATTTGCTACAAACGACTTGGTACAAATCCGACATGGTTTGCTCCCACGACACAATTGGTAGGTAAAGCCTTTTACCAGAAGGCCGGTAAAACCATAGAGATATTATTACTAGAGGGACCCTATCGGTTAAATTTTGAAACATCAAAAAAGTAACCTGACCACCTTCGCTTATAAAAATAATCAAATAATCACTACAAAATTACAGTAACTTATACAGTAAAATGTTAAAAATACAAATCAAAACACAAACAATGTGCAGGATACCGAAATAAATATATTAATTTTAACCTTAACTCACTCTTGAAGGAGGTTTCAATGAGGTTACACAGAGCCCCTGACAGCCTCAAAAAGATGTTTCAGGTTTCTCAATGTATTAAGATAGGCTATGCCTCCTCTAGTATATATCTCTATGGGTAAAAGCTTAGAATAATACTATATATAGAAGGAGCACAGGACCGTAAACACAATGTAATTCCACTGATAACACGAAAGCCGGTTGACTGGTGCAACTAAGTAATGCTGTCAACCTGACAACAATACATTATTTTAAATATTTGTCATAAATATCTATTAATGAAGAAAGATTGTAAAGAACAAATATAATATCTTAAAACACCTGCTGAGTATTTAATAAAACTGGTCTTAGATGGCAAAAGGGTGGCGGAATACAAGAATCTACATTTAGTTGACGAGGACTACTTTTTATATAATTTTAATAAATACGTTAAACTACAATTTAAAATGCATAAAATATTGTAATGCACCGTTATTTATATTAGTATTTTATGAATAATCAATCATTAATTAATAATAGAACATAATAATTCAGCAACCGGAAGTATTGCCAACTTTTTTTTAGTAAATTGTATATTGTAAGGGTGGCAGCATTACTTAGTTGCACCAGTGAACCGGCTTTCGTGTTATCCTTCTATATATAGTATTATTCTAAGGACGTTATTGAAAAGAAGGTTATCTTACTTGTTAGTATCACTGGCGTAAAGAGACTGACTCTTGATATAATTAATGACATCATTACTCAGCAAATATTTGACGCTCTCTCCCCTCCTCAGAGACCTTCGTATTCTTGTCGAGCTCACTTCATTAGGTATCCATTCCGTTACAATGGAGATGTTTTTCTAAAATAAAAATAACTTATTATATTATTCAAAGTTTACAATGGTTGAAATATTAACAATATGATGCATATATATAAACACTTTATTTACAAAATATAAATATGTGAGGCTGGCCTTATAATAAGGTTTGCTTACAACACAGCGTACTTATCAATCTAAAAAGACAATTGGTCAAATTACAACTAAGGGTTCAAATTAAAAATTATGTACATAAATTTACAAAACTTTACATCTATAGATAACAGACTTGTTATTCAACTTATTGTTGTACAGTTAATTTATATGATTAAATTTTATGAATAAATATGATGATTTATTATGCCTAATGAGTCAAGAATTATGTTTTCAGACAGTACGCGAATAAATTCTTGGTCTACACCGATCTTGTCGAAGAATTGTTTTGTTCTTTCTGGTATAGCCCCCCTCGAGCCAAACCACAAACCGTACACGACATAGTTTCTGTCTCCGTGAGAAGCTCTAAAATGTTCTTTATAATAACTAATGCTAATGCTATTGCTAAGTTTAAATGAAAATAAATAAATATAAGTACATTAAAATAATAAAATACAAAGGTAGAAGGAGAAAAAATAATAAACTGATTGCAATTAAATTGAATGTAATAATTACCATAGAGAATATATAATACAACCAGGAGTTATACACAGACCAGGAGGTATACCCAGACCAGGAGTTATACCTCAGAAATTGGTTGCTTGGATTCTGACACAAAGCTTTTTCTCTACAAGCCATCACGTTTTAATACAAAAAAGAAGAGTAATATTTATTATTTATTAGTAATAAAATCAAAAATTATATAGGTTTTTTTGTTATAGAAAAATGTAAAGGATTTTGAGATGGGGGTCTTTCTAACAATAGTTAATATAGTACTTTATTGTACAGTACATAGCAAACTAAGCGACTCCAGTAACTTAAGGAAGAAAATAGTAAAATTACCTGGTATTGATAAAATAAGTCAGATTCGTAGATAAATTTATAAGGGTTTGTGCCGTTCCTCGTGATAACTACTAAACCATGGTCTTTAACTATCGTTGAGATCTGAAATCAAAACAGCAATTATTAAAACTGGATTTAAATAGAGAAATATTAGTTTTACCAAGTAATACAATTTCACTTTCCTTTTTTCAATTTAAAGAAATTAAAGAATACTACTCCCCTAAAATAATGGTTAATTGGCTCTAATAACCCAATAATAGGAAACACTTTTCCTAAAGGGAGAAAAGTAACTTTTTCTCCCTTGGTAGTGAAAAGTGCTTCTTTACTCCCTAAAAAATAGTTAATAAACTTAACATTATGCACTGTCTGGAGATAAAAAAATACATTAAGCTGTAAAAAAATATTTTATTTAATTTTAAATAGTCAAAATAAGCATTTAGAGAAGGGGAATTCGTGAGAGAGAGGTGAAAACGGAATGTTCTAAAAGTTGGGTCGTTTGAGGTACAGATGGGAGTTTTAGTTAGAAATATCTTAAGGTCAACAGTTGCTTACAGTTGATAAAGAATATAAGGACTCAATCTTCAAAATCATTGGACCTATGGGCTTCTAGGGTTTACCCAAGAAGTCCTGTATTTTATACAGCAATTTATAACACAAGTCGTAAACGTTACGTACATCGGATTCATTCCATACACCTGGTATTCCCATTGATTCAAGTAGGTCGGCTCCACAGAGAAGTGTAACACAAACTGGTCCGTTAGATGCACTCTCGACCACGTGAGTGGCCCAGTCAGTAAGTTTACTATTTGAATCTTCTTGGTTTAAGGCTGCTGTCACTTGGTTCTGAAACAATTACAAACTTACATAAAACACCATACGTAACAACTAAATGTAATAATACCTGATATTATATACTACAGTCTATTGTTTAGTTTAAAAATCTTGACAGATCAGTTTAGACACCAGTGATTCTTAAAAAAAATCCCTGCAAGAAGGGAGTGGGAAAAAACTATGTAAACAAATCAGGTTATTTTACCCATATTTTCTTGGCGATGTTTTTTTACATTTCTTTTGTGTAGTTTTATTTTAAAATATCATTTTTAAGATTAATTTGAAAGTAGTTATCAAAACGATGTAATCAAAAGAAGAACCACAAACAAAGTGAACGATTGCCGAGAAGAAGATTTATTCCCTACAGCAGTTATTTTGGTAGGGATTTTTTTCTCCTTTTAAGTGAAAGGTTGGCAGAGGCTTCTCTGATTGGTCAAACCCCAAAATATTTATGACCTTGGGGATTTTTAAACTAAACGATAGACTGTAAATGTAATTAGATTTGATAATTTCTTTTTGGATTTATACAACAAAATTAAACTTATGTAGAACATATCAGATGCTCAAAGATTTAATACAGGCAACAGTGGATTTAGCTGAAAATTCACTGGGAAGAAGAGGAGAAATAAAAATGGGGCGGTGCTCTTCCCATTGCGGGTGACTGTGAAGCTGGTTGATTAAAAAATATCTGTAGAGGTTCTAGTCATATTACATACACCAAGAGCTGTTATCTCACTAAAAAATTTAATTTAAATAAAAATAATAAAATGCCTTCAGTTCCACACACAGTGGTAGATAGGCAACACAGTAGAACAAAACTAACCAGTTGATTTCAGCGATTAAAAATGTAAAACACACAACAAAAACAAAAAATTCAGTGCCTGTAAGATAATTATCAGTGCTGGATATACATCATATGGTCTATGGCACTGACGGCAACCTTAATCCAGTTGAAAGCCAGTTTTGTTCGTTAATAAAGAAATTAATAAGAAAAAGTTTTTTTTTTATCAATATCAGATATCAGTAATTCATAAATTTCTTTTATTCTATTAAAATAATTTAATCAATATTTTAGTCAATTTAGGCTTTTTAAGTACAAAAAAATTAGGTACGGGGTACCTTGGAATTTTCCCTCATCACATTCGCTTTGCTCGTCCTCAGAATATACAATTTGCCAAATTTATACTGCAACATGTCTTCGGACGAGCTTCGCTCGTCCTTAGATAGTAAATATATCAGTATCATTCTCAGCAGTCATCCATACAGCACTGACCACGCTCAATTTTTATGATACAACAAAAATTATGGATATAGTTGTCGTATTGAAACGAAACTTAGTGCACTTATTTATTAACTAAATGTATACACTTGGACTAAAACTCAATTAAATCATTTTCTGATTTTTTTACAATTTTTTTAAAAACTTACACAAATCAATCGATAAAAATTGATATAAATCTGATAATGAGATGAAACTTGATAAATATGTTAGTCTTGTACATAGCCACATGCGTGCCAAATCTTAATCCTATCAAATCAAGTTTTTTTTGCATTTTATGATTTTTCAATTTTTTCGCTGAGTCATTATTGCGGGTATACAAGTCATTCGATAAAAACTGAAATAATGCTGATAATGAAATGAAACTTGGCACACTAGTAGTTCTTGAATATGAATACGTGCACGTGAAATCTCAAACTGATAAACAAATTATTCTGTGTTTATTAAAATTTTGATGAGTCATAATAATGACTCATCAAGAACCCCACATCACTAATTTGTAATAAGAGATTAGTTATGTTAAAAAAAATCTGGATAGCACAACAACACCAACAGATTGATTTTCGAAACAAGTTTTTACTCTTCAGCGTAAATACTCCGGGAGATACGATGATAACAGACACACTCACATACAGACAGACACATAGGAGGTCTGGTCTAATCTTGTAAACTCATCCTGAGACGCTGAAAGCCCTTCACTTAAAATATTATTACGATAAAATAAACTGCTGAAATGGGTTTTGATGAAACTGATAAGAAGAATTCATGAACAGAATTTTACATAGCTGTGATTTACCAATAAAGGAAATATATGTAAAATACGGAAAACTTCAGAATTGTAAATACTTAATTTTTTGTATTGTGAATTTGTATTTTAATTATAAATATATCAAAATAATATAGTAATATTAGTAATATTTAGTAAAAGAAGATAATAAAGTTTATAATTGTTTGTGATTGAGAATTGCATGTATTTAAATTAATTAATTATAAAAAAAGTAAATAAGTTAATATGTGCATGCAATTTTAAAGCCCTACTAGGCAACCACAGTCCATGACTGATTTGCATGTTATAATTATGTTACATTATTATGTATTGTAATAATCTCTAAAAAAAGCAATAAATGGTTATTCTATTCTATCAAAATTTCTAGAGTCCTAAGAAAATAAAATAAAAATGCAGCCTATATGCATGTAATATTCATATGGAGCATGCAAAAAAAAAAAAAAAAAAAAAAAAAAACATAGGAGGTCTTAAAATGGATAGTTTCGGTAAAATTCTGGTTTTGAATATTTTTGCAAACACAATACTTTACCTGTATTATACTTATGGTTTAAATGAGGGAAAGTAAAAAATTATAATAAATTTAATAAAAATATTACAACAACAAATTATAAAAACTAAATAGAATACTACCTCTAAGTAAAAATACTGCAAGTAAGAATATATTATATAATATAATATATTAAGGACTTTTGTCCTTAAAAAATTGTTTCATACAGGATTGAGACAACCAGCTAATAACAATACCTGGTGTAAGGATGTAAATAAAAGTCTATCCACAAATAAATTTCAAACAATGTAATGATGACAAAACCGGCTTTCAACCTAATACAGGTCATCCTCAGTGCCGGTGAGAAGAAGCTAATTTTTCCTCTTGAGTCTTGTGGTTAGATTTGAGACTGGATGAAGACAGTCTCAAATCTAACAATTATTTTTCTATGTGTCTGCATCCAGTCTCAAATCTAACAACAAGACTCAAGAGGAAAAATTAGCTTCTTCTCACCGGCACTGAGGATGACCTGTATTAGGTTGAAAGCCAGTTTTGTCATCATTACATTGGTTGAAATTTATTTGTGGATAGACTTTTATTTACATCCTTATGGTAAAAAATCCACTAGCGCTTATAATTTAAATAATACCTGGTGATACTGAAGGACAAGTCTAGTAGGGGTGTAGTCTAATCGATTGGCTTCCCAATCGCTCAGATAAATCCAATCAGAATCCTTTAATGCTAATTTAACTAAAGAACACCTATGTGTGGATGATATCAAATCATTTTTCTTGTAGCTATCGTGTACGGGAGATATTATCCCACAGACTACTTGGTAATATCCACTTCTGTGGAGGAAATCTCGTGCCACTTCTAAAACATAAATAGATATTTAAATATTAATTTTAACCAATTTCCTCTGTAAAAGTTATTTTGCAGTATAAATAAATCTAGTACAATTTTTGTATCCTAAGAAATATTCAACTAATGATACATAAGGAGATATCATACAATTCAGAGGTATTCATGGAGATAAATCATAACAGATATTAGCAGTTGCAATAATTGTAGCAGTTTTACCTCCATAGTCATAAAATTCATTTAGTAGTAAAGACTGCAGGTGGGTCAATGTTAAAGTACCATTCTCTAGCTTTGTGTAGGAATGTCAAATTTGAAATTCTATCAAGTACATATGGACATGGGTATAAGACAAATCTAAAGAGTCCCCACACATCAAAATCTGTTCAGTAGATTAAAGTGTAGGTGTGTCAAGGTATAAAACTGCTGTTTGCTAGCTTAGTTTTTCGCTCCGGGTGCAGCGTAGGAATGTTAAATTTAAGATGTTATTAGGTAGGAATGGACACAGGCAAACGTAAAATCTAAAAAGTTCTCATACGTCAAAATCCGTAAAGTAGTATAGGCTGTTGGTGCGTCATCAAAAAGTGAATGAAGTCGTCAAAAATGCAATTTTTAAATCTATTTTTCTCTACTTCTATTTGGCCAATTTGAGTAATCTACAAGACACACTCTTTTGTTTAAAAGGCAAAATGCCATTAAAATTCAAATTTGCCACAATATGTTGAAATTAAAATTCCTGAACGTTTGTTCAAAAAACTTTGCAAATTTAATCCTGTTTTATATTAGCTGTAAAGTAACAATATCAGTCAAATAATTTATTTATTGTATACTTTAAAATAATAAACAAAACTGGACTAAGAATCCCATTAAAATTTGTTTTAAATTCAAGTACATACAATTTTTTCTTTTCCTCATTTATACCGTAGGTGTAGAAAAGTACTGTATTTTATTTTCAGATGCAAGTGACAAAGTAGTACAAATTTTGAAAAGTATGACCTTTCAATCTAAAAAGTAGGAAAACTGGCATCTCTGAAATCTTGTGCAAAATGGAGGGTCTAAATCAGGCTTAAGACACACAAAATAACTTTTATTTCCTTGACCTTTTATTTCTTTCTTTTTAACATTAGCAGATGTTTTGACAGCCCAGGATTTGGGAGGATGCTTTATTCCAAGCTGATAAAATTTATAAGGTGATTCAATTGGAGGGTTTTTATGAATAAAATATTTTTTTTTGACATGTTAGGTTATAGTCCGGAATTGACGTCATAGCCGGAATAAAGTAAATTTTTAATGTTGACCGCCTATACCAGGGGGGGGGGGGGGTAACTTAAATGAGGAAAAGTTTGGATTCGATTATCGCAAGCTACTAAAAATAGCGCTGCGGCGGACCGGTGCGGACAACTCATGAACTAACCCCAATAGCTTTCCAAAAATTACTGATTATTTTTTTATATTTAAATTTATGAATACCATGGCAATTCTTGGTTATGACAGCTACATTTATTATTATTATAAAAGGTTTTCTGTATGTATTTTTCACAAAAACGGTTCGCCGTTGCATGTTTTGTATTTCAAAAATTCAGAAACTAAAAGTAAATAGAAATCTTTTTAAAACTTCTAGAGAACGCTACTGATGGAAGATAAGTGTAAATTTCATTTAATTAATTTATTGATTTAGTCGATTTTATCAGGTAATTACAATTAATCACATGTATGCATCTTGCCGATGTAATTAAAATACATGCTGCATTAAATGCCAAAATCTATCTTCTACCACGTGTAAACTTTAGCCACTATTTCATTATTACCTGATTGAATCAATTAAATTAATAAATAATAATGCAATAATTAATAATAAAATAAAATTAATAAATAATTAATGCAATAATAATATCTTATGTATTATATTATTTATAAAATAAAGAAATTTGTTTAAAAAAAAAAAAATTACTTGAATGAAAAACTTAAAAATAATCAGAAGCGTTCTGTGTAAGATTAAAGTGGTAGGGTCAGTTAGATGTATAACTATACAAAGTGTAAAAATTAAATTTCAAACTGACTGTGGGCAAAAAGCGGGAAATTAAGACATGCCCACTCAATTGAAAGGTATGTCCACCGCCGCGCTAGTGTCGACCGGAATCCAAATTTTCCCACCATTGAGTCGACAGTCTTACTGTTTAAGTATCTATAGTCACTGGCCTATACCAAGTCCTGCAATGACGTCAATCATAACAACATCAGGTTATAACCTCCGAATGAGTTTGGTTTGTTTACATCCAAATGAATCACCTTCTAAATTTCTAACATCTTGGCCTTATTCATAGTATTTGGGAGGATACTTAATAGTTTATTCTATTCCACTACATCCAGAAAGCTAGCCTCATAATCTATCATCACAAATTGTGTTTGTAGTTTTTAGAAACAAGCTGAAGATCTAAGATTCTAACGAAGTTTGCGATTTTTATGAGATTCTAAGATTTCCTAGACTTTGAAAGGATACGCTTTCCTATTTATTGCTTATTAAACAAACAAATTGCAACATAGAGTACAATAATAGGTTGTTATCACTACTAGTAAAAGAAACTTACCAAACATTCGCAAGTGCATGAATGTAGGAGGATTAAACGAACCACAGGCCAATAGTATTACCTTTTTAGGTGCCATAATTTAAATAATTAATAACTAATTAATTTAAAATGATATAAAAATCAACACTTCTTCATTTCATCACGAGAAAAAGAAAAAACACGTGATAAGAAAATGACAGCCAGTGGTACCAACAAAAATCAATTTTTTGTCGACTTTAACATGTGTAGCTCACCCGTAACATTGTTGCTTTTATCATACTTAGCTTTATTAGTACATAAACAACCTAACGTAACCTGCTTTATATGCCAACAAAAAAAATTACGAAGAAATTTTTTATTATCTATTTATTTTGTGTTTTATATCGGTTTTAGTTTAAAATTTTACGCTACCAAAGATGGAAAGAACTTACGTAATTTATTTTATTTGTTTAATTTTTAAAATAGTTAATGGAGATATTGGTAATACGGATTTTATGAAGAGGGAACACTCATTGATAAAGCCGTATCAGGGTATGATGTTTAACTTTGTTCTGTTTATTTAATTAATATTTCCTGGTGTAATGAACTGCGTTGACTTCCTCTTTTATAGATATTAAAAAGTTTAGGATTTCCGTCGGTGACCGCTTCACAATTGATGTTAAATCTAACGTTTCGTAGTTGACGGCTTCTGGTATTTCGATGGCATATCTGATACTGCGTAAACACATACTAAATCTACAGATCATATTAAATACGGTTGAATATGATGTAAGTAACACGCAGAGGGAATCCAGTTTGATACACTAGTTTTAGGGATATGGAATGCAGACCCCTTTAATGTACCTTGAGAGCCGATTTTATTTAACGTATAACCCTTTAGACGAACTATTGTTTCACTTAAATAATACATTTTGTATCAAATAACTTTACAAATATTTCCTTGGTCCAACTTTATTATTTTGGAAAGAAATCACAACTTATATAATATATATTTTTTTTGTTTTTTAACTTCCTAATAACTTAAGTGAACCTTCACAATAAAAGGGACAATAATAAATTGCGTAGGCTTCTGTGGTGACTGCATCAATGTAGACAAAGAATCCGACTTTTCGCTTCCACTGTGGGAGGCATCTTCAGGTATGTAGGACATTATAGTAAATGATGTCCCTTACACAACCTTCAAGTAGATTGCGTCATGGCTTCAATCGTTTTCGAAGACAAGGTCAGAGACAGGTATAAATAGGGCCACCTTCGTCTCCATCTATAGTTCAGTTTAGTAGAGCATTGTGTTTTTTTATCCATGATGTCCTACATCCCTGAAGATGCCTCCCAAACAGGAAGCAAAACGTCGAATTCTTCATCTAAATTGACAAGGTCACCACCGGAAGACCTAAATCTTCAAAAGGCACCATGTTTTGGCAGGATCAGTTATTACGTCATCTGATTCAATTGACTTAACAAATACAGTGCAAGAACCAGATTGTATTAAATGTGTATAGAATGTGATTTCCCGTTAAATACGCTGTGTGTACATGACAAGAAACAGGTTAAATAAGGGTATTTCCTTTCAAAAACTTTTGTTTGACAGAGAGTATTGTTTTTTGATCCATTATGCCCTTCATCCCTGAAGATTCCTCCCCCTGTGGAAGTGAAGTGTTAAAGTCATTATCTATTTTACCTAACCAGAATCAGAAAAACCTTTTCTTGATGTTCGTAGGAGTGGTTTATGGTGTCTCCAGTTCCTATTTATATAAGTAAATCTTCTATATTACTTATAAAGATACAATTGACACAAAATAAATACTGTTTACTTTTGTCAATGAAGAACTTGTTTAAAACAAAAAAATAAATTCATTAAAAAAATTTTAGTCAGCTTGAATCTTTCTGACTAAAAATTTTTAGTCTTCCTCTTCAATTCTGAGGGAGCGATGTTTCACGCACCTTTAAGGGATTTCTACCAAAGACTACTTTGTCAGAGGGGGTAACATTTTTTCCCTTCATAGCTAATGGCCTGACCATAACCCTCATTATGCTTGTGCTGTAAGCTCACAGTCACCAGTAATGTACTGTTTTTTACTCTTGTTGTGTTATGTACTATTTGTTGTTTTAGGAGCCAAAGCATCTATACACTACTGGGATTTCCATGGTGCTACTATCGTTACTAATAACTATGTTAGATTAACTCAAGATGTGCAGAGTACACAAGGGGGCTTATGGAACTCTATTGTAAGTAGAAAAAGTAGCTATGATGTTTAGTAAAAACACACACTAGAATTAAATATATTGTCGACCGCAATAGTATAAAAAAATGTAATTAACTGGTTTTGACTTTACGGCATCATCAGACCTGTTTACATACTGAGTATTTTGGGTAGAAAGTAGGAGGAGGGAGCAGAGGAAGGAGTTATTGTATTATAATAAATAAATAAATCTGTATTTCTCATAAATTTACTATAAGGCGCGGTCGAATATCCTCGGCCTTCTAGAACCTTGGATCACCAACAAACTTTTTTTATAACTTTTTTTTTCAAAATTTTCAGTAATTAGCCGGATTTGTGATAAATGAAGCCTATTTCCGTAATCTGCACGCTCTTTTGGTTAATCTCAAAGAGTATTTACATTCACTCAACGATTTATTTTTAATCTAACTTGGTACATACATAACTACTGTTAGACGTCAATGTTAACAAATATGACATGTCAAAATATTGACGTCTAACAGTAGTTATGTATGTACCAAGTTAGATTAAAAATAAATCGTTGAGTGAATATAAATACTCTTTGAGATTAACTAAAAGAGCGTGCAGATTAAGGTAATAGGCTTCATTTATCACAAATCCGGCTAATTACTGAAAATTTTGGAAAAAAAAAGTTTGTTGGTGATCCAAGGTTCTAGAAGGCTGTGGATATTCGACCGCGCCTTATAGTAATAATAATAATAATAATGCCCGTTTTAGGGCCTTTCGGCCCTTCTGGGTATTCGCCCTGCGGGAACCACCTCGGGTGGGTCACATCTACTATGCTCAAAGTGAAGCTAAAGTTGGCGAAAGTTATTTTTAGAACAAATTCTATTCATAATAAACTGAGAGCAAAGCCGGGCTGTGAACCCCGGACCTCCGGTGCCAAAGTCCAGTACTAAACGACCACGGCTACTGAGGCAGATAAAACGGGAGCAGAGGATGGAGTTATTGTATTATAATAAATAAATAAATCTTTATTTCTCATAAATTTACTATAGTAAACAACAGAAATCGTCAAATTAAATAGCGTAATGAAAAGAAATTAACATTTTATATCATTGCATTGAAGTCTTCATCTACACATATAATAAATAAATAAATTTAGGAGATCGTCTGAAAAAAAAATAAGTGAAATTAAAAAACAAAATCAATATACTCTTGGAATGAGTAAAGAGCCTTGCTAATTAGTTTTGCTTGAATTTTTCCCTTAAGTTCAGTAAACGGAATTTGCCTTTTTTCTAATTTCAGTTTATTAAAGAACTCTATTCCCAAAGTCCTGTGGCCAACTTCTGATTTACTGAATCTATGCTTAGGAATTGTATAAGAATTTCTAGTAGGTGTGGTTAGGGGTACTGGTGGGAGAGGGTTAGTTGCAAAAGCAACTTATGCATACTTCGCTTTTAGAATTCTAATGAGTTAGACACAACAAAGCAGAGTGGGACATGACTTTGAAAAATAAAGAATCAATTCCCAGATTTAGTTTAGCAGTTTACTTTATACATTCCTGTTAGGTGTCTTACACAATTATATTAAAAGAAATCGTATAAGAAGTGATTAGATTATGGGGTGATTCCATAATTTCAAACTAACTGTATAAATAAAACCTTTTGATACGTTAACCTTCATTTCAATCCTGGCAGCTTTTTAGCTATTGTAACTAATTATTCTAACTTAGCTATTTAATTTTAATTTATTTAATCATTTCTTTATCTATGTATTGCATTGTATATTGCATGTATATGGAAATCATATTAGATTTGAATGAATAAAAACTAAATAAGGGAAAAATAGGACAATAGAACATAAATCAAATAATTACACCTAATTATTAGCTTTTATCTATGGTTTATTTACCGTTCGTCCTTGAATACGTAATGAGAATTGTATTCTCAAGTGGGTTTGTTATTGTAACCCCGTAAAATGTTTATATCTATTGAGTGCTCGATTGCTATACTTTATAAATTGTAAATATTTAAGCTTGAAGCTTTGTTATTATTTTATGTAAGCAATTATATGTCAATAAATGAAAAATTAATTTATTATGAACAAATTCTTACACAGCTTAAAATTATATACAAAAGAGTAAAAATAGTTTGATACAACTGAGTTATGTAAAACA
Organism: Microvelia longipes; assembly: GCA_018340805.1. Classification (NCBI taxonomy): domain Eukaryota; kingdom Metazoa; phylum Arthropoda; class Insecta; order Hemiptera; family Veliidae; genus Microvelia; species Microvelia longipes. The sequence goes on from JACMZG010001913.1 coordinate 6,539,907, forward strand.
TGAATAGTCAGCACAATATACAGTAGTTTAGTCCAATAGACAGTGGTTCAGTCCAATATACAGTGGTTTAGTCCAAAAGACAGGTCAATATACAGTGTTCAGTTCAGTGTTCAGTCCAATATACAGTGGTTCAGTCCAATATACAGTGTTCAGTCCAATATACAGTTTCAGTCCAATATAACAGTGTTTAGTCCAAGACAGTGATTCAGTCCAATATACAGTGGTTCAGTCCAATATACAGTGATTCAGTCCAATATACAGTGGTTCAGTCCAATATACAGTGGTTCAGCCCAATATACAGCGGTTCAGCAACAAAAGTTTGGAACCATTTTAGATGCATATTCTTATTGAATACCCACAATAATGAACCAAGGTCATACAGAATGGTTTAGCCCCCCTAAAGATTCATTGAGCCTATAGGCAAAGGTTGGTGGGGGAACCCTTTATTATATTGTATATTATAATAATAAAACTTAAAAAAAGTATATAGATCTGCCAAGGAAAGGACTCTACAGAAACTGGATCCAATACATAACGCCGGAATACGATTATGCACTGGAGCATTTAAAACAAGCCCAATACCATCTCTTCTAGTTGACGCAAACGAACCTCCATTACAACTACGTCGGGACCAACTTGTCCTTGCCTATGCGTACAGAAAGCTTCAATTCCCTCATCACTACGTCACACACAAGATACAATCACCAAAATACCACAGAAATTATGAAAGAAAACCTAATTTAACCAAACCGATCGGACACCATCTTGAAGACTTGATTAGAACGTATGAAATGGACAACTTACTAAAACCAAGTACATCCAAATACTGCATTGAAACTACAACAGCACCATGGCTTATGAAGAAACCACGACATCTCTATTCATTCAAATCTAAAAAGCAACACCTGGAAATAATATACCAACTTAACAAAATCAAACAAAATTACAATAATGCAGAATTTATATACACAGATGGAGCTAAAAACAACGAAGGCACTGGATACGCATTCACAACCAGCTCAGGTCAAATCGAACAGTTTAAGGGAATTAAACTTAGTTCTATAACTTATAGAACTAGAAGCTATAAAGAAAGGGCTAGAGCATGCCATAAAAAATTGCAAAAAGGACTTAATCATACTTACCGACTCTTCCAGCGGACTGCAAGCAATGAACAATATATACAGCCAGAACAACATCATTATAGAAATTAGAGAAAAGATAAGATCAAACAACTTAAATGTAAAGTTTTGCTGGGTACCTGGCCACTCTGGGATCCCGGGGAACGAAACAGCTGACAAGCTGGCTAAATCTGCTATTTCCAATGGACAACTTTCGGAAACTTTGGTGACAATAAATGACATTAAAGCAACCCTTAGACTGAAACTAAATAAACGGTGGCAACATATATGGGATTCCTTAGGTAACAACAAACTAAATTCTATCAAACCTATTATAGGGGAGTGGGGGACTTGCTATAGACAAAACCGACACGAGGAGACTGTCCTCTGCAGATTAAGACTAGGACACACTCGACTGACTCACAGCTATCTGTTTTCGAGGGACCTAGAACCGCCAAAATGTAGACTTTGCAACGACATACTTACCTTCAAGCATTTTCTAATCGACTGTACTAGGCTGACACAAACGATAACAAACCATAAAATTCCCACAAATTTACCTGACCTCTTAGGGGACGACGAAACCAATATCAAAAACTTATTTACTTACCTAAAAGAAACTTCTACTTTGGCTGAAATTTAAAACGTCATCAATTATTATTACCAACCTACCTTTTTATCCATTCTGCATTTATATAATTTTATTTATCCCTGTATTTTTAAAACACCCATTCTCTCATTTTATTTTAAAGTTTATCCCTTCTTCTAATTAGTCCTCAATAATTAATTAGCTAACTAATCAACTTAGTAATTTTTCTTATACTTTCTATCAAAAACTAACCCAATCAATATATAAAAACAGTTTAAATCCAAAACACCTTTACCTTTATGTTGTTTTCTTGTCTAACCAATGTTAATATAGTTGTTGCGTGGAGCTAATAATGTTTAATTAAGCTCCACAATAAATAAATAAATAAATAAAACTTAAAAAATTATTATAAAACAATTTTTATTTAAATAAATTGCCAACATTTGAAATTATCATTAACAAACTTAAATTTGTTTTTATTGTTTTAAATAATAATAATAAATAATCTAAAGTAGACAGTTTCTTGCTTTGGTCTAAATATGTACCATTGAAAAAAAAAATTCTTATAGGTATGTTGATCTGAAAAGCAATAAGTTCTGTATGACCTTGGTTCATATTTGTGGGTATTCAATTAGAATATGCATCCAAAATTGTTCCAAACTTTTGTTTTTGTTAACTGAATTTAATGTGAAATCTTCATAGAGATATAAACTAGAGTGGGCATAGCCTACCTCATTACATTGAAAGGCCTGACACATCTTTTTGGGGCTCTTAGGGGCTCTGAGTAACCTTATTGAAACCTCCTCCAAGAGTGTGTATAGGTTATAAAAAAAATCAATTGTTTTCGGCTTCCCGCACATTTCTTGTTTTTTGATTTGTGTTTTAACGCTCTATTGTACAATTTTCTGGAAGTTTGTACTGATTATATGATTGTATTTATTAGTGAGGTGGGTCAGGTTACTTTTTCGATGTTTCAAAATTTAATCAATAGGGCCTCTCTAGTAATATATCTCTATGGAAATCTTGGGTCAACAATTTTAGAAAAAAATCGGGTACGGGGTGCCTCGGAACTTTTCCTCGTCACTTTGGATTCACTACACTCATCCTCCTTACTGCGGACTCGCTTTGCTCGTCCTCCAGAATGTAAAATTTCTACTATAATACGTCTTCCTCTTCTCATAGTAAATACATCCTCTTCATCATTCCGAGCGGTCACCCATACAGCACTGACCACACTTGATGCTCCTTAACTTTTATGATCAAACAAAATCATGGATATACTAATAGTATTGAAACAAAACTTGGTGTACTTATTTAGTACGCGAAGGTGTACACATGTTCCAAATTTTAACTTAATTAGTTTATTTTCCGATGTTTTACAAGTTTATTTACAAAATTTACACAAGTTATCTGATAAAAATTGAACTAATGCTGATAATAAGATGACACATAGCACATATGTTAGTCTTATACAAAGCTACATGGGCTCCTAATCTCAATCTGATCTCAACATTTGTCCGCATTTTATTAATTTTCAAAGTTCAAAATGAATTTCAAAAATGCAGAGTCATTACTGCGGGTTATTGAGGTTATAAAAATATTTTCCAAATAGCACAACTACACCTATAGATTGATTTTTGTATAAAGCTTCAACTCTCACGCATAAATACACTGGGAGCTACGATGGTAACAGACACACACACACACATACAGACAACTTTGTGAGAACCACTCGGGAAGCCTTAAAAACATCTAAAACAGATCAATGAAGTTTTTGTTTCACTATTAAGTTTGTAGAACTTCCACATTATTGCACAAATAGTATAAACTATAGGTTTTAGTTCTACAAATATTAGAGAGACACAATTATTTATTTATAAATTGCGATATATATATATATATATATATTTCGACTAGCTCTGTAGTCATCTTCAGGCATTATCACAAAATGTTTTCTGAAAGATGACTATTATCACAAAACATGGCATTATCAGAATTTTTTGTTACTAAATCATCTTTATAGTGTTAGTGACTTTTTACTTTAAAATAAATTTACCTGATTGTTTTTAACATAGATTTAAGATTGTTGTTTTAACTTTGTTTATTAGACTCTTCAAACTGTGATACTTACATATGTTCTATTTATAAGTTATTTAATTTTTCTAGTCAATTGTTTTCTACATAAAATTTTTAGTTTATTTTTTAAAGGATTAAATGCTGTAATATGTGTTGTGTATGTTTTCATTGTTTTTGTGATGTCTCTTACCTTATTTTATTTATTATTACTTTAACTTTATATTTTACTTTTATAATCGATTTGATTGGGAAGGTCTTTGAGAAAATAATTAAAGCTCGTTTAGTAAATTTCTTCGACAAATGTGATATTTTTAATAAACAACAGTTTGGCTTTAGAGAAGGTCTATCCACTCAGGATGCTATTAATGCTATCACAAATGTAATTTATGAAGCTTTTGAAGCCAAAGAGGAGGTCATGACGTTGTCATGCAATCTCTCTAAGGCTTTTGACTGTGTCAGTCACGAGTTATTGTTGGAGAAATTGTATCACTACGGCATTAGAGGAACTCCTTTGGCTTTAATTGATTCTTATCTGAGACATAGAACTCAAATTACCCCCGAGCTGCCCCGAGTGCACACAATGTTTTTCTATTGCAAAAAAAAGCCATTAGAATTATTACAAAGTCTAAATATGATGCGCATTGTGCAAAACTTTTCAAAGAAAATAAGATTCTAACACTTTATTCAGCATACATTTTTTCAGTTTTAGTATACATTAAAAATAGACACCATGAATTAGATAATAATAAAAATCATGGTTATTCCACTAGATTTTATACAAATATAAATTTGCCATTCTCCAGACTTAGTAAGTCAAGTCAATCTCCGATGGTGAATGGAATCAAATGTTTTAATAAGCTGCCTACTAGTATTGTAGACCTTCCTATGGATTCCTTTAAAAAGGTTATTAAAGAAATACTAATTGATAAAGCATATTACTGTGTCAATGACTTTTTAAATGACAGTATAGTGTATCCTGAAAAATTGTAAACTGGTACCTTTTTAACTTAATAATATCTTACATAATTTTTATTTATTGTATTTTTTTACGTTTTAATTTGTATTCATGAATTGACTATTGTGAGGCCTTTGAATGTATGGCAACCACAAGCTTATAATAAATAAATAATAAATAATTATGTATTCTACATTTTTGACGCTATTATGCCATCTTTTGTATTATGTGCCTGGTTTAAAATAAAGAGAATTATTTATTTACGGTATAACTGAGGAAAATTAATTAGTACTGTGATTCTTGTAATTGGCATTTTTATTTTCTTCACAATAATTATTTAGATCCCCTAAGAACTCTTCCTCAACCCCTTGGTTTAGAACCACTTATATTGTTGACACTTTGAAAAATTCTATTTATAATCAAGAAAATAAAATTAGTCTCTTCATTGATGTAAATATATATTTAAAATAAAGTACAACTAACTTAAGGTCATCATCAGTGCCTAACAAAACAAATTACAAAACATTAAATCAAAAAGTTAAAAAAAATTCTTACAACAATAAATCAATAACAACAATTAATTAATAACAACAAAAATTAATAATGATAATAAATAAAGAAACTGATCAAGTATAAAACTTAATGGTGGGATGTTGTTGACTGTCATTAGACTATCCTTATTGTATGGAAGAGGAGACATTATTGTCTGTTACACATTTTTAACTTAGTTTTAGCCTTTTTTTTCATTTTAACGTTTTGTAATTTGGCACTGATGATGAACTTTAGTTGGTTATGCTTTATTTTATATAAATATACATAATTTAAGGGACTTAATTGGTTATTCTGGTCTTAATAAATTCTTTTAGCGATCATATTTTAAATCCTTTATTTAATTAAAATTTTTTAATATTAATCATTATTTATACATGTACGGCAGAGCCATTTTTTAAAAAAATATGAAATAATATAATAAAATTCAGAACAGGTTTTAAAAAAAAATTAATTAATTTAAAAAAATTTAAAAACTACAAGAAAATAAAATAGAAATTATTAATATATTTTCTTCAAATTTTTAATTTGTTATGGTCCCAGTTAGATTTAAACCTCTGTCTCAAATGAAACAAACCGTTTAATTTTTAACGTTTTCTTTCGCACCTCACCGGCACTGATGATGGCTGTTTACAGTTGAAAGCCGGCTCAGTAAATAAATTTTACATTTAGTGGAGAGACTGTTGTTTATATTTATTTATTTATTTATTTGTTATGGTTTGTTGTCTAGCCTTGCAATGCTCCGGCATGGGAGCTGCAGGTTCAGTTAAAGATTCATGGACATGGTAAGGAACTGTTCGGAGATGGTATGGCCATTTGGTACACAAAGGACAGGATGGTACCTGGCCCTGTATTTGGGTCCAAGGATTACTTTGAAGGACTTGCTGTTATTATTGATACGTACAGTAATCATAACGGTGAGTACAGAATATGTGTTAAATTTGTTATAGTTTATGTCTTTGTAGATGCGTTGAAAAAAGCTTTATGTTATTATGTCTTTGTAATCTTATTGAAAAAGTTATATGTAATGTCTTGCACCTCGTTTGGCGAGGAAAGCATGGGAATAAGAGAAAATAGTATCAGGTAGAACTCGAAAGAATAAGACTCGAAAACGAAGGAACTTGCCCCCCAACCGCACACAATGAACAATAGCCAGCTTTGATCAGCTTGGAAAATATGAGAAATAGATACTTAATATTTAGAAATAGTACCCGGAGTGAGAGAAGAAAGAACGGGAGGCCAAAGGGACTGAGAAGGAGTCCAGAGGGAAACCCTGCTTTTAAAGGTTCAAAGGGAAAACAGTGTTGTCTAACCCATAATAAGTATCGGAGAGGGCGCCGCAGGGGCCTCAGAGGTCCCCTCAGACCCCAAATACCTAGACAAAATCTGTAAGGGCTGGTTAAGAAAGGAATTGGAAAAAGAAAACTGGAAAAAAGGGATGAGTAAGAGAGCAACATGTTATTTTATATGTTAGAGAGTTATATGTTATTTTATCTTAGTAAATATTGAAAAAAGTTATATGTTATTTTATCTTAGTAAATATTGAAAAAAGTTATATGTTATTTTATCTTAGTAAATATTGAAAAAAGTTATGTGTTATTATATCTTAGTAAATATTGAAAAAAGTTATATGTTATTTTATCTTAGTAAATATTGAAAAAAGTTATATGTTATTTTATCTTAGTAAATATTGAAAAAAGTTATGTTTATTATATCTTAGGTAAATATTGAAAAAAGTTATATGTAATGCCTCTGTAGATGCTTTGATAAAAGTTAAGAAGAAATGATGTTTCGCTTCCACCGTGGGAGGCATTTTCAGGGGATTTAGTACATCATGGATAGAAATACAATACAAAACTGAACCCAGCACACATAATACAAGAAAGTAACATATACACAAAAATAATTAAAACAATAGGCTTTCTTGCCGACCATGTGGCTGCTAAGTGGCCACATGATTGTTGTCCGATAGCAGTTTGTCATATTACTGGGTTATGTAATTTGCACACTGCCACGATATAAGCAAATGTTCAAATTATTAAATAAACGTGATTTGTTTGCATTATGTTGTATATGTCAATCAATAAAACCAGTACTATTACTGATAACATGATGTAACTTATAAATGTCTGCTGCTACAAAATGAAGCTCTACTGCTAAACTGGATAATGATTTTGTTTTGCTCATCTTGTTACAGGTGAACACAATCACGGACACCCGTATATCTCAGCTATGATCAACAACGGTTCTCTGCACTACGATCATGATAGAGACGGTACTCATACGGAGCTGGCTGGCTGCGAAGCCAAGCTGAGGAATGTCCACTTTGATACAAACATCGCTATCAGATATGAGCAGGATACGTTATCATGTAAATACTCAACCTCACTATACCCGTTATTTTACCAAATTTTTAAAAATGAAACAGCACTTTTATTGGTCTAATATAGTAGTCCCTGAGCCGGACCTGAAAAAGTCCAAAAAAAAACAAATTTTTCTGAAAATATACCTTAAATTATGAAGAAAAGCATAGTCCTGACTATCCAGAGTGGTGCCCTACATATGATTGTACGGTGTGATTGTGCATGCTCAAAATTTTATAAAATCACACAAATTTCAGTTTTCTTGAAATAAGTGGTTCCCTGTGGATCGTATGGAAAACATGAATAGAACATTTTCAAAGCTGATAAAATTTCCAATAAAGCCAGCGTTCAATCATTAAAATCGGATAATTATAACCAAAGTAATGGCTCTTTCAAAAACACCAAAAAAAATGGTTAATTTATGCCAAGTCAGCGAATTTCTTTGAAAAAATATTGGCTTTTTGTACATTTTTTTGCCATTTAACAAATGTCATAACTTTAGTTGTAGTTATCCGATTTTGACAGAAAAAACTTTTATTTTATAGAAAAATTTATCAGCTTTAAAAAATGTTCTCTTCATGTTTTGTTCATGACCTACAGGGGACCACTTATTTGCAAGAAAACTGGAATTTGTGCTATTTTCTAATATTGGCCTGGCTCTTGGACTAAAGGTATAATTGGTATTATACCATTTATAAATAAATAAAGTTTGTCTTTCCACAGATGATTTATTATTATAAAACAAAGCCAGCTTTCAACCTGAACGGTCATCATCAGTGCCGGTGAGATGAGTCTAGATTACTTTTTTAGCCCGTTTCTGAGGCACTGATGATGACCGTTCAGGTTGAAAGCTGGCTTTGTTTTATAATTATAAATCATCTGTGGAAAGACAAACTTTATTTATTTATAAGCTTATTCCACATCTCGGTATTTATCGGATACCATTTATATTATATTACTCATTATATTATGTATTATATTACATTATATTATGTGTTGCATTTATATTATATTACTCATTACGTTATATTATGTGTTGCATTTATATTATATAAATGCGTTGAATTTTCATATCGATCCGAACATTTTTGCTGTTTTATTGATGATGGTTAATGATGTCATAAAAATTATTCAGAAGGTAATAATAATAATAATAATTATTTGAAAACTATTACTAAGTATCATGCAAATAAGTCCATTCATATTTACATAACATTATACTAGAAAAATACATGATAGTGTCTTTAGTTTTATAATAATACTGCTATAAAAATACTAATACTAATATTTATGTATAGTGTACATATAGTGTGTGTGTAATGTATAGTGTCTTATGTTACTAGGCTGTGAAGTGAGTATTTTTCTTAGCCACTGCAATTATATTTACTACTGAGCAGACAAACGATAAATATTGAGACAAACGACAATATTCAAGAAATTGTTTTAGCTTATTTTGTTGACTTCTCTAAGGCATTTGACAGTGTTCAAATAGAAATTTTAAAATCAAAGTTAGCATTTTATGGTTTTGATACAAAATCAATAAATTTGGTAATATCATACTTACTTGGGTGGGTACAATACATTGATTTAAATGGTGCTCAATCTGGTTTCTTAAAAATAAAACACGGAGTCAGACAAAGGTCTGTGTTGGGACCTATTTTATTTTTAATTTATATTAACGACCTTCCCCAAGTAATGAGGCACTTAGTTGCAGCAGCCTTTCTGTTTGCTGATGATTACGGTATAGTCCTTTCTTCTAAATCATCAGATGATTTAGAACAACTAAAATCTAAAGCCATGAAAGTTTTAATTGATTGGTGCAATGCTAATAAAGTCAAATTGAATGAAAATAAGACTGTTAACTTTATGTTTAATTTTAAATCGAATGATCTTCATTCTTTTAAATTTTTAGGTGTTCACATAGATAATAAGTTATCCTGGGAACCTCATATCACACACTTAGCCAAGAGATTAAGTACCAGTGTATATATGCTTAGGAAAACCTCCTCATCTTTGTCTCTAAATTCATTGAAAACCATTTATTATGCTCATTTTTTCAGTATTTTATCTTATGGCACTATGATATGGGGAGAAGTGCCCCCAGTGTTAATAGACTTTTTATTATTCAAAAAAGAGCACTTAGGGTTATGTTGAAGATTCCTCCTAGAGAATCTTGTAAGAAATATTTTTTAAATAATGAAATGTTAACTATCTATTCTCTCTATTGCTATCAGATTCTTTTATTTATACATAAAGCTAGAACTTCCTTAACAACTATAGAAAATATTCATTGTTATTACACCAGACAGACTGGTCAATACTCTGTGGAAAGGTATAGGCTAACAAAGACAGCTAAGTACAACTCAATTCAAGCTGGACTTAAATTATACAATGTACTGCCTAAAAAAATTAGAATATTAAATGAAAATGAATTTAAAAAGAATATTAAAGTAATATTGCTTCAAAATCCCTTGTACTCTATTTCAGAATTTAAAGAAATAAAATTTGATTAAAGACCTACCCCACATCCTATGCCACATCTATTTGATGAGGGCTTTTTATTTTAAATAGTATTAAGTGACGATGTAACTTTTGTGCATTTATTGTATTTTATGTTAATAAAGATTTATTTATTTATATTTATTTATATTTATTTATTGCCAAGGTTAAGGATATTTGCCAACTGCGTCAATTAGGATGGTCCAATTGAGCTGAACCGGTCCCAATCGTTTTAGAATACATTCCACCATACAAAGTGACTTTAAGGTTCTTCCACTTTACGGGCCTGCTTACCTTGTTACCAGGGTCAAACAAGCCTCCCACACCCTCTAGCACTACTGCACCCATCAGCTATCGTAGAGATCATTGACCGTATAAAAAATTACTTTCGACTTCTTCCAAAATGAAGCTGCCTCACTTGTTTGCGCTGTATCTTGTTTGTGCTGAAAGAATCTCGCTTACCTTTTTTTTGGAACGGAGGTTCCCATCAACAAATCACGTAACCTCATAATTAGTTAAGGTTGTATCTTCTTTGATCGTGAGGATGTTAAAAAAATTAATGATTTTTTGTTTGGTTCCAGTGTTTACCGATGTAGACAATAAAGGGGAATGGAAGGAGTGTTTCAGTGTCAAGGGAGTGCGATTGCCAACTGGATATTACTTTGGTTCATCAGCTGCTACCGGGGATCTGTCTGATAATCATGATATTTTAGCCATTAGACTCTATGAAATTGATAATCCAAAGGTATATATTGTATTTTAAATTATTTTAATGACATTAATGATATATATATATATATATATATATATATATATATATATATATATATATATATATTTATTTATTTATATATTTATAAACTATCTGAAAAATATAATAAGTTTATAATTAATAATGAAAACTTAAATTTTAAGAATAGCTAGGCAAGTAAATCAAAATATAAGTAAAATATCAAAGAAGTAGCAGAACACTCAATTTGTGATTCAGTCGATCCTAATAATTTCAGACCCATTTCACTAACATCAGTAATCAGGAAAGTCTTTGAAAAAAATAATTAAAGCTCGTTTAGTAAATTTCTTTGAAAAATTTGATATTTTTAATAATCAACAGTTTGGATTTAGAGGAGGTCTATCCACTCAGGATGCTATCTTTAATGTTATTTATTATGCTTTTGAAGCCAAAGAAGGAGTAACGTTGTCATGCGATTTCTCTAAGGGATTTTGATTGTGTCCGTCATGAGTTAATGTCTGAGAAATCGTATTACAACGGCATTAAAGGATCTCCTTTGCCTTTAATTGATTCCTATCTGAGACATAGAACTCAAATTATCGTTTTCATTGGAGGAACTAGTTCTATGGGGGAACTATGTATGAGGTGCCTCAAGGCTCGGTTCTTGGACCTTTGCCTTTTTATAATTTATGTCAATGACCTCCCCGATAATGGTAATGTGAGTCGTAGGTTTGCTGACGATTCCACATATGTAATCAAAGGGCTTGATCCCAAAGTAAATAAACAAATTATGGAATATAATGTTACCGTAGCTTAAAATTGGTTTATTTCTATATTAACTTTAAAAAAGATAAGAATCAATTGATAACCCATACCTAAAAGAGTAGTGGCAATGAAACAAGTATAGTTTCTCTCCTGGCTCAGAAATTAATTCAAGTTGCTTCAAGTCATCATCCTGCCACTCTACCAGCCAGATCTGGCAGGAAGAATCAACATTCATCCATGATGTCCAACAATGATCTGTAAGAGTAATGGCAATAAAAATAATAAACAGTCGATTAAAATCCTAGGGCTATCAATTGATTGTTCTTTTAATTGGAAAATCCATATCAATGATATAAGTAGTAAACTCAGTTCTGTTTTGTTTATGCTTCGAAAGCTTAGCGCTACTGTTGACTTGAAAACTTACAAGCTGGCTAACTACACCTACGATTATTATATGGCATCAGAGAATGGGGAGCTGCCCCAAGTGCACATAATGTTTATCTATTCAAAATAATGCCATTAGAATTATTACCAAGTCTAAATATGATGCACGTTGTGCTAAACTTTTCAAAGAAAATAAATAATAATAAAAATCATGGTTATTCAAATAAATCCGGTCTTCTCGTCGCCATCCGTTGCTTCTAAAAGCTTGACTTTTTTGGTAATCCACAGAATAGGAAATTATTTTTGCCATATTTTTTGGCATAAGATTATAGTAATGTAATGATGCTTACTGGCAGAGTCCTATTTCTTCAGCACATTGTGGTACACAGCACGTCCTTGCCAATGCATGGATTTCTCTTATTTTTCCAAGCTGATCAAAGCTGGCTATATTGTCTCTTGTGTGTAGTTGGGGGCGTTTTCCGTCATTTTCGGGTCTGATTTAATACGTCCATAATTCTATTCAAACTTGATTTTCAAATAATCTTATTCTATTGGGTGTAATCTGATATTATTTTCTCTCATTCCCTATTCCCCTGCTTTCCTTGCTTAACGAGGTGCCGTATTGTTGGTTTGTTGTAATTTATTAATACATTTTTAGGCTTACAATGAAGACAGGTCTAAAATCATCCCCTCTGCTGCGCAGTTTGAGCCACCTAGAGGTATGATAATTAATTATAATATTTTTGGTAATTTAATACAATTAAAATATTTAACCATCCCAGAAAAAAATCACAAACATGGTGACAGATTTTAATGAATTTTTGTTGGGGGATGTAGTCTAGTTTAGCATTTGGTCTGTGTCTACAGGTACCCCCGGTACAGTACCAGTACAGGTGCCTAGAAGAATAAAATCATGTATAAGGTACCTCAGAACTTTTCCTCGCCAATATAGAATCAACTAATTTATATTGTATTTTCATACTGGCTTTGCAAAGACTTATGTTTACAGTTAAGTCTTTTTAAGAGGATTATTTGCTGAAAACTACTTATGTAAAAGAGTGCTGGTTGGATGGAGTGGGCACTGCTATGGATCAGTGTTGCCAAAGCAATTAACCTGGACTTTAAAAAACCAAAAATCTACTTTTATGTTAACTTTTTCGGGGTAAACTGATTTTAATTTGTTGTATATTTTTTTCAGAACACATAGACGACCCAAAACCATCGTGGTCTGGCACCAAATTATTTCTAGTCTTGCTCTATTCTCCTCATAGTAGCAGGAATAGCAGGCTGTTAATTTTTTCGGGATAAACTGATTTTAATTTGTTGTATATTTTTTCAGAACACATAGACGACCCAAAACCATCGTGGTCCGGCACCAAATTATTTCTAGTCTTGCTCTCTTGCTCCGTTCTCCTCATAGTGGCAGGAATAGCAGGCTACATGTACTACCAGCAGTATCAGGAGAAATCACTTAAGCGTTTCTACTAATAATCTGCGTAGACTTCCGCCTTTAATGTCATGAAGATTTTTCGCCGGTGATTGAATCAATGTAGATGGCAAATGTTTAGGTTTCTACTGTGGGAGGAAATATCAGCAGTGAAGAACATCACGGATATAAACACAATGATTTATAAAACTGAACGGGAGATTAAGACGAGGGGGGTTATCTAACTGAACTGAAGATCGAAGATGAGAGTTGCCTAAGATTTATAAAGCATTGTGTTTTCATCATTGATGTTCTATATCGTGGAACATTTATCTTCCACAGTGGAACCAAAATGTTGGATTCATCATCCACATTGATTGCTTCACCACGGGAAGACCTAAATCTTCATTTCTATTAACTTTACCAATGAAAAAGGATAATTAAAAAATGGATTGGTTGATCTCATTAATCTTCCTTCATACATATGAATTTAATTGGATATTCCTTTATACATATGTTTTAATTGAATACATGAATATTCCTTTATACATATGTTTGTAATTGTATATTCCTTCATACATATGTATGCAATTGAATATTCCTTTATACATATGTTTTAATTGAATACATGAATATTCCTTTATACATATGTTTGTAATTGTATATTCCTTCATACATATGTATGCAATTTAATATTCCTTTATACATATGTATGTGATTGAATATTTCTTTATACATATGTATGTCATAGAGGAAGGTATACTAATCAGTGATGCATGTAATTAAATATTCCTGTATACATGTGTTTTAATAACACATGAATATTCCTTATACATAGTTGTAATTGAATACATGAATATTCCTTTATACATATGTTGTAATTGAATACATGAATATTCCTTTATACATATGTTGTAATTGAATACATGAATATTTCTTTATACATATGTATGTAATTGAATATTTCTTTATACATGTGTTTTAATTGAACACATGAATATTCCTTTATACATATATTGTAATTGAATACATGAATATCCCTTTATACATATGTATGTAATTGAATATTTCTTTATACACGTGTTTTAATTGAATACATAAATATTCCTTTATACATATGTTGCAATTGGATACATGAAGAATATTCCTTTATAAATATTTTGTAATTGAATACATGAATATTTCTTTAGATACATTGAATACATGAATATTCCTTTATACATATGTTGTAATTGAATACATAAATATTTCTTTATACACATGTTGTAATTGAATACATGAATATTCCTTTAAACATATGTTTTAATTTAATAAAGTAATATTCATGGTTTCAACCTCGAAAGAGTTACTTCACTCGTCTTTAGCAATGGCTTAAACTCAAGAGCTCGAACTTATACAAGTTGTTTTATGTTTTGTCATGGCATAAAGTAGCACTGGCATAACTTTAAAGTATAAAACATTGTACTTTAACTAAACACAAAATTTTTGGTAAGAAAGCTTATATTTTAATAAATATTTGTACAAAAATTAAAAAAAAAAATTAAAAGTTGTTTAGTGAAACGAAAATTGTTTATTATAAATCAAGAGTGAAATTTTATATTTTTATTAAGAAAATTAAACAATGAGAGCTGGTTCACAGTACCTTACAATTTGAATTATTTTGAGTTATTCACACAATTATGATCAATTGACAGTGTGGGAAAACAGTGTTTAGGGACTTAAATAGGATATGAAATTTAGGGTGTGGTTTCATATACAGGACACTAAGCTCATTGGCTTCCTTGATTTATTTTTTCTATATGTTAACTTATTATAACCATGTGAATTACCATAGATTGATCATATATGTCAAAGAATATAATATTTATACTTTTACAATGACATCAAATATTATAAGCGATGTTCTGAAGAATAAAAATATTACATTGAATTTGTCCAAACAAATATATCTATAAATAAATTCGGAAGTCCATTGTGAACAAGTGCTTATATGTAAGTTTATATACTTTTAGAAAACGTTGCAACCATTATATATATATATATATATATATATATATATATATTATATTATATTATATTATTATATATATAATATAATATATATATATATAATATATATATATATATATATATATATATATATATATATATATATATATTATATATATATATATATATATATATATATTATATATATATATATATATATATATATATATATATATATATATATATATATATATGTGTATATATGTATATATACATATACTTGCACCCATAATATTTTTGTCTTTAAAAATGTGTTGACTCAAATATGGCCTCAGAAGCCAAAAACTACTGCTGATATTATATTACTGCTATTTAATTAATTATATTTGAGTCAACACATTTTTAAAGACAAAAATATTATGGGTGCAAGAAAAAAGTCTCTCCACAAAAAAAATATTTTATTGCCAAAGCGCTTTTAACCTAGCATGAGGCCATCATCAGTGCCTGTACAAACAAGTCATAAAAAAAACTAAAACTAATCAATTAAATAAAACAAAAAAGTAACATAAATACAAAACTAAGTATAAAAGATAGCAACAAAATAAATAAAAAAATAATAAACAGAACAAAAAATATAGGGAATATACAAATAAATAGGTAATTAAATAAACAACAAATAAATAATTAAAGAAATAATAAAAAAAATTACCTTAGAGTAAAGATAAAATTAATAAATCGTGAGAGAACTAAAATTAAAAACCGCAAATAACTACTTCTTCCTCTTAGTAAAAGCTCGGTGAGCCGTGTAAGACTAACTTGAGGTGGGGGAGGAACCTTCAGTTGAGTATGAAGAAGCGGCAAGCTGTCCCCTCTTATGATTAAGTTTAAATCGCCTACATTGTGCTGAGTGTGCAGTATTTCAAGTTTTTCGGAGAAGTCAAGTTTCCGTCCCTTATCAACAATGTAAAAAACCGGCTTCGTGAGGTCCTTCCTTATGTATGTTCTTCAGAACTTATATGTTGATAAATTTCAAATTGTTATAGTACGACACACGGCTAAAATCAATTGACAGCGCGCCAAAAATCTGTGAGGGCAAGAATTCTATTGGTTCAGACCGACCCCGCTCTTTCCCCCTCCACCTCATGCCAACCTCGGTATAAAAAAATACCTTTTTCGTAAATAAAATCATAAAAAAGCAACACTGGTTGTAAATATTTGTAACCTCTTGTCGCTTTTATTGTGCTCATTGATCTGCGTTTCGTTTCGTTTCATTCCAATCTTGTAATATTGAGAGTTGTAATATGATCTGAGTGCCTATATTTGACGCATGGACATTGACGTATTCTTTAAGCATTTCTTGCTATTTGAGTACAGGGCAGGTTCTGTGCTCTGTCAACCAAAAGACAGCATTTTTTTTGAAAATGCCACGTCTTTCCATAGATGACAGTCTTAACTTTTTTAAGTTTTGAATGCATATTGTGTCATATTATTTTTATAATATGAAACAATACGCATTCAATTATACAAACTTGACACAAAAAAGCAGTTTGTTTTGGAAAAAATTAATTATAGCTGACGATTTATTTAAATCGTCAAACTTTTATCGAAGAACTATTATGATCCATTGCATTACGTAATTAACAACTTTAACTCCACTTAATTCATACTTCCCGAACAAATTTAAAGCAAATTAGTTGGAAATTTATAAGATACAACAATATTCCTTCTTAAAAAGTAAATAACTAATTTTTAAAAATAAAAAAATACGATATCAAATAAAAACAAATAATAAAATTCAAAACATAACCTGACTTTCAGTGTTGCCAGAGTAGGGATTTTTTTTTGTTACATAAAAGAAGGGATTTTTTTTATTAAAAAGAGAGGGTTGAAAGCATTGAGATTTTGGCGGGGTGTCAATTGATTTTAGCCGTGTGTCGTATTATAATCAATTTCATCTAAACAAAAATATTATTAGTTCTAACTTGGCAACACTGAATAGTCAGGTCATATTAAAGATAATATAACCCTAAACAGCAAGATTGCCAACTTCCTTCTTCTAGACTCATCTTTGACTGACTAAGTCCCCTAAAATAGCGGTAAAAAATGGAAATACATGACACTCCCTCCCGTCTATTTATAAATCTTTACTTGTTGCCAACTTCCTTCTTCTAGACTCATCTTTGACTGACTACGTCCCCTAAAATAGTGGTAAAAGTGGAAATACATGACACTCCCTCCCGTCTATCGACTCTCATCCCGACATCTCAAAACTGCACAGCATAGCATATTTGTTGTTTTATTTTCATTGAATTAAAAATGTGCCAAAAGAATGAAAGTCACCACCCTACAGAGTCAAAAAACTTGGAGCTCTGCTATGTTTAAAAATTTATTGTATGAATTTATGTTACACAAATACTAAAAATATGTACTTATGGCTCATTGAGTTTAATAAGGATAATTAAAAAGAATCTAATATAAATTATATCAAAAGGAAAAACTAAAAAAAATCAATCAATGTACACTAATGGCAAGATGTTAGAAATTTATAAGGTGATTCAATTCGATGTAAACAAACCAAACGCATTCGGAGGTTATAACCTGACGTTTTTATGAATTACGTGTGACGTCATTGCAGGAATCGGTATACGCGGTCAACATTGAACATTTACTATTTATTCCTGCAATGACGTCAATTCCGGACTATAACCTAACATGTCAAAAAAATTTGATTTCATTCATAAAAACACTAATGGTTGTAAAATTGACAAATTGTCATAACAAATATCTAATAATTAAGTAAACATAGTATACTCGAGATTTTCCGTCACACCGGGAAAAACGTTAGTAACTGATTATAACCAACTCTATTTACTTAAGAATTTTACTATTTTCTCCGCTAGTTTGGGGGATGCTGCTACCCAACAACTAAATCACTAAAGCTGAACCCCCTTGGTTCATATTAGGATTTATAAAGATTTGTTTTTTTCCTGTAAATAAATTTAACTTTAGTTCCATTTATTATTTATTTTCTCTTAAAAGTAAGGCAAAATCATAAGTAATGCCTGACTTAAACAGAAGAAAGTAAGTTCTGGACCTCTATGACATCACATTACTGAATCAATAATTATTTTTACATGGTTAGTAGCAGTGTGTTTCCTCTGTAAAATATCGGCTAAAACCAATCAGAACCCAGTAATCTTCCGGGTGCCGGAAACTAATAGATATACTTTAGTTGATTTCAATCATACATTATGACACTTGGCTGTAAAGTGCTTACTTTATTGCTGATTTACAAAAATAATAAAAAAAAACAATCATGTTCCATGTAATGAATTATAAGTATTAAGAAATTGATCAGCATCACAGCTCCACTTATTTACGAAACATTAATTTGAAGTCTACAGTCTATCGTTTAGTTTAAGAATCCCCAATGTCATAAATATTTTGAGGATTGACCAATCAGAGAAGTCGCTGCCAACCTATCCCTTAAAAAGAGAAAAAAAATCCCTACCACAATAACTGCTGTAGGGAAAAAAAACCTTCTTCCCGGCAATCGTTCACTTTGATTGTGGTTCTTCTTTTGATTACATCGTTTTGAAAACTACTTTCAAATTAATTATAAAAATGATATTTTAAAATAAAACTACACAAAAGAAATGTAAAAAAACATCACCAAGAAAATACAGGTAAAATAACCTGATTTGTTTACATAGTTTTTTCCCGTTCCCTCCTTGCAGGGATTTTTTTTTTAAGAATCAGTGGTGTCTGTCAAGATTTTTAAACTAAATGATATACTGTAGGCATAGATTAGGTTTTTGTGACACTTTATAATCGTGTGACTATAATTGCATCAACTATTCACGTTTAGCAAAACTCAGTTGCATCAAATAATAAAGGGTTTTTGTGTTTCGCCTGCCATGTAATAATTTAAATAAAAATCATTAAGAAAATTATATATGGGTGAAAAATTTCAGATCTACCAATATTAAAGCCTTAAAAATCCCCATATTTTTATGGGCCTAAACATAGTCCTAGACTTTTGAAAGAGTTGATAATTGTGTACAATATTCCCAATAATCACCTCATTTAGTTTTGATGGGATTTATAAATTATAATCCCTTATTATAATTAAAATAATTATAATAAATTATAATTATAATACTTGTATCTAGGGATTATACTTGTATCTATTTGTAAAACCAAACAAGAATCCATGTAATTATTCTTTTTCTCTATCCAAACTAATCATAATTAAATATTTTGATAGCAGAATAGTATAAATTGTAAATAGATAAGTTTTTCATATTAACTGTAAAGTATTTATATTAGTATCAAATTTACTATGTAAAGTCGACTGTATCTTTTATAAGGTTTTTAGGTTGTTTCTTTATTTATTGTAGTGTAAGGATTTAATGTATGTATTTTTTTATCTAAAATATTAAGACCAAAATTATTGTTTACTTAAACTTATACTAGTATAGAAGGAGCATACCTTATTGATAAACAATATTGATATAGTTGTTAATTTATTTAAAGACACTTGATGGGACTGAAATAACAACTTGTTACTTCTTTAAATGACTATATTTCGCCTGACCCCAGGCATACTCATGTCTACAAACAGAATAAATCATTTAAAATAATGTTAGGATAATCTAACTTAGTCTAAAAATCCTACTTCTACACATAAATCTCAAACTGTAATGGTAATAATCCCAGTGCATAAAAAATAATATAAGAATATAGTACAAAATTAATTTCCAACTGGATTAAATAAAACAACTAATAAAAACTATAAAACAAGTATTGAAGTAGTTAGCTTGCTTGTTTTATAGTTTTTATTAGTTGTTTTATTTAATCCAGTTGAAAATTAATTTTGTACTATATTCTTAGATTATTTTTTATGCACTGGGATTATTACCATTACAGTTTGAGATTTATGTGTAGAAGTAGGATTTTTAGACTAAGTTAGATTATCCTAACGTTATTTTAAATGATTTATTCTGTTTGTAGACATGAGTATGCCTGGGGTCAGGCAAAATATAGTCATTTAAAGAAGTAAGAGCTTGTTATTCCAGTTCTATCCAGTGTCTTTAAATAAATTAACAACTATATACAATGGTGACGAATACTAATAATATTTGATATAGTTGGATAACTTGGAACAATTTTAAAAATCAGTTATGTGGCATCTTGGAACTTTTTCTTACCACATCCGATTGGCTAGGCACATCCTAACTTCATTGGGCTCTCTTTGCTTGTCCCCAAGCTAAGAGAGGTTAAATTAAATAAAATAAATACATTTGTTTTAAGAAAGAGGAAGAAGTCTCTCCACAAAAATATATTTCTTTATAGCAAAGCGCTTTCAACCTAACAAGAGGTCATCATCAGTGCCGTTGAATAAAGAAGAGGGTGATAGATGAGTCTTACAGATCAGATATCAAAGATAGACTCACATTTGTTTTATTGCTAGCAGTCACCCATCCAGGCTCTGACCTTGCAACTATTGACAGTTTTGCCAACTTTTCGTGTTGTTAAGGCATTAGTTAAGTCCTCTAAAAAAGTGGTTTTCATGTAATCAGTAATGCTTCTTCTATATTTAGTATAATTTTAACATGGTGCCCTTTAAAATTTCATTATTTACGTCAATATGCTCTCTATTTTTTTTTAGTTTAACTTACTTAAGACTAATTAACCTTTAAGTAAAGAAATATATAAACCAAGTAGGGAAACTCGTATACTAACCTGTGTGAAAACATTCAGACATGTGTGAACAGTTGATAGCTGGCTCAAAAAAATAAAAAAATAGCCAAAATTGAAATAACTGTGCATGATCCTTTTAGGATTTAGATTTTTTTTATTTAATTTTATTGGCAAAACTGATAACATTAGGTGAGTTTTTCTTTTTATCGTGTTTTTGTACTTGTGTACGTTTTTTTAAAAAATATGAAAATGGTTCAATTGAGTTGAAATTTGGCACAAGGGTATATTATTACCTAATAAATAAGTGGATTATTAAAGTTAATTAGCATCGAGAGTGGTCAGTGCTGTATGGGTGACCGCTGAGAATGATACGGATGTATTTACTATCTGAAGACGAGCGAATCGAGTCCAAAGCAGGGAGGATGAGCGTAGCGAATCTGATTTGATGAAGAAAAGTTCCTAAGTGCCCCGAACCCGATTTTTTATGATACAGTTTATAAAAGGTCATTAAATATGGTCTAAAAATCTTTGGCCCCCATAACCTATTTTCATAACTATAACTCTCAATAATTTTGGTCAACTTGTACAATTCTGTACCATTTTAATTAAATTACTATTTCAATGTGTGTTATTTTATTTAAGACTGTAATTTACATGTAAGTATAATAAATATTTGTTAAAAATTTAATTATTGTCGTGTCTTTTTAATTTTCCTCATTTATATTTAGGTATGTTGGAAGAGTCACCCGTGGTGTAGTGGTTAAGGTTAGTGGCCAATACACAGAATGAATAGACTTTAAACTTCCGAGTTTATTTAGTCATGGGTTCAATCCCAGCACGGGCCTCTGGGATTTTTATGAGAGGGGTAAAAATTCTGCGTATCACGTCCTTCAGAAGGGACGTGAAGCCGGTGGTCTTGAGCCTCTGGGTTGTAAGGTACTTGTTAAAGATCCCTTACCCTAAATGAAACCCTAAAAAAATGGGTATAGGCAAAAATTTAGGACCCTCATAGTTGATTTATTATAAAACTATAGTGTGTCTGCCTTATAGTTAAAAGTGTATAGAGGTTTGGTTCAACAGCGAGGGCACATGTTGTTTCTAGTTTTCACTAGGCTATAGAGTCAGTGAAAATATGAATGTATGACAAAAGTATGAGAGGAACCATAGAAATTCACGGCTCTTCTGCCTAGATTAGATGAAATATACCTACACTTGAAATTAAAAGGAGTAGAACACTATCTTAGGGAGCTGGCAAAAAGGGCCCAACAACTTGGCCTACTTGCCTGGTAGTTACTATCACTACCCCCAATATTACTACTGCTACTAGGTATGTTGGAAAGTATTATGTCCTTACTAAATCCCAAACCAGGATTTCATCTGAATTATCAGTCTTTTAAGACCTCATGAGTGGTTTTTAATAAGTTCTCTGTCTTATAAAATAAAAATTAAATTCTCTGTAGCTTATAAAATTATAATAGTAAATTATTAATATTAGTTGACATGTAGACAAAATCCTTAATAATTGGTAGCCAGAATGTCCTTTAGGAGTAGATATAAAGTGGGTAAAATTAACTTCTGCATCCAAGCCAAAATGAAAATATGTCGAAATTTGCATAAATCACATGTTAAACGTGGTAAATAAATTGTCATCAGACTAAATAAGTTGGTTTATCTTGTTTGAAATAAAGTGATATATAGCAGTATGAAGTCACCTTATGGTACCTGGCAGAACATCTTTATCAGTAGCTAGAGTAAAATGATGTTGCTGCCTCCAAGTCCAGTGAAAGAGAGAGAGATTAATGTATAGAAGGGATGCATTCAGTTTTCTTCACCCCACTCCTAAAGGGGGTATTAAAGTTGACAGCAGGGCTACCAATTATCTCATTAACAATAAACAAATATTTAAACTTCAAAATTGAACAGATGCAACTAGCCCCTGTTTTTTTAGGGCCACCTCAAACCAGGGAGTTGGACCACTGTGTCCCGCGCCCCCAACCCTACTGTATGAATTTCTACATCACTTTAGCTCAAAATGTTCAATGCCTGTTTCCTTTTATCCTCGTCGCCATTCTATTGTGTCTTTACTTAATATTAAGTTTAGAAATAGAATTAATTTGAACTAATAATTTAAATTTTATATTTTAGTGACAATTTTAAGTATTTTGATGTATTGACAGATCGTTGCTATGGAGATATAGATAAAGGATATAACAGTAAGGCTCTTCCTGATTGAAGGTGTATTTTTACTGAGGAAAAGTACAAATTTAATGATAAAAATTAATTAGGAGAGATCTGCCTGGGCGGACAGTGACACCAAGGAGTAGCAGTGGTGTTACAATGCAGTTTAGTGTTGACTAGTCTAGCAGTGATGCCATCTATATTAATATGATGTTTTGAAGAAATTTCATATGATAATGTTGTCAGGCCTGTTTCTCTATCTCTTCTTCGTGTCACCTCTTTTTGATTAAAACACTTCACCGTATCCCGTTTTCTTTTCAATCTACTGTGAATATGTCTGAAACAGAGCAAAAAATTGTATAATAGGGATAATAAAAGTATTCAAATATGGAAAGGGCGCAGTATAAATTATCGCGAAATCTTTAACTAAGGATGAAGATAAGGAATTTCTTTTGGAAAAATAATTGACAATAAGACGGATTGTCCTATTGCAGGTCTCTCCTTAGCAAGGATCTTGAATAAAGGGGATGACGCACTAAGTCGATTTGTCAAACAAAAAGTGACCCCATCGAAAACTAAAAAATAGAAAGAACTCAACCCGAAACACACGTCAAAAACCAACTGCGCATGCTTACAATTCTTATAACAGCGCAGGTCTTAAATTTTAGAGGCAAACATACCTTTCTATGGTTTCTCATTGTAATTTGCTTGAGAAGGTTATAAACATGCTTAAATTATCACTCACTATAGTGGCTAAGTATAGTCCAAAATTTAAAATTAAGTAAGCACAAATGACCTAACAAGCACCACAAATGTAACAATCATGGGAAGCACAGAAGAAAGTTGAGAAGCAAACTCGATAATCTTGCTACATAACCTGCATTGGGTGCCTTTTTTCATTATAACCATGGGAAGGTAAGTTTGATCTTATTTCTCTATCTCACACAACTTCCATGGGGTCAGAAAAGTTCCTTAATTCGTCATCCCCTTTATTCAAGATCCTTGCTCCCTTACTAACTTTATCACCCTTTTCTATTTGATTTTTTTTCTTTTCCTCATTTATACCAAAGGTATACAGGAAAAGTATCATGTTTGCACTAGTGATCAAAAACCAAGATTTCACATGAATTATCCGTTTCAGTTGTTTTTAAGACCTCATCAGTGGTTTTCACGAAGTTATCTGTCTATATGTATGTGTCTGTTATCATCGTAGCTCCTAGACCTACGACCTTAAAATCAATCTTTATGTCTAGTTGTACTGTTCGGAATAAAAATTATGTCACTGACGACCAGCAATAATGACTTGGCAAAAATTATACTGTCAATAACCAGCAATGACTCGACAAAAATTATGCTGTCAAAACAGCAATAATGACTCAAAAATTATGGTCAGAATAATGACTTGGCAAAAATTATGATTCACTAACCAGCAATAATGATTGGCAAAAATTATGCACTAACCAGCAATAATGACTTGGCAAAAATGCACACAATAATGACTTGGCAAAAATTATGATGTCACTAACCAGCAATAATGATTTGGCAAAAATTATGATGTCACTAACCAGCAATAATGATTGGCAAAAATTATGATGTCACTAACCAGCATAATGACTTGGCAAAAATTATGATGTCACTAACCAGCAATAATGACTCGGCAAAAATTATGTCACTACCAGCGATAATGACACGGCAAAAATTATGAGTCACTAACCAGCAATAATGACTTGGCAAAAATTATGATGTCACTAACCAGCAATAATGATTTGGCAAAATATGATGTCACTAACCAGCAATAATGACCGGCAAAAATGTCACTAACCAGCAATAATGACTCGGCAAAAATTGTCACTAACCAGCAATAATGACTTGGCAAAAAATTATGATGTCAAACCTCGGCAAAAATTATGATGTCACTAACCAGCGATAATGACACGGCAAAAATTATGATGTCACTAACCAGCAATATGACTCACACTAACCAGCAATAAGGCAAAATTATGATGTCACTAACCAGCAATAATGACGGCAAAATATGATGTCACTAACCAGCAATAATGACAAAAATTATGATGTCAAACCAGCAATAATGACTCGGCAAAATTATGATGTCACTAACCAGCAATAATGACTTGGCAAAAATTATGATGTCACTAACCAGCAATAATGACTCGGCAAAAATTATGATGTCACTAACCAGTAATAATGACCCGGCAAAAATTCAAAAAATTTATAAAATGCAGAAAAATGTTTGGATTAATTTGAAATTTAGCAAATATTTGTCATGTATAGGACCAAGAAATGTTACAAGTTACATCTCATTATCAACATTAGTTTAATTATTATCAAATGGATTGTATAAGTTAAAAAAATGTAGAAAATCATAAAATAATCTTATTGAGTTGAAATTCAACACGATTTATCTCTTAATGTAATAAATAATCTAACCATAAGGTATTTATAAAATAAGCTTAACTCTAATTTCAATAAATTTAATCAAACATTTAAAAAATATAAAGAAGACTTAAAAAATATAATAATTAAATAAAAAAAAATTTAAGTAATAAAAGTAAAATTGTTTATAATAAACTCTTAATAATGAAATTTATTATTTTTTTTAATTTATAAATTCAAGGATGAAAAGCTCATATTTTATATTTTTTTGTTAACAATATAACTGTATGCACTCTAACTTTGTATAGGACAATGTCATAAGAACAAATATAATTCCTTATTTTTATTCTCTTATTCTAATGTAATAAATAATTATACTGTTTATTTCAATACTGCTAGTATATGTATGGTTTTTGTAAGAACACTAATGTTAAGTAGCATTGAGCAAGGTCAATGCCTGGATGGGAGACTGCTAGGATTAAAACAGATGCCATTTTTTGTCTCATGAGGAATGTAGTGAGTCCGAAAATATACTCCAATACAAATTTGGCGATTTAAATACTCTGAGAAGGGAAGCGAGTTATGAAAATATACTCCAATACAAATTTGGTGATTTAAATACTCTGAGAAGGGAAGCGAGTTACAAGTAGTAAGGTCAGGTAAAGTTCCAAAGTACCACATCCTAGCATTATTCTCATAAGCTCAATTTTAAAAAGGACACTGACTGAAAATAACCTAAATAAGAAGAAACTCACCTGAATGTATGCTGAGTTCCAGTCGTTATATTTAAAGGTCTATTGACGGGAATTCCAGAAGATTTAATTCGAACGAAGAATTCATCATCCTCCAGCCCCCATCCCCAGTATCTGTTACTCATTCCATTTGCTTTTATGAAATCATTTCTAAAATAAAGTAAAAACACAAAAAAAAAAAACAATAAATTATAAGTAAAATAAATAATTTATAAGTTAACCAGTGGCTAAATTATTGGCAAATTAAGTTTATTTATTAGAAATGAAGGGGCAAGTGAAGTTTAAAGTAATAATTAAACAGCCATGTTTCTCTACTAAATATATTTATTGACACATATAGTTTTTAACCTTTTGGTCATCATTAGTGCAGGAAAATGATGTATAAAGGGAGTAAGAAGCCACTTGTTAAATATGACCAATCAGACTTTCGTCAAAGTTCACAAAATGAACATTGAAAGTCTCATTTGTCATGTAACAAGTGACTTCTTACTCAATTTATATACCGTTTGCCAGCACTGATGATGACCCAAAGGTTTAAAGCTGGCTCTGTCAGTAAATAATACGTGGAAAGACTTGAGAATTTCATTAATAAGCTTATAAGTTTGATTCTTGTAAAATGATGCGATACAAGAGGCGATATCAGGTCCAAAAGCTGGACCTGAAAAAATGTGACTCAATGTGTACTACTACAAAAAAAAATTCTGAAAATATACCATAAATTATGAAAGAAAAGCATAGTCTGGCTATCCAGAGTGAAGCTCTTCATATTATTGTGCATGCTCAAAATTTTAGAATATCGCACAAATTTCAGTTTTCTTGAAATAAGTGGTTCCCTGTGGGTCGTGTGCAAAATATGAAAAGAACATTTTTAAAGGTTATAAAATATTCTATAAAACGAGTGTTTAATCATCAAAATCAGACGACTACAACCAAAATTATGACTCTTTCAAAAACACTAAAAAATTGGTAAATTAATGCAAAGTCAGTGAATTTCTTTGAAAAAATATTGGCTTTTTGTCATTTAACAAATTTCATAAGTTTAGTTGTAGTAATCCCACTTTGACAAAAAAAAACACTCGTGTAGGAAATTTGATCCCTTAAAATAATGTTTTTTTCATGTTTTGCATACGATCTACAGAGAACTACTTATTGCAAGAAAACTGAAATTTGTGCGATTTTCTAATATTTTGAGCGAGCGCATTCATATGAAGGGCTCTACTATGGATAGGCATACTATGCTTTTCCTTCATAATTTAAGGTATATTTTGGGAAAAATTTTGCTTGAAGTAGAACAAAATGTGAACATTTTTTTGACCAGACTCTTAGATATATTTGGATATATTTCTTGTTGCGTAGTCATATTATAACTATATAAATTTTATTGTTATAATTATACATATTTATAAGGCATACAATATTAAAATTAATTAAGTATAGAAACTGTGCTATGCCTGGCAGAGTATTAAATATGATTTAAAATACTTTTGAAGAACGATTTGGTTTAAATAAATATAGAATTTAAGAAAGATTATTAACTTGAAAGATAACAAAACCTACTTGGTTATAATAAGAATTCCGCCTAAGAAATTACTGTAATGGTATCTGGGATGAAGCTCAGGGGATGCAATATGAAAAACACCTTTGTCCGGGTAGGAATAATTGAGATCTGGATTAAGAGGTAAAAGATCCACGTCATGCATAACAATGTAATCGCAGCCTTCTGCTATAGCTTCACTGAACCCAACGTTGATCAATGAAGCACGATTAAATCTATAGTCATCTACCTATATAACAAATATTTAGAATAAATAATACATTTATAATGAATAAATAATGAAAATAAGTAATAATGTTATGAAATCATAAATGAAATTCTATATTAAAATAAAAGAAACTTTATAGGACTTAAGAAAAAAAATAAATTAAACATTAGCAAGTAAAAATTTATAAATATGTCACTTGTAAAGAGTAAAAAATTATATATAAATGTATCACTTGTAAATCAATAAACTACTAATAATTAAAACATTTTTAAAAATTTGTAAAGTAAAAAATTACAAACTCATGCCCTTAGGGCTACCACAGCATTTTGCTTTTTTTAGATGGAAAATTATACTAATAAGCACTAACAAAATTTGAAATTGTTTTAAAAATGGTTATTTATTTATAATGATTAAGTACTATTTTTTTGAAATAATGATTATGTATTATTTTATCATAATAATGATTACTTATTATTTTATTATAATAATGAGTACAGTCTATCGTTTAGTTTTAAAAATCCCCAAGGTCTTAGGTATTTTGGGGATTGACCAATCTGAGAAGCCGCTGCCAACCACTCACTTAAAAAGAGAAAAAAATCCCTACCACAATAACCGCTGTAGGAAAAAAAACCTTCTTCCCGGCAATCGTTCACTTTGTTTGTGGTTCTTCTTTTGATTACATCGTTTTGAAAACTAATTTCATATTAATTTAAAATACGGGCCTTCGGCCCGTAGCCGCTACGCGGCCTCGGCGCTTCGCGCCTCGTCTGCTCCGCGGCGTCGGCCTACCGGGCTGCTTCGCGGCCCGGGGGCCTCCCTGTGGCCGCTTTGCGGCCACATTGTTGTTGTTTTGTATTATGTGTTGTTTCATTATTGTTCTTGTTACATGGCATTTTGCCATGTATCTAGCGAATTTTCACAGCCTCTCCACACAGGCCCGCATCGCGGGCCTGAGTGGCTTTCTCACAAACTTGATTTTACTAATTGAGATTTTATTAATACTCTATTATTAATAGTATGCTATTATATTAAAATTAAGAAACATTATAAACAAAAATATATTATTCATGATTTTTGTTTTTAAATAAAAATACCGTTTCCGTCACTAAAGATTGTCTGATTGAGCTGAAACCGGTCGCAATGGTTTTAGAAATGACTTCGACCATATAAAGACAACTTCAACACTTACGACACTTACTTACATTTATGATTGTTTATAAAATTTAAAGAAAAATGTCAAATTTTTTTTTGTAAACAAATTGTTTATTTGAGTAAAATCTTAAGGTTGAAAAAAATATATTCATGATTATTTAAAATAAAAATACCGTTTGCGTCACTTAGGATTGTCCGATTGAGCTGAAACTGGTCGCATTCGTTTTAGAATAACTTCGACCATATAAAGACTACTTCGATGTTCTTCCTCTTTACGGGTCTGCTTAGCTCGGCGTGGTTCAGTGGAAGCCATTTTTGCCCTGTCTCTCTAGGACAGTAGGCTTACCATGATGGAGCAAGAGGTAGAGGTCTCTCTTTTATACTATATCCCCACCCTCTAACACTACTGAACCCAACAGATATCGTACGAGTCTTTGACCTAGACGTATACATATATACAAGATTATATATATATGTATACCAATTGCGCCATTTGTGATGGTTCGATTTAGCTGAAATTGGTCTTAATCGATTCAGCTAGCCGTCTACCTAAATACTAGATACCTTGTTTTAAAGCCATTTTAAATTTCAAAAAATTTTTTTTCATGACGTCATAACTTTGGTTGATGACGTCATAATGTTTTTATAAACAATAGGCCTCGTAACCTCCTCAACATCTCGCGATTTGCAAAGTTTCGTTTCAATTTGAGAACGCCTTCGAGAGTTATCGTTCACCATACGAAAGGGTAGAAACTCTTACTACATATATATATATATATACATATATATATATATATATATATATATATATATATATATATATATATTATATATATATATATACATATATATATAAACTTTTTTCGGACATATATTTTTGTTATCAGGAAGCCAATAGGAACCGATTCCACTCACTCCCACCCTCAACTTCCGTCATCCGAACAACCTCATAAGCGTCATTTTCATTATGAAAATTCGCTAAAATGATATTTTAAAATAAAACTACACAAAAGAAATTAAAAAAAAAAAATCGCCAAGAAAATACGGGTAAAAAATAACCTGATTTGTTTACATAGTTTTTCCCGCTCCCTTCTTGCAGGGAATTTTAAACTAAACAATAGACTGTACTTAATTATTATTATTATCTATTTTATAATAATGATTACTTGCTATTTTATCATAATAATGATTACTTGCTATTTTATCATAATAATGATTACTTGCTATTTTATCATGATTATGTATTATTTTAATATTTAAAATTTAAAGGTTAAGAAAGTGTCAAACCTGATTTATAATAAATATTTTATGATGAACACTCTGGTTATTAAGAAAGTTGTTGATGTATGGAACAAATTCTACCAACTCGTCAAATCTGTCTCGAAAAGGAACAACTACACCTAGCAAATGTTTGAAGTTTTCTTTAGACGAACTTCTAGTAGCTAATTGAAAACAGTCACACTTCTGATTCTCTCCTAAAATAAATTGGGATATATAATATTAAAAAATGGACGCAATATAATTGTGTGACAGACACCTAGGAAATGTAACAAACAAAATACAATACTACATCTGGGAACTGTTCCATCACTCAACATTCGTCAGTATTGATGGCTCGACTAACTCATCAGGGCTCCCACAGAGCCTGAACTCACTCTGACCTTCAATTAAAATTCCAAAGAACTTAATGTGAAGTATTCACCAGAGATGAGTAGTGATCTCTTACTGCCATCATGCTTAGGCAGACTATACTTTACCTTCATAATTTAAGCTAAATTTCCATAAAAATTTGGTTTATAGTAGTACAAAATGAGTTTTATTTTTTAGGCCTGACGCTTGGACTATTAAGAATAGATTATGAATATTAATAGATAATAATTGAGTTTACTACAAGATTTAGGATGTTACATGTAGAATGAAAAACAAGTTACACATAATAACCTTCATTATTGACGGGCAACATACATGACTTTGGCATAACCTCCTGCTCAGTAACAATGACAATCTAGCATTAATGGCCAAAACATTCTTTCTTTATACCAGCGGACGTTTTGACAGCCTAAAATACAGGAGTAATTTTACTTGATGTCTCTAATCCACTACACTTACAACATAATTTTTAATTAAAATAATAAACTGTATCTTTAGGGTAACTAGCTACTAAATAAGGTAGTTAAGATGTCCTATCTTACCTTCTGATAATACTTTAAAAGAGTAAATACACCCAAACACAAATATAACTAAGAAAAACAAAAAAATATATTTCACTTTAAAACAATTAAGCGTCATTCCATTTGTTTGTAACCTTTATGTAAACATCATATAACCATCAAATTTTTCTTATTCTTCTTACTTTCTCTGAAAGTAATATTTCTAACAATACAAACTTTAATTGCATGTAGACATACCCATGAACAACTTTCGAAGAAAATTGTATGTTCTTTTATATGTTTAATAAGTTTGAATTTATAATTGAACCCAAAAGTTAGTTGTATGACCAAGGCATTATTACAGTTCCTCGTCTCATGGTAGTAAGTTCCCTTCTTTGATCAAAAAGCTGATCATATTCAAGTAATATTTGAATCATCTGTCTCACTTAAAAGTTTAATTACACAAATTGTTTTATTATTATATTTTTGTGGTTATACTCAGAAATAACCGCTATTATTTATTCAACATTTGATCAATTCACAAATAAAAAAAAGTTACAATGTCGGAAATCTTCTAATAAAACCATTTAACTGTTCAGCCTCTATTAATATAATAAAACATCGCTAGGAATAGAAATGAGACAGATATTATTAAAATAATATTCAAATTAGCCCAAATTCGGTACAAGTCTATCCTTTAATATTATAAATGACTATATGAAGTTTTATTTCATTACAGTTAGTATATTAGACAGCGAAAAAAGACTCACAGTGATCTATCTAGGTATACTACATAATCTTTGATTAAAAGCCTGGGCCTAGACAAATGTAATAGTCAAGGGAAACTTGATAATCCCTACTATAGTTTATATGAATTTTTCGAAGATAAAAAGAAATCAATGTTCAAAATCTAGAAGTGAATACTTGTATTGTACCTGTAATGACGAATGTTGACTCCAAAAAGGGTCTTAAACATAATAAAGATTTTATGTATTTATTTATTTAAAATCAACACTATTGCTGATAATATTAATTTAACTTGATCTATTTTTCCCCTTATATAGTAGCATATGTACAAAAAAAAAATCACATCTTGATCAAAATCACATCTTGATCAAAATTACATCTTGATCTAAAATTTTATTAAATAATTCCCCACTTTTCAGAAAATCACCTTCCCCTTCTATAATCTCAAACTCAAAAGTTATTTTTTTTCCTTTGGAAATTCGCTAAAACCTTAGCCCCTTACCTCCCACCCTTCATGATCCCAACTTCAATTGAACCGAATTTACTTCGTAAACCCTGTAAAATCAAAAGATGCATCACTCATCAGTACAATAATTTGCTGATCACTACTGATAACACGAAAGGCGGTTAACACTGGTGCACTTAAGTAATCCTGCCACACTAACAATCAACAATATTCTAAAAAAAAGTTGGCAATACATCCGGTTGCTGAATTATTATGTTCTATTACTAATAAATGATTGATTATTCATAAAATACAAATATAAATATCGGTGCATTGCAATATTTAAAGCATTTTAAATTGTAGTTTATCGTATTTATTAAAATTATATTAAAAGTAGTCCTTGTCAACTAAATGTAGATTCTTGTATTCCGCTATCCTTTTGCCATCTAAGACCGGTTTTAATTAATAATCAGCAGGTGTTTTAAGTTATTATATTTGTTCTTTACGATCTTTCTTTATTAATAAATATTTATGACTCATACTTAAAATAATGTTTTGTTGTCAGGTTGGCAGCATTGCTTAGGTGCACCAGTCAACCGGCTTTCGTGTTATCAGTGGAATTACATTGTGTTTACAGTCCTATGCTCCTTCTATATTATATATAGAAGGAGCACAGGATTATTTTAAGTCTACAAGCCACAAAGTCATATAATGGCAGGGTCATTTAGGTAATTTGAAAATAGGTAAAGATAGACTATGGATTATTGGGAGGTTGCTGTTATATTATAATATTGCAAAAAATCGGGTATAATGTACCTCAGAACTTTTTCTCACCACACAGGATTGCCTAGGCTCATCATTTTTACTTTGGACTCGCTTCCTGTGTCTTCATAATATAAGAGTCACCAAATAAACACTGCGAAAAGTCTTTGGACCATCCAGGCATCAAACTCACTGGATTCTGCTTAACTTTTATGATCCAACAAAAACTATATACTTGCTGTATTGAAACAAAACTTAGTACACTTATTTTTTACATATATCTGTACCAAAATTCCGCTCGATTTAAAAAAAAAAACGTAAACAAGCCAAATTCCAGAAAAAAATAAACTAATGCTGATAATGAGATGTAACTAGGCACATATGTAGCTTTTATATACAACTAAATGCGAGCCAAATTTCAAACCGATCAACAAATTTCCTAGCGTCATCAGTACGCATTAAAGAGACGCATTAAAGCAAGATATACCTTATACAGAAACTTTCTAAACAAACTAATTAAGAAAGTCAAATGTGCCTACTATTCAGAAAAATTAAAAGCTTCGGAACAAGATAAAAAGAAAGAATGGAAAGTGCTAAATGATATAACAAATAGAAACAATAGAAAGAATTTTACTCAAATAATAAAAATGGTGACCAAGAAATAAACACAATTCAAACATCCAAAACAGACTGCTGATATCTTTAACAAGTACTTTACTTCTTATTGCCGCTGAATTAAAATCTAAACTAGCTCCATCTCACTCTTCATACACTGTTGAACCGGTTCAATCAGAGATTGTCTTTACTCCCACTACAGTAGAAGAAATCAAAACAATCAAGTAACATGAAGAATCTTAATTCCTGTGGAGAGGATAACATCTCATCTAATACTATCAAGCAAATCAAAGATAATATACTAATACCCTTAGTTCACATAATTAACCTTTCATTTCACACTGGGATATTTCCTCAAAAATTCAAGTTAGCTGTTACCATACCTGTTTTCAATCAAAGGATCATAAAGAGGTCCAAACTATCGCCCTATCTCTCTACTAAATAATTTTTCTAAAATATTAGAAAAATGTATTCATACAAGGCTCTACAACTATTTAACTCAAAATAAAATTCTTAATGAAAATCAATTTGGTTTTAAGAAAGGAATATCTACAGAAGATGCTTTAGAATACCTGGTATCAAATATAATCAACAGTCTAGATGAGAAAAAGAAATCTTTAGTGATTTTTCTGGACATCACCAAAGCATTTGATGTGGTAAACCATACAATACTTCTCGCTAAACTTAATGCCTATGGCTTAAAAAATAAGTCTCTAGACCTACTTGCTAGCTACTTATCTAATCGACACCAATGCGTGAAAATATTTAACACGACTGGTAGCTATATGCCTGTATTATTTGGAATACCTCAAGGGTCATCTCTAGGACCGCTGTTGTTCATAATTTACATAAATGATATTCATAAACTACTCCTGTCTTGCAAAACAGTTTGTTTTGCAGATGACACATCTCTCATTTTCTCCGGAGAAAGCTGGACAGACGTTAAATACTCAGCTGAAACAGATTTGGCTCTTATTTATGATTGGTTCAGGTTCAATGAATTAACTATAAACATAGGGAAAACATGTTGGATACCTTTTATGCACAAGGAGTCGGAAGTAAACATTGATATTCAGCTACATACTCACCTTGATGTTTTGACACCCTGCACCTGTTCTTCTATTCAACAAGTTAAATCCACTAAATACCTAGGTCTATACATAGATTACAAACTTACCTGGTCTCAACATTTCCAATATTTAAGTAAAATTCTTAACCAACTTACCTTTTCCTTTTATAAATTAAGAAATATTGCTTCCCTGTCTCTAATAAAATCATTTTACTATGCTTAGTTCAAAGTATTCTGTGTTATGGTCTGATATTTTGGGGTGTAACAAAAAAAAAACTCAAGAACAATATTTATACAAACAAAAACGGATAATTAAAATAATTTACCAGAAGCCTAGATTATACAGCACCTCGGATTTGTTCAAAGATGGTGACATTCTTACATTCAATCAACTCTACACATTTTCCACTCTAACATACATACACAAGCACTTCACTAAGTTCACTCAAATACAACACCAACACAATACTAGACACACATCTCAACACAACCTCTACATAGAACCTGTAACAAGCAAACTCAAACACAACTCACTACATCACCATGGAGTCATTCAGTATAATCAAATCCCCCTTTATCTTAAAACTATTGATAATCTTGACAAATTTAAATCTGCCCTGAAACCTTGGATACTATCAAATATTGGATTGTAATACTAATAATGTCATATGTAATATTGTAACAATGATGTAATTATTTTTACTATTTAACCAGTCATTATTTTATAGTCAGTACATTTGCATCATAAAAATATTGTATCTATAATTATTTATTTTTTCACATTATTAGATATTATTTTTATTTAACTACAAACTTGTTAGACTTAAGTGTAAGTAATATTGTTAATGATTAGTTGTAACGTTCTGCTCAGTTATTTCCTTGATAACTATTATTTGCATATAAGTTTTAATTTACCAAAAAGTATTTGTTTAACCTTAACATTATTTCTATTTTTATTGTCACATAATGCTGTAAAATGATAACTTTTATTATTAAGTGCAATTAATTTAACTTGTGCAATATTTGATACACAACACTTATACTTAATTTTATTATGATACTATCTCTATCTTCATATTGTTAAATATATATGTGTGTGTATGTATGTTTATGTAAGTCTATGTATGTGTGTATGTATGTATGTGTGTGTGTGTGTATATGTATGTATGTGTGTGTATAAGTATGTGTGTTTGTGTATTATATGTATTTGTGTGTGTGTATGCATATATATTTTTATGTTCTATTAACTATTATATTTCCTTAGTTCAATTTTTTTCTTCACTGATCTCTTGTTTAATATGTACATATTTTTTTCTTTCTTAATGAAAGTCTCTTTATTTATGTCTCATTTATTAGTTCCTTAATTTTAATTTTAAGTCTTCAACAATGTTACCCTTATTTAATTTATAATAAAGTTTATCATTTTTTAACTTGCTTTTTAAATTTTAATTGTTCCTTATTATGTCTACTTTTTTAATATTTTTTTTATATATATTTTATTTATTTAATAGTTATTAAGTTTATTATTAATAATCTATTTTTAAAGTCTAAAAAAAATTTTTTTTTCATCGCAATAAACTAATTATTTAGTTTATTTCATTACTATTATATAGATATTTATTTTTTTCTCTCCTAAAGTCATACCTCATACCAATTTATATAATATCATACAAATCAAATTTATAATATATTCCTAACTATTATAACCCCACACACAGGCTTTGCCTTGTGGGTTGCCATAATTATAAAATAATTCTATATTCTAATTAATAAATATATATTTTTTTGTCATAACAGAGAACCTATAATGTTATATAATATCTTATTTCCTTGTCATATAGTTTTACATATATTTAATTTCACACATATATTTAATTTTCACACATAAATTTATTTGTTCCTTGTCACATATATTTAACATGTCTTATTTTTTATATTGCAATCAAAATAATAATAACCTTACTTGTAACTATCTATAAATATTTTTATATTTGTAACTATTGTAGATATTGTTTATTTTTTTATATTCTGTACATTAAAAATTTTCTATATTTGTTTGTTTTAAGATTTGTATATGATTGTAATATTTTACTTTTGGTAAATAAAGGTTGTTTTGTATTGTATTGTATTGTATTGTAAGACTAATTATTTATTTTAGTCACTAAATAAAATAATTATTTAATAAATTAAATAAATTATTTATATTAGTCATTATTTCCCGGAAAGCACAACTAGATCTAAAGATTGATTTCTGTATGAAGTTTCAACTCACCAATATAAATACGATGAGAGCTACAATGATAACAGAAACACACAAACATTCACAGACAACTTTGTGAAAACCTCTCAGGAGGTCTTATAAAACTCCTGAAACGGATAATTCAGAAATGAAGTCCCGGTTTCAGATTTTTGCAAACACAATACTTATCCAAATAAAAAGTCGGCGCCCTGTTGAGGTAGACGTAACGAAACAGAGTGGGACATGACATTATGTCGAGTCATCAATGATGACGAATGTCTAATGATGGAACAGTTCCCAAATGCAGCATTATCATTTTACTTGTTACATTTCCTAGGGGACTCTCGCACAATTATATTGTGTCAACCATTCATGTTTTGCAAAACTCGGTAGTTTCAAAAGATATATGTTTTGCTTGATGGCGGTAAGAGAGCACCTCTCGTCCCTAGAAAATACTTCACATAATATATTTCAGAATTTAATTGAAGGTCAGAGTGAGTTCATGCTCTGTCGGAGCCCTGAAGAGTTAGACGTAACGAAACAGAGTGGGACATGATATTTTGTCAAGACATCAATGATGACGAATATCGTATGATAGAACAGTTCCCAGATGTAGCATTGCATTTTGATTGTTACATTTCCTAGGTGACTCTCGCACAATTATATTGTGTCAACTATTCGTGTTTTGCAAAACTCGGTAGTATCAAATGATATATAAATAAAAATACCAACATCATAATGTAACATGCATTTATTTTTTTTAAATTTTATAAGTGAGACAACATCTATGCTTAAATACATAAAAAATAAAAGGTGTCACACACACATAACAGTAAAATTTTCTTTTTTCAATTATTGATTTCCCATTTTGTTTTAAAATTTTGTATTACATTAAATTGATGCATATATTATAATATATATATATATATATATATATATATATATAATATATATATATATATAATATATATATTGAGAAATAATTGTTGATTGGTTAATAAAAATTACAAATTATAAAAAAGGTTTATAGAAATTAATCTGCCTATCCTAGTAAGCAAATGTTTAAAAAATTAATATTCAAAATATGAAACAATATCTTACGTTTAACTTTAGGACTATTAATCACTATATTGATACCCTTTTAAACATAACTACATACTTTTTAAAAACAAACTTATAAAAGTAAACACTTACAGTCTATCGTTTAGTTTAAAAATCCCCAAGGCCATAAGTATTTTGGGGATTGACCAATCAGAGAAGCCGCTGCCAACCTCTCACTTAAAAAGAGAAAAAAAATCCCTACCACAATAACCGCTGTAGGGAAAAAAACCTTCTTCGCGGCAATCGTTCACTTTGTTTGTGGTTCTCCTTTTGATTACATCGTTTTGAAAACAACTTTCAAATTAATCTTAAAAATTATATTTTAAAATAAAACTACACAAAAGAAATGTAAAAAAATATCGCCAAGCAAATACGGGTAAAATAACCTCATTAGTTTACATAGTCTTTTCCGCTCCCTTCTTGCAGGGATTTTTTTGCTTAAGAATCAGTGTGCTTAATCTGACCTGTCAAGATTTTTAAACTAAACGATAGACTGTAACAAATGTTATATAATTAAAAATAAAACTTATAAATAAATGGTAACTTAAAGTTTCCTTAATATGACTTAAAAATGTAGAGCCTTCATAAGATTTAATTGATGTTAGTCTATATAACAGCATTCAAAAAACATTATGTATAATAAGGAATATGTGTAAAGCATAAATGTAAATTAAATTTTGCTGTATCAGGTGGAACATTTCAGATGGACATGATGGAAATCCCAACAAATGTATGGAAAACATTGTCCTATTCTTTTTGAAATGGTCTCTACTCGCCGGTGTGTTATTTTATTATTTCTTTCATAACAATTATGAAAATATGGTGAATTTGTCACCACTTTTGGTAACAATTGTGTAAATATGGTGAATTTGTTACCACTTTTGGTAACAATTATGTAAATATGGAGAATTTGTCACCTTTTTGTAACAATTATGTAAATTGGTGAATTTGTTCAACTTTTTGTACAATATGTAAATATGGTGAATTTGTCACACTTTGGTAACAATTGTGTAAATATGGTGAATTTGTTACTTTTGGTAAATTATGTAAATATGGAGAAATTTGTCACCACTTTTTGGTAAACAATTATGTAAATATGGTGAATTTGTTACAACTTTTTGTTACAATTATGTAAATATGGTGAATTTGTTACTACTTTTGGTAACAATTATGTAAATATGGTAAATTTGTTACCTCTTTTGGTAACAATTATGTAAATATAGTTAATTTGTTACCACTTTTAGTCATTACGTCAATAAGATAAATTAGAGAATTTTCTATTGATTTTACAAACCTTTAACATATTCCTTACTGCGGACACTGTCTCTGAGTTCAAATATTTTTTTTTCTCTTTTAGTTTTGATTTTATAGACTCTACATTAAAATGTTTTAAAATTAGAACCCAGATATTTTTAAGACCAAAATGACGTAGTAGTTGAATAAATAAATTAGCTCAAGAGTTTCGATTAAGCTTACGAATTCATTTCTTTGACTTTGAATCAAATATATTAATTATAAGATACAACCATTTTATTTCATCATATTTCTTATTTTTAGAGGGCACTTCAAAAATATATTATAACTAAATATTTTACATTCATTTAATAGAATGTCACATGCTTAATGATTTTTTCTTTACTTCTTTAAAAAAATAACATTTTTAAATAAGAATAAAAAATATTTTTATACCCTCGCTGAGTTTATGTATACATTGATTTATAATAAAAAATAAGAAAAAAAAAATATTCTGCTACCCTACTGCAAGACAAACATGCTTTGTGAAAAATTTGAGCCACTGGACTCCTGACAAATTTGTGATCCCCTCCTTATACTGTTTTTATAACATAAGACGCGGTCGAATATCACGGCCTTCTAGACACATTGGATCACCAACAAACTTTTTTTTCAAAATTTTCAGTAATTAGCCGGATTTGTGATAAATGAAGCCTATTTCCATAATCAGCACGCTCTTTTGGTTAATTTCAAAGAGTATTCACATTCACTCAACGATTTATTTTTAATCTAACTTGGTACATACATAACTACTGTTAGACGTCAATGTTATCTACCTGATTTGTGTTATATTTTGACATGTCATATTTGTTAACATTGACGTCTAACAGTAGTTATGTATGTACCAAGTTAGATTAAAAATAAATCGTTGAGTTAATGTAAATACTCTTTGAGATTAAGAAAAAGAGCGTGCAGATTACGGAAATAGGCTTCATTTATCACAAATTCGGCTAATTACTGAAAATTTTGAAAAAAAAGTTATAAAAAAAGTTTGTTGGTGATCCAATGTTCTAGAAGGCCGTGGATATTCGACCGCGCCTTATATATAAAAAAAGAGAGGAACTTTGGAACTCCCCAAGGTATGACGCTTGGCCCAGCCCTGTCGGTTGTATTATTTTAAGCATGCCCTCCTGCAAGAGTACAAAGAAATTTTGCTGTATTCAGCAAACTTTATTTTAACAACAACAAATTATAAACATAAACATACTTGCATTATTTTCAATAATAATAATTTGCGAATTACAACAATTATCAATTAAATTTAAAATTCAATGTACATTTTAGCAAATTATAAATGGTATTTTTTTTTAAATTTTTAATCACTGGGGTTTATTATGAATATGTTTGGCACAGGAGTTGCAGATTATGAATTTATAATTCGTTTCAATCGTGTGTGAAAACTTGTGTGAAACAATTGGAAATTATAAATACTTAAGCTCACATTTTGGCTGTATTGTAATAATAAAACTGTTTGTTTCATTAAATTTATGTTTTTACTATTTTATTGATATTTAGATTTTTATTAATCCTTTAATATATTTTTGTTTTCTTTCCCTATAGAATATTTCTATAGTATTTATTGTAAAATATTTTTCTTTTAAATAAATTTAAACAAAAATCATAAATTAACAACACCAATATTTAAAAAAATATAAAAATTTAAACTTATACCAACAAAGAGAAGGTTCAAAAAAATCTAAACAATAATGCAATGTCAGGAGGAAAAAAATATAAAAAAATAAGTCACTTGACATGAAAGTAAAAAATATACAAATAAGTCTCTTCACAAATAGTTAAAAAAATACAATAGAAAATGTCCTTAACTAAAAAAAAAAATAAATAAAGTAGAAAAAATAAGTCACATCACAAAAAATAAAAAATACAATAGAAAAAGAAGTCATTTCAAAAAATATATCTATAATAGCAAAGCACTTTTAACGTCAGAAAGGCTTTGCTAAGAAGCCATCATCAGGTATTAAAAAATTACTTTTGAGTTAATCTTCAATATCTGATCTCTAAGACCAAAGAGACTAATACTTAGAGGTAATAGCACAGTGATGAGGGGTCTGGAAGTAAGATAGCTTCCACTAGGTGCCATAACTGTATTTACCCCTACAATAGTCTCTTGCTACAACTCCTAGTGTAGCATGCACTCTACCAACTGCGGGCATTTTTCAGTGATGCCATATTAAACCACTTTATTCAACACAGACAATTAAAGAATACATGCAATAGATAATAATTAAAAAATATTTTAAATTTAATTTACTTAAATTAAGACAAAATAGTGGGACAATAATCTAATATTTACGTAGGATTGTAATTATCAGGAAAAATAAAAAATGACTTCACCAATGAACAGTTACGGCACCTAGCTACCCAAGGAATAATAAGAGCTATTTATCCTCCCTCTAAGTATTAGTCTCTTTGTCACCAATGTATAGTTACAGCACCTAGCT
The DNA here is from genome assembly GCA_018340805.1 of Microvelia longipes. NCBI lineage: Eukaryota > Metazoa > Arthropoda > Insecta > Hemiptera > Veliidae > Microvelia > Microvelia longipes. The sequence continues at coordinate 6,582,172 of JACMZG010001913.1, forward strand.
ACCCAAGGAATGATAAGAGCTGTTTATCCTCCCTCTAAGTATTAGTCTCTTTGTCTAAGACTCATTCATAATCCCTTCCTTATGATGGCCTCTAGTTAGGTTGAAAGCACTTTGTTATTAAAAACAAATATTTCTTGCTGATTTTGCAAAGACTTCTTATCACATTAATGAACTCTATAAGGCGTGGTCGAATATCCACGGCCTTCTAGAACATTGGATCACCAACAAACTTTTTTTTATAACTTTTTTTTTCAAAATTTTCAGTAATTAGCCGGATTTGTGATAAATGAAGCCTATTTCCGTAATCTGCACGCTCTTTTGGTTAATCTCAAAGAGTATTTACATTCACTCAACGATTTATTTTTAATCTAACTTGGTACATACATAACTACTGTTAGACGTCAATGTTAACAAATATGACATGTCAAAATATAACACAAAATATTGACGTCTAACAGTAGTTATGTATGTACCAAGTTAGATTAAAAATAAATCGTTGAGTGAATGTAAATACTCTTTGAGATTAACCAAAAGAGCGTGCAGATTACGGAAATAGGCTTCATTTATCACAAATCCGGCTAATTACTGAAAATTTTGAAAAAAAATTATAAAAAAAGTTTGTTGGTGATCTAATGTTCTAGAAGGCCATGGATATTCGACCGCGCCTTATTAATAATCACCTTACATCTTAAAAAAATAATAACAATAAGACCTTATTCTTGACAATAAAATGAAAAAAAGTGTGTGATAGAAACATTTAGATACAAATGTATTATTAAAGAATTATCTTTAATATAATTTAATACATATTAAACTAGTTTTATCTTTCAATGTTTCGAGAATAAGGTATTTATTCATATTTGAGAATAAAAATAAAATCAAGATTATGAATTGACTAGAATTAGTTTCTATTAAAAACAAGGAGTGTTTTAGTAAATCTTCATCAGCAAATTATGCTTGAGAGGTTTTTAGTTTTTAAAAGGAAAAAAAGAAGAATATGTCGGTGATTTGTAAATATAAATGAAAGTATTGAAATTATTTGGGTCAGGGTTGAGAATCGTATAGTAATTACCAGAGTTGTACGGTAATTCTGTCTTGTGGTAATCGGGAATGGATCACTGCACGGTAATTTATAAATACTGAGAAATATTCAACCTTTTTTTAGAAAATTAATAAACTTTCATGTATTTAACTTTTACAGTCTCTCGTTTAGTTTAAAAATCACCCAGGGTCATAAGTATTTTGGGGATTGACATCAGAGAAAGCCACTGCCAACCTCCACTTAAAAAGAGGAAAAAAATCCCTACCACAATAACCGCTGTAGGGAAAAAACCTTCTTCCTGGCAATCGTTTACTTTGTTTGTGGTTCTTCTTTTGATTTCATCGTTTTGAAAACTACTTTCAAATTAATCTTAAAATGATATTTTAAAATAAAACTACACAAAAGAAACGTAAAAAAACATCGCCTAGAAAATACGGGTAAAATAACCTGATTTGTTTTTACATAGTTTTTTCCCGCTCCCTTCTTGCAGGGATTTTTTTTCTCAAGATTCAGTGGTGTCTAAACTGACCTGTCAAGATTTTTAAACTAAACGATAGACTGTAAGGTTATTAATGGCATAATAGATTCAATTGAAAACTTTTATGAGTGGCTAAACATTATTCTTGGCTTCGTAGCGGATGGTTTTTTTTAAATTAAATTTGGCTTTGTATGATGTTTTTTACATAACATTTGATTAATTGTTGACAGATGTGCAGTTCAAGGGGTGTTTTTCTCTTTTTTTCTCTTAAGACGGTATACTTCCTCTAATCCTTTCGCTTCCCTAAATATATTATTTTACCCCTAACAAAACCAAAGTTTGTAAATTAATACTGTGATGTCTGGATGATTAATTTAAAGACACCTAACAGGAAAGGAAAAGTACATTACTAGTGTTGTCATTTGTTGTTTTTTTAATAAGACAATTACCAAATTAATTCTATTACTTTATTTATTAATAATTATTTTCAGTATTATTTTGTACTTTTATAAGAGACATGTGGTAATGAAATTTTCAAAAGGTCACAACCCTGATTGGGGTATTTAAAAGAAAATGAATATCATAACCAGAGAGTAAATGTAGTGAACTTAGAGAGATGATTGTTGTATTTAGGTGCTACTAGAATAGTTTTGTAAAACAAATTGGTTTTATCTATAAAAAGGAGTTTGGTATCATAAGCGGTAAATAATTAGAGGGGGGTAATATGTATTATATTCGTTTTCACCAATTTTTTTACAGTTGGCTTCATCATTGTCACAAAAAATTCTAACAACGAGCTCTCTAGATAACTACTCTCTCAAGGTAAAGGACATACTCTCTAGGTAAAGAAGATGCTGTTTAGCTAAAGTACATACTCTATAGGTAAAGTACATACTCTATAGGTAAAGTACATACTCTATAGGTAAAGTACATACTCTATAGGTAAAGTACATACTCTATAGGTAAAGTACATACTCTATAGGTAAATTACATACTCTCTAGGTAAAGAACATGCTGTCTAGGTAAAGTACATACTCTATAGGTAAGGTACTTACCCTAGGAAAGGTAAAAACAATTATTACAATTTAAAACACTTCTTGGGTTTTAAATGTCAAGGAATGAGTCCCTTAGTTTAACAAATTCTCACTTTTAGAGCTAGCGGGTATAGTTGTGGATGTCATCCCGAGAATGTTCTAAAATAGGCCAACATTGCCTTAACATGCTCATAACTTCTAGGTGCTTTTTTTCTTTCGTTTTCAAATATTTTAAGTTTGAAATCAATAATACTTTCAAGTATTCTTAACTAAGAGAAATATAACACATAAATATTATTGCCCATAGACAAGCAGTATATTGATTGTATATATTCCTACAATTAATTGATTAATTGTTTTTATACATTCATTGTTTCAATATAGTGTTTATCTACGTCATTGGCTAATTGCAACATATCTTGTGTAATATTTTTCTTTAATGTAATAAAACCGGGTACCTCACTCATGATATATATTTGACTTTAACAGCTTTCAATCTTATTCCAAAAAATATGTAACATAGAAGTACTTAAACCAAAAAAATGATAAATAAAATACTAAAATAAAACATTATCATTAAGTAAACTAAATATATGCAAAAATAAAATATAAAAGTGAAGTATAATAAATGATTTTTGTTAGATAAAATTGACACCATATTTTTAAGTTTGACATAATTAAAATTATTTTTTTATTGTTTTAATTGACTTATTATACTGTTAAAAGTGATCAAGTTTTGTTTTCGAGTTCTTTTATAACAATTTTATTTATGTGAAAGATATTTATTTGTTATCGAACTAAAAAAAGAAATCCTTTACTTAAAAAAACAATAAAAATGTTTTCAAAGAAGAAATTGTTTACATAACTATAGTTTACTTCCTATTGCTTTCTTATTTATTTCTTTAATTATATATATATATATATATATATATATATATATAATATATATATATATATATATATATATATTATATAATCATATTATAATATCATATTATATATATATATATAATATAGTATATAACAATATATAATAATATATATAATTAATTATACATGTTATTATATATATATATATATATATAATATATTATATATATATATATATATATATATATATATATATATATATACACATACATATATATATATATATTATATATATATATTATATAATATATATATGTCAAATGACTATGTCAAAATATATTACATCATAAGTAAAGAGACTCTGTTTCATATCATCCTTACCTTTTTTCTTTAGCTTTTGTCCCCTGCTATCTCTATGTACTGTATCTCTGATTCTTAATGTCCTTTCAGGTCTACAGGTACGATAGACTCTGAACGTCTCATACTTTTATTTATCTTTCATATTTTATTATTTTTATATCCATATATATTATATTTTTTTATACAATATATATAATTTTTTCTTTTATTAAATTTTGTTTTCAGTCTTTTGTTTCTCCTGTGATTATTTTCATCAGATCCAGATTGTGTTAACAGTAATTAAAGAAATGTATTTAACCAAATACATAAAAAATTGATTAGATTGTTGTAATAAATCAAGAGAGTTTGATTTCGTAAAATTTGTATTGGCTAAAAACAAAGCAGGTCCAACCTATCAGAATCTTTTGTTTGTTTTGAATAGGAATCAACCAATACAATTTTTTATTTGTGATAAATAAATCATATTATTACTAATATTCATAAAATAGTTAATTTTTCGGACTGATAACTAAGATAAGATATTTAAACATATGTAGTAACTCATGACGACATATATAACATCTGTAATTTAAGTAACACTGATGAAATTTTTACAATTTATTTTTATGTACCACCAATGAAATTTTTACAATTTTTATTGAATTTTTAATGAAATTTTAACTGTAACATCAATAAAAAATTTTACAATTTTCACATGGATAAAATTATCACAATTTTTATTGTAGAATTAATGAGATTTTTTACTGTAATCTCGATCAAAATTTTACGATTTTAAACGTGGCTACATAAATTAAACTTTTATCTTTTACAGTAACATCAATAAAATTTTTAAATGTTAACCGTATCACCAATGATACATATTTTTTTAACATCAATGATTTTTAATTTATAAAAACTACACCAAGATACAAATATTTCCAATTACTTTAAATTTTATATGTTGTAGAACATAAATTAAAGAGCATTATAAAATTTTATTTATTCAGTACAGTATAACACTTATAATTTAATTATCACCAGGAGAAACTGTTATTTTATTTATAAATTTATACTTTTTTTTATTAACACCAACACATACAATCAATTATAATCTTATTTTATAATAACATGCTAATACATTTTTTACTTAAATTAATTTGTTTTTTTATGTATAATATGTTTTTTATTTTATATAGTACTTTTTTTATTTAATATTTTAAAGTTAATAAATGTTTTAATTTTATGTATAATTTTATTTTATATATTTTTTTTTCTTGCTGTTCTTTTATTGTGTCTATTAGATAAATATAAGTTAGTTAGGAATTATGATATGTCTATTAGTTTTCGATGCACGGATTGAGGGAGATTTCTGGGCTCTTAATGGTCCCCACCAATAATTTATGGTGAGAACACACTGTTACCAAAGGTATCAAAATTAATTGCCCTAGTTGAAAAATAGCCACAAATTAGCCCCAAACTAATGAATGAAATACGGCTCCGGTTTACACAAAATAAATATTGTATACTTCTGCCAATAAAAAAGTTCAAAAAAACTACTTGAGATTAATGTATTTTTAAAAAATAAATACATTTGCTTTAAACTCATTTATTTTTGTTTTAAACAAAAGAATGACTATTCAGGGTTGCCAAATTTAGAACTAGGAAACTTTTTGTTTGTAAAAAGGTGTTGGCAATTCTGCCATTTTATTTACTCAAATATGGTGCCAGGCATCATAAACTACTGGACATACCATAATATGTTGTATTTGTTTTTCTCAATTCTAAGTTTTTTGTAAATTCTCAATCAAGTTGGAATTACATGATTCCATTAGAATAGTTTAAGGAAATGCCAAGCATTTTTTTACCCATTGAATCCCTTAGCTCAACTAACTGTAATTGTTAGAGCTGCTTTATTATAAAACATAACCTAAACTTTTAGGAGGTGGTAATAGATAAGTTTAGGCTATAAAAAGTTCCAAGCCTCCTTAATGTAATCAAATGATAGTGTAATCCAGAATGTTTGTGAAATGCTTTCGTATCAACTTTGATTTTGAATTTGTATAAAATAAAATTACAAATAAAATTTTATGATTAATTTGATATCATCTATGAAATGAAGATTATTTTCAGCACCATACGAGATTTCAGATAATAATACATAAAATAAAACAGTTTTTGACCAAATAAGACAAAGTTTTTAATTGGGAATAACTGAGATCGGAAAGACAGTTGCTTTGTTTAAAATTGTTTCCAAAAATTCAATAGTGGATTTGGTTTTGATCCAGGGACACACAATTGAAAAATGATGAAGGAAACAATAATGCCTTGCGCTGTTGTCCTTTATTTAATTCCCCTAGATAGAAGATAGTGTTCCTAATTTAAGTGAGGAATATACTTCACAAAAGAGCCAAGAATTTACTGGTAGTTTATATATATATATATATATTATATAATATATATATATATATATATATATTATTATATAATATATATATATATATATATATAATATATATATATATATATATATATATATATATTATATATTTATATATATATATATATATATATATATATATATATATATAATATATATATTATAAGCTTCCATTTAAACTCAATTGGATTATTTTCCGAGTTTTTACAAATTTTTATAAAACATATACAAGTGATTTGATAAAAATTTAACTAATGCTGATAATGAGATGAAACATGGCACATATGTTAGTCTTATACATAGCTACATGGGTGTCAAATTTAAATTGGATTGCATCAATTTCCCGTGTTTTATGATTTTAAATAGCACGACTACAATGGTAAACTGATTTTTGTACAAAGTTTCAACTCTCTAGCATAAATACACTGGGAGCTACTATGATAACAGACACACACACATATACAGACAGACAACTTTGCAAATACCACTTAGAAGGACTTACAAAAATTCCAGTGACTTTCCGGCTTTGGATTTCTTTGCTAACCCAATACTTTTCCTTATACCTATGTTATAATGAGGAAAGTAATACAATAGTTAGAAAAAGAAAATACATTACTTTTAACTATTCATTTTTTAACTTTCTTAACAAACAAAACAATTGGAAACCACTGAAAGCGTAAATTTACCTCTACATTTAGGACCTGCGCAGTTAATAGAATTATTGTAAGAATACGTAATTTGTACCAAGGATATGCAGATGTTTGAGAATGAGCATGAATGGAGTCCATCGAATAAACGAAAGAATGAAAAGTCTCTCCACAGTTAAAGATTTTATTAAACGTAAGCTTTCGACCTAACAAGAGTCATCATCAGTGCCTATTAAACAAATAAGACAAAAAATGTCAAAACAACTATACATAAAATATTACAAAATATACCAAAGAAACAGATAAATTACAGAAATGGAGCGATAAATAAAATATAAATAAATAAAAATAAATACAAAAAATCTAAATAAATAAATAAATTAAAAAGAATAACACTTTCAACACTTTTATCTCAGCTCAACGTAATATTTCTATTTATTCATTTTTAATTTATTTATTTATTAGATTTTTTGTATTTATTATTTATTATATTTATTATCGCTCCATTTCTGTAATTTATCTGTTTCTTTGGTATATTTTGTAATTTTTATGTATAGTTTGTTTTGACATTTTTGTCTAATTTGTTTAATAGGCACTGATGATGACCTCTTGTTAGGTCGAAAGCGCTCTGCTTTACGTTTAATAAAATCTATAACTGTGGAGAGACTTTTCATTCTTTTGTTCTATCAAGGATATGCAGTTAAATTTTGACAAATGTTTTGTGATATATTCTTCTGTATCATTGATGGAGTCACTTTGCGATACGACTAATAGACTTTTACATCATCCCATTTATTCAAAATCCTTGAAGGTACTGTAGCAACAAGTTGTAGCCAAACAGCAACAAGCTGATGTAGCAACAAATAGCGGCAATTCATTTTAGCAACAAGTTGTATCATAATAGCATAAATGGATTAGCTAAAATAGCAACAAGTTGTATCAATAATAGCAATAAATGGATTTAGCATCAAAATAGCATAAATGGACTAAAATAGCAAAAGTTGTATCAATAATAGCAATAAATGGATTTAGCTAAAATAGCAACAAGTTGTATCAATAATAGCAATAAATGGATTTAGCTAAAATAGCTACAAGTTGTTGTAGCAACTGTAAAAAAAAGTTTTAGTAACTATGTGAACAACGTATCCTCAATTAGTTATCCCACCTAAACTACTTAAACAAAATAATTATTTTTATTTTTTTAACAATAATACTTAATAAACAATATATTTGCATGAACTAAAAGAAACAAATATTATCCAAAAACCTTAAGTCTCTATTAGCATTAAAACATATATAATATTTATAAACATGCAATGTAAATTTGTTATACTTTCTATCTAAATGTATTATTGTTATAGTATTAAATTATACATAGAACTTATAAAATATATAAATAAGTTTTAACATTTTGTTAATAAATACATTTTTTTCATTAATAATTGTAATAAAACTAACACTTAATATTAAATTTAATAATTTAAACAATATGGAAACGATTAAAAAAGACTATTGAAATAAAATTGACAAAAATAAAATTATTTAACGAAAAAACTGTTTTACATTTTTGGTTTAAATGCTAAAAGATTCACACCCCCCCCCCCCAATTACATGCATTTTATATTGTAAAAAATAATACTGTAAAAATTGTTGATAAAATAAAAGTAAACAGTGGATACGATTTGTTACTTGATTTAATGGATAATGAACTATAATAGATTTAATTTAAAACATTTGGGGGCAGGATCGGCAACGCAGATCGAGACTTATAACTTTAATGTAACGTCAAAGAAAAAGTAATCATACTTTGTATAAATCATCCCAGCAAGATCTGCCACTGGGTAGACAGTGGCGACTCCCTGTATCGTAATATTACATGTTAGAGCTTATCATATCACTTAATTACTTATAACGAATTAATCGTAGTTGTAATTATCCTATTAAAAAAAATAATTAAAACATAACCACGCTGTTATTTTGGGGCAACCTTTTATGCATTTTTAACCAATAAAGTAACCATCAAATAAAAATGCAATAAAGTAGATAAAAAATACAAAAAAACACAAAAGACTACAAATAAAATTAAAATAAAGTATAGAACACAAAAGTGCACAAAAATAAAAAAAATATTAAAAGTGCACGAATTAAAAGTACCGTAAGCTAAATAGCAATCATATTTTTAAAGATAGTTCATTTAACAAATGAAATGTGATGACAGTTACCCAGGTAACGATAGTAACCTAAAACTCAAATACATAGCTTAGTATTGTTTAACTGTATTTGAATGAATAAGCTTATTATCCTTTATATAATGAACGATTGTATGCAAAAAAAGAAAGCATATATCCCATTAGCTTTCAAGTTGCTAAGTCTTCAGAAATCACTACTTTAATAATTATGTTTATTTGCAAAATAAACTTGCTGATGTAACAAGAGACCATCATCAGTGGCTGTCTAACAAATAATAACAGATATAAAACAAAAGCAATCAGTATATAAATAAAAATATGAATATATTTTTTTTATTCATTATTTTATTCTCAGTATTCAATTTATAATGTAAAAATTTAATTTTTAGCACTGCTGATAGTCTCTTGTAATTTTTGTGACTGCTTTATCTTTTTTACCTTAATGTGCTTACTCTATTATATATATTATATATATATATATATATATATATATATATACTATAAAATATATAATATATATATATATATTATATATATATATATATATATATTAATATAATATATATTATATATACAACATATAATATTGAAATTGATAAGCCATCATCAATTTTACAGTAGTAAATAAACATTAATAAGTAAAAAAGTAAATAATATTTTAAACACACACATTTTACCTTAGATTATAAACGTACATTTGGTTACAATTTGTTTTCTCACTTTTGAATTTTTATATATTTTTACATTTAATTTATGTTTTAACAAAATATATTCACGTGTAGCTATAATTTGAAAATTTTCATTCTTTTCATTTTGTATTAATTTAAAAAAATAATTGTTTATAAAATATTTCACTTCTTTCGTATAAAATAATAGAGTCGATAGTTCATTTTTATTCCTTCATTTTATTTTGAAATAAACCAGTAAATGGTTTGGTAGAAATAGAAAATAAAGAATAAGAGAAAATTGGGTAATGTACTCAGACGTTTTTTTTACTCCTTGGCCAACTTCTATGAGCAATTTCTACTCACGCAGTCTTTACCAATTTAAAAATGTAAACGACAATCCAAAAGCTATCGACTGCATTATAATTTTTAACTAAACAACAGCCAAATGGACAATGAAAAAAAAATTAACACCTTTTATTTATAATTATATAAAAATAATCTGTTTGTTACTTTTTTTTATTATAAATAATGTCTTTTTAATAATAACATTATAATATATATTTTTGTTAATTTTTATTTTTAAGGGTTAAGATAAAAACAAAATAAGGAGAAGATGGAATAATAAAAAAAAGACTGAGTTTAAATTAATAAAAAGTAGATTCAAATTCATTAATTGTTTTTTTTTCTTCTACGTAATTACTAACACGGTTCACTTTTCTTTGTTATATCAAAATATTTGTGTATACTTTAATTTTTTTAGACATCCCTTATTTAATTTGAAAATAGAAACTTCACAGGAATAATTTTTAAAGATTCTGAATAGGTTTCATTTGATTCAGGACCTCAGAAACTTAATATACAACACTTTAAAAAATTATAGCTCTATGAAATCTGATTATTAAGCTGCTTTCGGTTAAAGAATGGTAGGGCATTTTACTTAATGTGTATTGTTAGCAGTATTATTTTTTAAGTTTATTCTGCTGAAATGCAATTGATAAAATCTGCCAATTCATTAGCTGCTCAAATTATATTCTTTATTTGGACGGCTTTCTTATATAATAATTTAAAAAGAATTTGTTAGTTAATAAATTAATAAACATTTAAAAGAAAACTTAAAAAAAGCATTAAATTAAACATATCTTATAATTTGCTGTCTGTTGTTCAAATTAAAGCCTACTTACGTAAAACGTAAGGTTATATTTATAATGAAAAAAATAGTCTGCATATGGTTATAAATGTATGTCTTTAACAGCTCAAAATTAATGAAATAATTCAGCCACTCAGGAAACATCAAGAAATGAGATTACAATAAATGATTGAATTTAATGTCCTCCATATTTATTTTGTGAACAATAAAAAGAATAGTAATAATAATCATACTAATTGTAGTGTTTATTGTTATAGATTATAAATAATCTCTACCTTAAAAATTTAACAAATATAAATTTTAAAAAAATCATATACTATGTGTGTTTTTAAAGTTACAAATTACTAAATCGAGTTCTTCTATTCTTGTTATGTGTTTATTGTTATGTGTTTATTGTTATAAAAATCATTTAAATGTCATGTTTGCATTGTTATAAATTATAATAAAACATAATTTATTTATTGTGTGTTTATTATGCAATAGACAGTTGAGCAAAGGTAACGTATATGCTACCTCTTGGGGTGGTTTTCGAGTCCCCGTCACAAATTATTTTATAAACATCCTATTCTTTACTGTGGGATTTTTTATATAAACTGATTTTCATCGATGGAAAATGTTAATTAAAAGATTATTTCTTTTGAAATGAATATAAGAATATAAAATTTAACTAAAAGCCATACAGATTTTCCTTAAATATTGAACAAATTTAAATAAATTAACATTTTGTCAAATCCCCTGTATACTTACAGCATTGTTTAAGTAATGAAGGCCTTATCAGAGCTCTTATCTACTAGTCAGTGCTGCCAACATTAAGAATTTAATACATCTGTCTATTACATATGTCATTCAGGAATATTATTCAATGAAATCATAGGATATTATGAAAAGAATAGGATAAGATAATAAAGAATAGGATTGGACATTATGATAAGATATAAAAGAATAGGATAGAACATTATGATAGGAATAGGATAAATATAAAGAATAGGATAGAACAGGAGAATAGGATAAGATATAAAAGGGATAGAACATAGGAATAGGATAGAACATTGATAGGAATAGGAATAATAAATATAAAAGAATAGGATAGGACATTATGACAGGAATAGGATAAGATATATAAGAATTCAGGATAGGAATGTTTAATAGTAATAAGATAAGATATTACATCATAAGAATATTATTTTATGATAGATATGTTTCACAGGAAACATATGTTTGTGGTGTGTATTAAGCTTGTTAAATAAATTCACTTTCAAATATTAAAATTTGAAAACTTGATTTTAATAGCCAAATCAATAAGTTTCAAAATAAGGGAGTATACTAAAAAAATATAAAGTACAACCATCATATTTGTATACAAGTGCTATTAGTCTTTAACCTCTCAGCAACAATATGCCTTCTTGATAGTGTTATTAACCATTTAATCCTTGGTATGAAGTTTAGATAGGTAATGTAGTCAAAAATTTAATAAATTATCTAATAAAAAGTATTTTTAATTGTAAATTTTATTATTTTAAAAATAATGTATTATTATTTTATTAATATTTTAATAAAATAAAATAATTTAAACGCAAAAAGTAATACGTCATAAAAATCAACTATCAAAATATGTCATTAAAACTAAATAAGAAGTTTATTTCAGGAGTGCTTTAAATTATGAAATAATATACTGTATTTAAATTTGAAACAATTTGTCTTATGAAACATAGTGTTCTTTGTAATTAATCAATAGGTAATTAATTTTATAAAATATATGTTTAAGGAGAAATAAATGTGAATGAAAATGAAAATTATTTTTCATTTATTAAAATAAAATGTTTGATCAGTAATTATTAAATTAATGACTAAATTGATCTAAAACCATACTTGATAAGACACATACATATTGACATGGATCGCAATGCATGTTGTAAGAGGAATTTATTCTCTTACATATTTTAATTTAACAATTTTTTGGCTTCCAATGAATATCATTCTTTTATTGACTTGACTGAGGATGTACTTTAAGGATGGCGTGAAGCTCATCTGCCACGGCCGAGATGACAAAGCGGAATTGGTTTGGTGATGATAACGCTCCGGCTCTTTGATCTCTGATGTGCTCTAAGGTTGCAGCTACGTCTATTTCTTTAGCACCTTTGGCCATTCTATTTAGCACCATGTCCAATAAACAGTATGTTCCACTTCTTCCGATTCCATCACTGGTAGAAAAAAAAGAGAAAACTTATTTAAGTTCAAGATTTAAGTCCTGGCTATATTAGTTCTTGAAATATAAGCCCCAACAGAAAGTAAAAAGGAATTTTGATAGTATTTTGTCAACTACTTATATCTAAAATAAGATTCACATATTAAACAACAATGCAGCTAATCTTTAGTAAGTTGGCCATCCAAATTTTATTAGATGTGACAAAAAAGTGAATCTAAATTAGTATAAAATTAAAAAGCCATGCGATGAAATTTAAACAAATTTCAATTAATTTGTATGAGGTTAAGTCCTTTTAATAAGTTGTAGCCCGTCACATTTTTCTGATAGTAAATAAAAAATGTTAGGGGTCTCCCCCACCTGCCAAAAGAGAGGCATTAATGTCAGAGAAAATTGTCCATGGAGTATCCATGAAATGTCTCAAATTAAGTTAATTAGTTTAGTTACCTGCAGTGAACGACTATTGGGCACGATCTTCCTCTGAATGATTTGTTAACTTTTCTGAAAATCAAACAGAATATTAAATATGAATAAAAAATGAGCTTAAGATTAAGAGAGTTTTGTGGACTTGTGTAGTAGAATAAGAGATTCCAACGACTTGAAGCAACAAAGTAATAAATATTTACAGCATCTAGGATCAATAAATTACAAAATTTTAAACCCCCATTACTTTTCAAAATTCATTAAATTCCTCAAATGTTATCCATTATTTTTAAAAATTTATTAAATTCCTTAAATGTTATCCATTATTTTTTGAAATTTATCAAATTCCTAAAATGTTATCCAATACTTTACAATTTCATCATATTTATACAATTTGAAGGCCATTTATTGTTACATTTTTATTCAGTTCCTACAATTATGAATGAACCCTCCTAGTTAGAATTTTATTTAATTCTTGAAGTTATGAGTACCCTCCTTGTTAAAATTTCAGTAAATTCCTGGTTTTTTATTTCCTCCAATTTGAACCTCCTAAAGTATTAAAAAAAATAATTGAAAGAAACAGTCTCTCCACTGATTTTAAAGATAATTTATAGACAGAGCCAGCTTTCAGTTTTAACAAACCATCATCTGTGCCTAACCAACAAAGTACAAACCAAATATATTACAAAAAATCAAAAGAAATCGCTACTACAGAATAACAATAAACAGCAACTACTCTAAAAGTACAAAATAAATATAAAATAATAATAAATAAATTATGTTATATATTTGGCTTATTTATGTTATTTATTTATTATTATTTTATAATAATAAAATAATAATTGCTGTTGCTGTTTATTGTTATTCTGTAGTAGCGATTTCTTTTGATTTTTTGTAATATATATTGGTTTGTACTTTGTTGGTTAAGCACTGATGATCGTTTGTTAAAACTGAAAGCTGACTCTGTCAATATATTATCTTTTAAATCAGTGGGGAGACTGTTTCTTTCAATTCCTTTTATTGATTGACTCCACAGCTCAACTTATTTATCCTAAAGTATTGGCTTAGGAAAAATTTTTTATTTCCTTATAACGCTTATTCTTTTTATTGTGATTGCCTCAATTACATAACAAATTTATTGTTATTTCCCTTTTTGTAACAACTTGAATTTATTAAGTATATTGGTAATAATTTGTAAAAGGATTGTGAAAAGCCATTTATGTTATAAATAAATATTACCTTCTGAATTCAAGTAAAGGTTTAGTCTGTTGAGGTACGGAAGTTTCAGGCCAAGATAGATAATGGAACTGAGTGACTGTTCTAGTCTCACCAGTCTTCATGTTCTTTAAATAGAAGCTTCTAACTAGATAATCATCGCACCAGATATGCTCACTTACGAGATGAACCTGGCAACAGAAACCATATTGATAGGATTATTAGAATTTGTTATAGTCTCCAGGATTGCAGTGTAATTGATGATGGGGCACTAAAATGTATCGAGGGTAGATACGAAATATATTTAGAATACAAAATAACATAAATATGTATCAAGGGTCGATACGAAATATAGTTAGAATACGAAATATAGTTAGAATACGAAATAACATAAATATGTATAGAGGGTAAATATGAAATATAGTTAGAATACGAAATAACATAAATATTTATCGAGGGTAGATACAAAATATAGTTAGAATACGAAATAACATAAATATGTATCGAGGGTAGATACAAAATATAGTTAGAATACGAAATAACATAAATATAGTTAGAATATGAAGTAAACTTAAGTGATTTTTTTTAATGTCTCATTAGTGCCCCCCTTATCAATCATATTGTTAGGGTAACAAGGTGGAGCTAATAAATACAACAAATAAAATATAATACAAATTATCAAAATATAATAATGATTTAACTGTGTTGATGGTTCGGCTATCAATACAAGAGAGAGATGCATATATTATTGGCTATCGAACAAGAGAGAGATGCGTATATTTGATTTTATAGCAAAACTTCTTATTCTTGGCCTAGCAATATATAAGGTGGGGCATTTCAGATGCACAGAGATTAAATCATTAAAAATATGGGGTCAACAATGCTAAGTTGTCATTCGCCGTTGTTTTGTCTCACAAGATTTGGACCTTACACATGATAATCCAACGCAAATAAAAAAAAAACAAAAGACAAAATAACCTTCATCAATGACATCATTATGACATCTGCGAAACCTCCAGTACATTCAAGATCATAGACAGTGTTATAAGGGAAATCAATTCGATGTAAACAAACCAAACACAGTCGGAGGTTATAACCTAAAATTTTTATGAATGGTAAGGGACATAATTGTTGGAATCGGTATAAGCTGCTTACATGGAAAATTCTCTATTTATTCCTCAAATAACGTCGCCTCTGGAGCTGGACTCTGGACTATAACCTAACGTGAAAATAAAATTGATTTCATTTATAAAAAACCTCCAATTGAATAACTTTTTTAACTGAATCAGCTACAATGTAGCCCTAGCAGCTAATGTTTCTTCTTTTGATATGAGGGTACGTTTTAACAGCCTAAAATACGTGAGTAAACTCACCTGTTGATTCTATTCCAATGTAGATACATATTAAACATTTTAAAACTAGTAATGCATTGCACCAGGAACTCACGTTAGTAGAGTACATAAAACAAAATTAATAAATAACAGGCTTGCTTTGCTCGCTAGTTTGCTATAAATATATTACAAGAGCGTATAAAAAGAGACTTGCTTTGCTCACTTCCCTCGTAAAAGGTAAAAATTAGGTACAATAAAAAAGGCTAGCTAGTTTACTATAAATATATAGGTGAAAAAAGACTCGCTTCGCTCGCAAGATTGCTAAAATATAATATTATGAAAAAGAGCTTACTTCGCTTGCTAAATTGCTACATAATTATACATGCATACGTATTCAAAGACATATAAAATTATGTACGTTAATAAAGTCTCGCTTCGCTCGCTAGATTGTATTTAGTCACAATAATACATAGTAAAAGGGCTCGCTATTTTGCATATAGTAAAGTGAATAAAACAACATTAGCTCACCTCAAAAATGTGATAGAGCTCAGATCCTTCAGCTGGCCAGTAGCGATGACACATTGCGTTTTCATTTTCAACCTGCAAGTAGTTAAAATCTAATAATATGTTCTAAAAATAATTTTTACATTTCATTAGATAAGAGGACACATGATCATTATTTATATGCATGATCGAGCCCAGTCTATATTCTCAACCTGAAGTTGGGCCAGCCACGAGCCCAGTCTATATTCTTAACCTGAAGCTGGGCCAGCCACGAACCCAGTATATATTCTCAACCTGAAGCTGGGTCACCCACAATGTGAGTCTATATTCTCAACCTGAAGCTGGGTCACCCACAATGTGAGTCTATATTCTCAAACTGAAGCTGGGTCACCCACAATGTGAGTCTATATTCTCAACCTGAAGCTGGGTCACACACAATGTGAGTCTATATTCTCAACCTGAAGCTGGGTCACCCACAATGTGAGTCTATATTCTCAAACTGAAGCTAGGCCAGCCATGAGCCCAGTCTATATTCTTAACTTGAAGCTGAGCCAGTTATGATCCCAGTCTATATTCTTAATTGAAAAATAAAGGGTGTTTCTTTCTTTCTAACCTTAAGCTGGGTCACCTACAAGGTGAGTCTCTATTTTCAACCTGAAGCTGGGCCAGCTACGAGCCCAGTCTATATATTTCAACCTAAAGCTGGGCCAGCCACGAGCCCAGTCTATGTTCTAAACCTGAAGCTGGACTGCTCTCAACATATCAAGTGATGTATGCTTTGCACTTCTCTGATGTAGCATGGCATTTTCTTGTTACATTCCTATGTGCCACTTGCAGAATTCTATTATTAAGATGGATTATATTATCAAAATTCTTCTTACCAGCCTAGTCAGCATGACTATGACGACACAACCCTGCTCCCAGACCATCTGCCAGAAATCAGGTGCAGTGGTGGCAAGTGGACCCTGGGTCACAATATAAGCTGGATTCCTAGGATCGTGATCAGTCTGCAACAAACATTTCAAACAATTAAGATTATCCAAGATTTTTTAGATGACACAAGTAAACAAAATAATTCTGTGTGAACCGGAGCCATATTATATACAAATATTATGTAGTAAACCTAGATAGATCACTGTTGGTCTTTTTCACTCCAACAGTTGGTGCTAGCAGATCTGGAACTGCTTTTCTGTCAAATGAGAAGGAGTTAAGGTCTTTAGCCAACACCCCTTTTAAAGACATTTTTTAAACACATTGGAAAATCTCCTAAACTCTTTTTATACCTGCTCCAGTCCCTTCACAAAATTTGTTGTAAGAAATTCAACTTCAAATAATGAAAGAGGTTTTTCAATACTTCCTATAAGATCTTAAATTCAGACTTCAATGTTTTTAACCTATTTTTTTGAGAGATTTATTCATTTATTACGTATTCATTATTTTTTATTTTATAAATAATATTTAAAATTGTTTTGAATTGACTTCCAATCTAGAAGATTAGTAATACCATATTAAGGAACAGATTTTTACTTTTCCTCACCTTCATACAGAAGGTATATAGAGGAAAAGTATTGGTTTCACCCAAAAAATTTTAACCCGAGATTTCAATTGAACTATCCATTTTAGGTGTTTTTAGGACCATCTGAACCGATTTCAGCTTGATGTCTGTCTGTGTGTGTGTGTGTGTCTGTGTCACGCATAACTCCCATTGTGTTTTTTTTTTTTTTCAAAGCTCTTTATTTCACAAAAAAAGTAATGTTACAAAAGTAAACAAAAAAAAAAGTATTGATACAAACGTAAAAAGTATTAATACAAAATTACAACAAGTAATGATACAACTGTAAAAACTATTATTATTACCAAAAAAAATAGAACAAAGTGAAATCCCACAAGGTAATCCTGAGTGTGGGGGTCTTTAAGTAAGTAATAAAAGCTTAAGTTATACTAGGTGAATACAGTAAATAAGTTAAAAAAAGTGAATACAAAAAAAAAAAAAAAAAATCAATGATATACAAGGTATAAATTAAATAAAAATAAATAAATAAAATAAAAATTTACATAATTATCTTACACAGAAAAGAGCATAAAGACAACAAAAAAAAGTTTTAAAGAGTTAAAAAAGTGATGATTGCACATATGAGATGAGATAGTTAGTTCTTTGGTATGATTTTAAATAAAATAAAAATATATTAAATGCTATTAATTAAAAAAGAAGGTTGAATTGTTTTTCTTGGAGCCACTCCCTAATTTTTAATTTAAATATATTTATTTTACATAATTTTAGATTTTGAGGTACAGAGTTATACAGTTTTATTCCACTACAATGTTTATGCTAGATAGTTGAAACTTGGTACAAAAATCAGTCTTTGGGTCTAGTTGTGCTGCCCGGAATGTCAAAATTTTATGTCACCATTAACCCTATTTGCTTAGTCAGCAAAAATTTTAAAAAAAAATTGTAAAAAATTGAAAAATGATCTGATGAAATTGAATTTTGGCAGGAATATACCTCTTAGTATAACAAACAAATCTTCCGAATTTCGTTTGATTAATGATTAATTAGTGCGACACTTTTGTTAAATGTAAAAGTTTGTTTACATTTGTCAATATTACAAATTTCCGCCAAAAATTCAAATAATTTAAAAAAACCGAGTAAATATCGGAACTTTTTCTCATTTAAAACTATGCAAAGTTAAACGTTCTTGTATGCTTTTTTATACGGGTACGGGGTACCTCGGAAGTTTAAAAACCCTAGGCCATTTGCTAACCATCCTAGTCTGAGGACGAGCGAAGCGAGTCCGAAGTAAAACAAAACTCTTGGCTAAACAAAACTATGCCTCTAAAATTGGCTGTGCACACCATTATTTGCACTATTTTAAAGCTCAAAAAGCTGAAAAATGAGTTACGTGTAATGCTTCATAATTGCTAAGTAATAAAATTTAACTAGACCGTCAATTAGGTTAAAACTTACAATAGTGGAAGCATTTATATAGTCAGAGCCTGTTATGTTAGACAACTCGTTTAGTACGACCCTGGCATGATCATATGGCAGGGCTCCTGGGTTCCTGTTCTTAGCAGCGTTCTCCTCCTGCAAATGAAATAAAAGTACTTCGTTAACTAATAAAATAAGAAAAGAAACACGAAACATCTTTACTTTTCCTCATTTATACCATAGGTTTATAGGAAAAGCATTGAGTTTGCAAAAAATCCGAGGATGAGCTTACTGAATCCGAGGATGAGCTTACTGAATCCGAGGATGAGCTTACTGAATCCGAGGATGAGCTTACTGAATCGAGGATGAGCTTATGAATCTGAACTCTTACTGAGAGATGAGCTTACTGAATCGAGGATGAGCTTACTGAATCGAGGATGAGCTTACTGAACTGAGCTTACTGAATGAGATGAGCTTACTGAATCCGAGGATGAGCTTACTGAATCTGAGGATGAGCTTAGCGAATCCGATGTGATGACAGAAAATTCCGAACACCCTGTATCTAATTTTTTAAAATATAGTTCGACAACAATATTTTGTCAGAATAATGTGCACAAAACCAGATAAAATGTTTATGTGGAAAGAGTGGTGGCTAATAAATTGGTTTATTAGCAAAACACTTTTAACCTAACATGACTGCCATAAAAATAAAGGTGGAAGTTACACATTACAATTAAAAGTACCATCTTGATAAGGAAAAGAGTTTTATGTATTCCTAACTTTCATATTTTTTATGCCATTGATGATGGTCTCATGTTAGGTTGACAGCGCTGTTTCAATAAACAATTAATTTATGGAGAAATTTTTTTTCGTTTCTTAGCATGACTGATTTCATTATGTTCAATTTCATTCTCATGATTTTGTTATTATGAATCTACAGTTAAATCCTAAGACTCTAATTATTACTATTTAATAATAACTATTTGTGGTTAGTTATATAAATGGAACCGTCTTTCAGAGCCTTATTGAGATAAATTTATCTCAATACGTCTTTTATAAAATAATAATAATAATATAATAATTATACAATAATTTATCTCAATACGTCTTTTATAATAATAATAATACACACACATACAGACAACTTGGTAAAAATCACTCAAGAGTTCTTAACACCGAAACAATTAATTCAGATGAAATCTTAGTTTAGGGTTTTAGAGCAATCACAATACTTCCTATATATAAACGGTATAATGACAAAAATAAAAAAAAGTATAATCAATAATGTTTCTGAGTATTTTCTTAAGTCTCTGTTGCATTACCTTTTCAGCAATACTAGTCTCACATGGATCAGCCTTGTACGCACAGAGAGCCGCCCATTCTGAATCTATCCGATCTTTATTCTTTAAATGATCTTCCATGTAACTCTAAAATAAACATATATAAACATAAATAACGATAATGTCTTCAGTAAAATACAGGCAAGAATAAGAGATAAAGAAAACTTGCAAAGAATATAGGCTTTTAAGACTATTTGCAGAAATTTGCAAAGACTATTTGATACTAACGAGTTTAGCAAATCATGAATAGTTGAGAGACACCAAGGAAATGTAACAAGCAAAATGCAATGCTACATCTGGGAACTGTTCCATCATTCGACATTCGTCATCATTGATGGCTTGACATAATGTCATGTCCCACTCTGTTTCGTTACGTCTAACTCATCAGGGCGCCGACAGAGCCTGAACTCACTCTGACCTTCAATTAAATGCTCGTTTCTGGTAAATATTTCACATTATATGATAGAACAGTTCCTAGATGTAGCATTGCATTTTGCTTGTTACATTTCCTAGGTGTCTCTCACACAGTATATTGTGTCAACTATTCATGTTTTTCATAATCCCTCATAATAATAATAAAAAGAACTTTATTTTAAAAACTAACTTACAGAGAGCATAAAATCGTCAAAATAACAAAAAAAATCAAATTTTACAGTTTGAATTTAAAAATTCAGAGACAGAGTATAGAGGGTTTTCTAGAAGATAAGTTTTTATTCTACTGCAGTAGGAAAGATATGATGGTTTCCTAGTCTCTTCAGTCAATTTATTAAATAGTTTCACTCCTAAACAGCCAAAGCCTGTTTCTGACTTGGTCAACCTATGAGTAGGTGTCATCATGTTTTGTTTGTTCCTGGTTTGGATACTTATGTTGTAAAGTTGCATACTCACTCTCATTTTGTTTCATGTGTTATAGACTCGTAAGTACAAAAACACTGTAAAAGCTTAAAATTTTAAGTTTTTTGAAGAGTGGTTTACAATGGTCTTCTTTCCCAGCACCAGCAATTAATCTTATAAGCTTTTTCTACTTTAGGAATATCTCACTTGACTCACAGTGTCCCCATAATATCACTCCATAGCTCATTCTACTTTCAAACATTCCATGATAGGCCTTTTTGATGGTATCACTATCCAGATATCTTCTCATACATTTAAAAAGACATATAAGGGAGGATAACTTTTTCTCTAATAGATTAATATGGCGTTTCCAACTTAGCTTGTTGTCAATATTAAACCCCAGAAATTTAACTGTATCGCTTTGGATGTCTTTCTTCAATGAAAAAGTTGTTATCTGTGTTTTTTCTTGATTTAAACAAAAGCCATTCATGTCGAACCATTGCTTCATTAAAGTTAGGCTATGATCTAGAATTTGATGGATTTCTTTTTCATTTTGACTTTGAACTGAGACATTAGAATCATCAGCATATCAGTGAGTTCGTCTTTGTGTTTTTCTTTTGTTTTTATTAATTTTTTTACATCTCTCAGAAGTTTCAACTATTTTCATTACATGTTCTTTCTTTTCTAGGTAAAATGGTAGATCATTTGTATCAATTAAAAACAGAGTTCCGGCTAAATTTGAACCTTGAGGTGCTCCTATATTTACTACTAGGAAAGATGACCAGACATTGTTTATACACACACTCTGTTCTCTCTCACTAAGATAACTATCAAGGATTCTTAATGCTTCATCTTCAACCTTATAAATTTTAAGCTTTGGTATTAGTATGTCGGGTGAAACTAGATCAAAAGCTTTACTTAAATCGCAGCAGGCTAACTTTGTCATATTTCCATCTTCAAAACTTTCTATGATGTCTTCAATCATCTTTTGTACTGCTTGAACTGTCGATTTATTTTTCCTGTAGCCAAACTGGTCTTCCGAGAAAAGACTATTTGACTCAAAGTGATCAACTAGCTCTCGATTTTATTATTTCCAACACTTTTGAAAGAATAGGTACTATGGCTATAGGTGGACATAGGGAGTTATGGTACACATAAATATAATGGAAAAAAGTCAAAACACCCTAGGAGGAGAAATGAATGAGTTGAGGTTATTATGTTGCAGGTTATTGAGTTAATTTCAGTGTTTTTCGTTTTGTAAACATAATTATTGTTTATATAATATTTTCTGTATACTATTAATTAAAATACAATGTATTATTAAGTATTAAACATTTTTATAATATAACTAATACGTATCATTTTGCATAAAATACTGAATATTCAGGGCAACACTGATATTCAGTGTCGCCAATAAAAAGCCAGTGTGGCTTTTTTTAATTTTTTACCAGCTGTTTATGAATGGTCAAATTTTTATTGTTTGTTTTGTCACTTCTTTCATTCTTTGTTGATTTATTTTGTTTAAATAAAGTAACAAATATAGAATGTTGTAAAGAATTACTAAAACTGTAAACAAGGTATAATAACTTTGCTATTAAATATAATGAATCAGAATACTAGTGAAAAAATTAGCATAGAAATATTGTTAGGATTAACAAATTACAAAATCGACTCTACCTGATATTGTGAGGGTTGCAACAACTTTAAAGCAATATTTGCTGCCTCTACAACCTCAGCCTAGGTTGTAGAGGTCCCTGAGCCATAGGCTCAGGGACTAATTTATAAAAATGGTCAGCAAAATTCCATTTTGCTGCCTAGTAGCATAATACTATTATGAGATTAAAATTGAACTTACCAGAACCATCTGTCCTGTTGCCACGTCCATGTTGCTCAGAGCTGGCTCTTCACTCCTGAAAATAAGATTTAGTTCAAATTAGGTTATATAATTGCTGCTGCAATTAATACAAAAAAAAAAAATCCCTACTCAGGTAACACTGTAAGTCAGGTTATGCTTTGAATTTTATAATTTGATTTTATTTTATGTAGTATTTTTATTTTAAAAATTATTTATTCATTTTTTAAGTATAAATATTGTTGTATCTTTTGAAGTTACCAATTTAATGATGCTTTAACTTTGTTCGGAAGTATGAATTAAGTGGAGTTAAAGTTGATAATTGTGTAATACAATGGATCATAATAGATCTATGATAAAAGTATATTTAAATCATTAGCTATAATTTTTTTATAGATAGATTTTACTTAATTTTACTGTAATTTGTATTAAAAATCACAATTGTTTATTTTTAATGACATACTTTGATTAAATAAATTACGTTTTAATTTTGCATTATTTATTTTAAAACCCAATGTTACCTTTTTATGATTTTTTTTTGCGAAAAAGGTAATTTTTTGCACCAAGGTTGGCATGAAGTAAATGGGGAAGGGGCGTGGTCGGTCTGAACCAATCAAATTCTTTCCCTCACAGATTTCTTGGTGGGCTCTCAACTGATTTTAACCGTGTTATAATACAGTGGCGGTGAAATGGAAGAAAGAAATAAATAAAGTGTGGTCATTAAGCTGTCAAACACTTTAAATCAACTCATTGTCCACGTGATTTTAACTTGACCAGGGTTAAGTTAAAGTGACAAAACCATTGAAATAGGTTTGGGTCAACCACATTTCAATGTGTTTGATAGCTTGATTACGGTTAAGATGGTGAGAAAGTACGGTTTCTTCTTTAACTTTCTTTGCTTCACACAGCCACTGATGATGATCAGTTAAAATTGAAAGCTTGCTATGCCATTATATAAATATTATAAGTGGAGATTTTTTTTATTTCTTGTAAACTCCATGTAATCTTTACCATGAAGAAGTACTGGATCTAGAAGACGGGCTATTATCACTTTCTCTCGATAAACTAGCCACTCTCTGTGTGGGGGCAGCAGCAGCGCTATCTCCGTTCTTACTCGACATTCTCGCTCTGCACAGATCCTGCTCAAAATTCATTAAAAATAAATTAATATGGTTTTAAGTAAAAGTTTGTATAAGTTGATTAGTCGTAGATAAAATTTATTATTCAACAGTGATGGAATTCAACTCTCATACTACCTCCCTGGGGAAGTTTTGGGATATGAGTAGTGTATCTCCCCCAGCCTGCTTTTAGCTTTGGAGGAAAATTAAACTCAAGTGGAAAAACTTTCTTATAGACCAAGAGCCCAGGGTTGTTTGGTTAATAAAAAGTGTAATGGCTGGAACCGGTCTCAATTTTTCGTAAATACCTTCCTGAACAAGGATCTGCAATTCTGCCGACTCATATCGGATGGGTGTCCCAGGCAGAACGCACTTTAGAGGTCAAAGGTTCTGCCTGGGACACCCATCCGATATGAGTCGGCAGAATTGCAGATCCTTGTTCAGGAAGGTATTTACGAAAAATTGAGACCGGTTCCAGCCATTACACTGTTTGTTAACTTGGGTGGTAAATTTGACCTGTAAAGTGCGTTCTGCCTGGGACGCCCATCCGATACGAGTCGGTAGAATTGCAGATCCTAGTTCAGAAAGGTATTTACGAAAAATTAAACCCGTTTCCAGCCATAACAGTTTTTATTAATTTGGGTGGTATATTTGACCTGTAAAGTGCGTTCTGCCTGGGACACCCATCTGATACGAGTAGGCAGAATTGCAGATCCTTGTTCAGGAAGGTATTTACGAAAAATTGAGACCGGTTCCAGCCATTACAATTTTTATTAACAAAACACCCCTGGGCTCTTGGTCTATTACAATCCTTGTTGTAAAAATAACTATATAAGCCTTGTTTATAGGGGAAAAAGCACCTTAGGACTGGTTCTCGCCTTAATCTAGCCGGGAATGACCAAAAGGTTATAACCCAATCCTTTTTCACGGTAGGTCTTAAATAGAACCAAGGCCGTCCAATCAGCCTAAGTTTTACAAGGTATCGTTAAAAATTTCATCTAAATCAAGGCAATGAAGAATAAAAAATAAAATTTTTAGGTTACTGAATGAAGGAAATAAAAGAAATATTTCCTAATAGTAATAGAGATATATTACTAGAGGTGAAATACACTATCTTTAGGTATTGAGAGATTTAAAACATATATTTCTGTGTTAGCACATTGAAACCTCCTCCAAGATTAAAGTTAATGTAAATTGTACTGTATGCTTCATTATATTATTAATCAAAGGTGTTAAAATTCAACTGATATCAAGGTGTCTAGTAATAATATTTTTATGGTAATAGTCAACTTAGATAAGTAAGACTTACTTGATAGTGCTTGCTGGGCTCTGTGTCGGAAGCCGTCATGTTGGAGAGCTTGTTCCCGTGCTTCCTAGTCAGGTATAAGACTCCCGCACTCAGGGCAAGGGCAGCTAAAACACCGCACACTATCACGATCACCACGTACGCTTGCTCCTCTCTCTCATTCAATTTTACAGCCGTTGGCAATTTATTCTAAAATAATTAATTAAGACAGACTCTAGTTATATATTAATTGTATATATATTATATATTAATATATATTTAAGAATAAGGTTTAATGGACTGTGAGAAATCTTTGGTTTGATGCTCTTAACTGTTGTTTTACATATGTGGTGGTGTAACTATATTACTTATTGTAAGTTTGAGCATTGATTATTTTAATATTAACTTGCATTTGTTTTAAATTTTTTTTTGCCTTGTTTGGTATGTAATTGTTATTTCTGTTTTTTGTAATTAGATTCACTGAGGATGCCAAGCATCACTTGTGCGAAAGCTCTGATGAAATAAAGTAATATAACAAAACTCGGACTGCTGTCTTCATTATTACTTTCTTAAAATAATATATATATATATATATATATATATATATATATATATATATATATATATATATATATATATATATATATATATATATATATAAATATATATATATATATATATATATATATATATAATATATATATATATAATATATTATATATATATATTATTATATATAATATTAAGTAAAGAAGTACTATAAATTATGTGTGATATAATTAATCCAAACCCTTGGTTTTGGAATAAGATGAGAATAAGAAAAAATAATGAGAAATGAAAAACAAAATCAATATAAATTTTACCTTATCTCCAACTCCGACTGATGTAACAACCACACCGATTTCTTTCTTTAATTGATCTTTGATGTTATCTAAAAAAAAAAGAAATACTTAATGTGTAAAACTTATACAGAAATCACATCTGTAAGTCATTTTAGCGTGTTTTTTGAGCATATTTTTGCTTTACTAAAAGAATCAACCTATCAACATGGAATGATATGGGTATTGACTTGAAGAGGAGTAAACAAGGTAGTTTTCCTAAAACAAAGAGGTTCTCAAGTTTGCTAGTTTCTCATCAAAGTAACTTCAAAATTTTTGGAAAATCATAAAATTTAACTAATTTTTGATTTCATGCAAATTTATGGCTGTTATGTTAAATTGTTTTTGAAAATACAAGTGTGTGGTCTTATAGAAAACTTCCTCAGCTTTCCAAAGAAACCAATATTTTGAAACTAGCAGTTATAGTTTAGTCACAATTGTCATTTTATGAAGTTAAGTCAACGCATTTTTAAAATCATAAAATTTGACCTTGTGGGAGAACGGTTGAAAATAGGACTATAGTTAATATGAAGTTTTTTGTTGGAAATGAGCTGTAGTAACACCTTCTTTCAGGAAGGGAGTTTTATTTTGTACACCCTCTATATATGTGTTTTGTAAGTACAAGTTCAAAGTAAGTAATATTGTGTCAACTATTCATGTTTTGCAAAACTCGGTAGTATCAAATGATATAAGTATAAGTTCCTTGACTTTTTTGGTCCACAATAACTTTTGAATGCTTTCCTTGGATCAGAATAAAACTTAGTTTAAAAGCAATCATATAAAGTATAAAATCCTATAGTTTATGTAATATGTATGACGTCATTAACCCAATTACAGAATAAAGTTCAAAGATTCCCTTAAAGTGAAAACATTTTTAGTCACGCTGAAACTTAGTTTACAAATAAAACTATTAAAAGCAAACAAAATGACAAAGCAAAGTCAATATTAACAGCCTTTGTTTTAATTGTATCATTTGACATAATTTAATGTAAACAAATTAAGGGGTTTGTTTATAAATAAATAGCTTTATTTCCATAATATACAAAATGTACATAGAATCGTCTTAATATTTAATAACTGCTTAATAACTAATAAATCTAGTAAATAACAATAAATCACATAAATGACAGCATGCCATATAGCTAATTAATAAAATTATTTAATTTAATCAATTAATAAAAAATTCCTACTTTATTTTATGACAGCACATCTGGTATAAAACTCTTGAATACTATAGATAGTTTCTTCAAAAAGAAATTCTTTTAGAGTTTTTAAAAATATTTTTGGCTCAATCTTAAGTTCTTTTATTGGCTGAGGTAGAGCATTATAGATTTTAAGGATGGAGTAATGAGGAGAGTTATTGTAGTACGCACGATTATGCTTAGATAGCCTGTAAACATCTCCTCTAGTTTGATACCTATGACTAAATTTATCCCCTTCAAACAGGTCTATATTGCTTACAAAATATTTACATAATTCAAGTAAATATAGAGAAGTTAGTGTCAGAATTTTGTATTTTTTAAAGTCTGCTCTGACTGATTTATTGAGCTTATAACCAAGAATAATTCTAAGTAATCTCTTTTGAGTAATAAATATTGACTCACTCAAGGGTGAGTGGTACCAAAAAATTATCCCATAAGACAGTCTAGATTGGAAGTTAGCAAAATAAACGGTTTTTAACTGGTGTATGTCTAGGGTAAGTCTGAGTCTATAAATCAAAGCTGAAACGGATTTAAGTTTATTCTGTAAGTATTTGCAGTGGTCTTTAAAGCTTAAGGAGCTATCTACGTACACACCTAAAAGTTTGGTAGCTGAAAAAGTTTTAAAATTGCATGATTTACTTGATTGTGGCTCTTTTCTAAATTTAATTACATTGGTTTTGTCCATGTTAAGTACTAGTTTGTTACTGTCAGTCCAGTCATTTAAAACATCAAGGTAAGTTTCAGTCTGTAAGTCAGTCTGTAGAGCAGTTTGACAACTTAAAGTTGCACTGCAGTCATATAGTCATATAGTACGACATAAAATCAGTTGACAGCGCTGGAAAATAGTGTTAAGGAACCAATAAGGTTGGCCTGAATTGAAATTGAGGGTGTGGTTTAACATCCAGGACTAACCTCATTGGCTTCCATGCATTATTTTCCCACGCTGTCAACTGATTTTAGCCGTGTGTCTTATTATAACATATTTTGAAATTCGCTTGCTAATTTTGTGGCAATATGCCACTTATGAAATCCAGCGTATGACAAACTAATACATGTCAACAACCATTTGGCCTCGAAGCGGCCCTCAACATTTACGTTATTGGCAGTACACTCGTAAGAGCTAGGATATGCTTACCTATCTTCTTGGCAACTTCAGTAGCGTTCCACCCCATGTCATTAGGCTCGACGACTTTGAAAGTTACTTCATTTCTATCCATCCTGATATTGTAAAAAAAATAGAAATCCATTAATTGATGGGACAATTGATCTGAGTAGTGGAGTTAAATATTACAGTAAAACACAATCCCAACATCTCTCCACTTCACTTTGAGCATAGTAGATGTGGCCAACCCGAGGTGGTTCCTGCAGGGCGAATACCCTGAAGGGCCGAAAGGCCCTAAAATCGGCATTATTATTATATTTCATTTTTCCAAAAAAATTAATGGAGAGTATCTCAATAAAATTAAGTTTGCAGACGACATTGTCCTCATAGGCATATCGGCAGAACAAATTCAAAATATGCTGAATGATCTTATTCAGGAAGTTGGCAGTATAGGCCTAAAGATAAATATTGCTAAAACAAAAGTTATGTTCATAAACACTACGGGTGAAATTACTATTAATGAAGAGGCAGTAGAAAAAGTGAAGAACTTTATTTATTTAGGCAAAATTATGACACATGACGACAATGATATTGATGAAGTTTCAAGAAGGATTGCTCTAGCCTGGAAAACTTTTAACAAATACAGAAAACTATTTAGATCATCTGTAGGCATAGAAGAGAAAAGAAAACTGTGGATGAGTGTGGTCCTACCAGTTTTAACTTATGCTTCTGAAACCTGGACATTAACTAATGCAATAGTAAATAGGTTAAGAGTGGTTTTGCATTGTCAGGTCAATGCAACGAAGTATGCTAAAAGTAAGAAGAACAGATAAGAAAACGAAAGAATGGCTTCAGAAAACCACTCAAATAGAGGACATAGCTCAGATAATAGCTAAGAGGAAATGGCAGTGGACTGGGCATATTATCCGAACTGATGACAACAGATGGACTAAAAAAGTTTTGTTGTGGTGTCCCAGAGAAAATAAAAGAAAAATTGGTAAACCTAAAAAACAGTGGGAATCAGAGTTTAAGCGAATATGTGGTGGTTCAACATGGATGAGAGTAGCC
Organism: Microvelia longipes; assembly: GCA_018340805.1. Lineage (NCBI taxonomy): Eukaryota > Metazoa > Arthropoda > Insecta > Hemiptera > Veliidae > Microvelia > Microvelia longipes. Next base: position 6,612,304 of record JACMZG010001913.1, read on the forward strand.
AACCAAAGAGCTGAATGGAAGAGAATGACTGAGGTGCACTGCCAGGTTTGGCTTCCACATTCATAGTGTATATAAAATTAATCTAATAGAAAATTTCAATATAGCAAAAATAATATAAAATAGAAATAAATAAATAAGGTAAATTAAAATGAATGTATAAATATAACTCTTATATATAAAAATTTATAATTTAAAAATACAAATCGTTATTAAATATTAATTTAAAAAGTATATTTAATTTTATAACTATGAAAATAGTATATTTATAAAATAGTATATATAGTGTAAATATATTAATAAAATATAATCTAAATAAATAAATATAAGTACTTTTAAGAAACATTATCTATTATAATAAAATTAATATGTTATGCAAATTTAATTTAAATATTTATATAGTGTTGTATATAGTGTTATATTTATGTAGTTTATAATTATGGTGCAAACTCCATACACCTACCTCCAACTGGAGGAACCACAGCAACAGCTGATTTGCATGATATTGTTTAATATGTAAATTATTGTAAAATTGTATTTATTTAAGCAATAAATGGTATAAATAATAATAATAATAATAATAATAATAATAATAATAATTTCCAAAAAAAATCTCATAAAATAATTAAATGTGTTTAAAAAAATATATTAAACTGTAAAAAATTTTTTAATTTAATTTTAAATAGTTGAAAGAAGCATTTAGAGAAGAAGAGAGGGAGAATGGGTGAGAAAGTGGGGTGAAAACGGAACATTCTAAAGGTTGGGTCGTTTAAGGTACAGATGGAAGTTTTAGTTAGAAATATCGTAACAGTTGCTTACAGTTGAATAGAATGTAAAAAAACTGTACCAAAACAATTCCGTGTTCCAGGTAATACAATGCCTAAGGAACGTGATGACTACAGCTGTCAGTATCATCTTGTTGACAGTATAGAATTTACTCTTATGAGTGTTGCTCTAGTAAATATTGTACTACACGGCAGTATTCTTACGTCTGACGTCACACAAGCAGTCGAGGCCGTTTTCCCGCCAAAAGAACATGTTTAAATATATTTTTCATTTGTTTACTGTATTATCAAAAGTATAAGTTTTTTCTTTCTAATATTTTACAGGGTGTTCTTTTATATGACGTACTTAAAGATAATGCAGTAAAAAAATTGTGCAAATACTCTATTTCTTATATTATTTCAGGAACCAAAAAATTGATAAATAAAGTGTTATGTTCTATAAAGACACCTACTTGGTAAAAACTGACTTATAGGTCTATGAGAAATAAGTATATTATAATTGATTACACATGGTGTTTGGTGATATATGTAAAAAAAATGAATGGTGTGAACCTATGCCCCAAGGGCTACAAAAAACATGGTATTGACCAGGGGTCAATTCTCAACCAGTCTCCCACAAGGTCAAATTTTATCATTCTTTAGTTGATGAAATGACAAATGTTTCAACTATGTTGAAACATAGTTGCGTATGTTGGTTTGAAAAACATGTTCCAACTCCCAAAATATAAATAATACAAATAAGTTATAAATATCGTTGGAAATTCAAGAAAATTTCCAAAAGAAAAAGTATACATTCATTTTATAAAACAGTTTAATTGTTTATAAAACCAAAAAGAGGTGCATTTTTCTGAAAAATAAAAAAAAAAATAAAAAACTGTAGCCCTTGGGGCATAGAATCAACCCATTCATTTTTTACATATGTCACCAAACACCCTATATTATTACATCTGCAGATATTGACATTTAATTTATTTACTCTAAATCATTAATGCAGTTAAGGATAAAAATTAATACCTTGGATTAGAGAACATGTCTTCAGGTACATTAAGTAATTTTGCCACAGTGCGTACAATATGTGCTCCTTCTTTCCACGTTTTGATTCTGTAAAATAAAATTCCATTATTTTTTTGTATAAAACGCCTTAGGTGTGTTATTAATGAAACACCCCTAACATATAAGTTCGTTCCTGACCAAGACTTTTGGAATTTCTGAGCATAAGATAGTTGTTTTGGTGGTCCAACAGGGCCCAACGGTTTTCCCTTAAAATAATTCAGTAGCAGAGGTCTACTAACAGGACAAATGTTTTTTGGATGCTTTTCTTTACTCTACAAATCCTGAACAATCCATTCATATTTCAACAATTGCTAAACAATCCATTCATATTTCAACAATTGCTAAACAATCCATTCCTGTTTTAACAATTGCTAAACAATCCATTCCTATTTTGAAAATTGCTAAACAACCCGTTCCTATATCAAACTTGCTAAATAATCCATTCCCATTTCAACAATTGCTAAACAATCCATCCCTACTTTGAAAATTGCTAAACAATCCGTTCCTATCTCAAAATTGCTAAATAATCCATTCCTTGATCAAACAATTGCTAATCAATCCAATACTTGCTTAACAATTGCTGAATAATCCATTTCTTGCTCAACCTGGGTTTTTGTATTATTATCAACGTAGTAAAATTTCACATAATAGTCAAATTTCCTGAATATTTTTAAGTTAAAGCGAGCTAAGTTAAGTTTAATGACATTAATCATGTTAAATGATGGAATAGTTCTTTAATATAGCAGAGCACTTTGCTTGTTTCTATTCCAAGTGGCCACAAAATCATATTGTATCAATGTTAAAGTTTTTAGCTGTTCATACCAAGGAGCAAGGAACCTCAACAAAATCACTGCAAATTACTACCATCAGTAATGAATAGTTAGACTCACCCATCTTTGAACTCAATATAAGTGAATGTAGTATCCACGATATCGTACTGGTCGTTATCCACCACATTGTTCTTAGACGATGAATATGGTGATGTGGCGTGGAAATATGATGACTTATGGCCTTTCTTGTGAGGGTCTCCCAGTGGTACTGACTGAAACCACAGAGTCCTGATTTGAGGTTTACCCTAAAATTTAAAATTTAATACCCTTAAAATTAATAAAAAAATAACATTTAATGCCCTTAAAATTAATAAAAAAAAATTTAATGCCCTTAAAATTAATAAAAAAGTTAAAATATAATGTCCTTAAAATTAATGAAACGAAGACGTAACGAAATAACTAAAGAGTTTAGTGTAATCGTTAACGAGGATTTTTTACAAATAGTTAGTTTCATTGGTGATCATTTAAGTTCACTATTTAAATTTTTAATGTCAGCATTATATTATTAATTTCAAATTGTCAGCATATAGCAGACAGTTTGGAAACAAGAAACTGTTGGAAAATTATTCATCTATACTAAAGAAAAATTAATATAATAAAAAAAATATTCCACTACACAAAAGAAACATGAAAATATTCAAAAAATGATACCACCATACTAAAACAGCATGAATAGTATTAAAAACAAAATAGACAAAATTAAATCCTTAACAAAGTTAGTTATTCGAAGTTGTTCAGACAACTTAACAAAAAACTAATATACAACACACACACATATATACATACATGTATATACACACACATACATATATAAATATATTGTGTGTGTAATAAACATACATATATACATATTTCATAATCAAAATACGAAACAAGTGTTCTGTTCTTTTATATTTATATTTTACATATATATTTGAGTAAATAAATTGGAGAAATTAATATGAATTAAAATATCTAAATTAATTGGATGTACCTTAGGTGGATGATTTGGTAGCTCACTAGGCATGGTTTCTTTTTGGCCTTCCTTAGCCGCACTCTCCTTAATTATAGCTACGAATAACAATAATAAAATCATAATTGCTAAATTATCATTTTATCATAACTTATCATGAATCATAATTACTAAATTATCATTTTATCATAACCTTATCATGAATCATAATTACATAAATTATCATGAATCATAATTACTAAATTATCATTTTATCATAACTTATCATGAATCATAATTACTAAATTATCATTTTATCATAATTAATCATAAACAATAATTACTAAATTATCATTTTATCAAAATTAATCTTGAATAATAATTACTAGATTATCATTTTATCATGAATAATTATTACTAAATTTGTTAAAAAAGAGAGTATTATTAGGTATAATATAAATATTATTTACAACTTTTGCATAACAGCGAAACCTGTCATCTTACCTGCCAACTAATGTTTTAAACAAAAACTTCAAATTGTTGAATAGGTTAGAATCTGCATATTTAATCTACCAATGTCATAATATTGCCTTTATATTTCTACTGTTCTTTTTTAAAATAAGTCTCATAAGTAGATTTTCTTTTTAAAAATTAGATAAAATCACAAACAGTTTGTGTAATGTTCATGTAAAAATAAATAAAATATGTTTATTCTGCTTTACAAATCAATAAAATATTACAAAATACTTCTTTTTTATAAGCACATCTTCGAATAAATCGTGCTCGAGGATGGCAAATATGTATGCATATATTTAGAAGGACATATTTTTTAGAAAATTATTTACTATTGGACTAGATATGATATTGAAAAAGAGAGGTTCTGTTTTTATTTTCTTCTTTGACAGCTGAAAATACCTTCTAGCCATTCTGTAAGCCCTTTTTCATTTTTGGGTGGTAAAAATTTGTCCTTTAAGGTGCTTACTCTTTAAATAGTCATTCCATGGTATCATAATGTAAGTTTTGAACCACCTTCTAATAAAATATACTATAGTACGACACACGGCTAAAATCAGTTGACAGCGCGGGAAACTGGTGTTGAGGAACCAATAAGGTTGGCCCGATTTGAAATTGAGGGCGTGGTTTAACATTTAACATAAATTTCCCTCGCTGTCAACTGATTTTAGCTGTGTGTCATATTATAGTTTAAATGAGATATAAGTCACTATATTGCAATGTTATATTTAAATAAATATAACTAAGGTTCTTGATTTTGTCCATGAGCTTATTAGCAGAGGAGGAAATATTTTTACCTGCTTACAGCAGGAAAATAAAAAATTTAAAAAATTTAGAACAGGAAGTAGCATTTCTTAGATTGATTACTAAAAAACGGGTTAGTCGTGAATGATATATAGCTACTTCTTATGTAGACAGTATTATAATTAGGGCGTAACACATTGATTCTCCCATGGCTGGGAAATAGCATTTTCCACTCAAAGCAAATAAAGTAAAGTAGTAGATCATTCAACGCAAACATTAGTTATTAATTTATTAAGGGTCGGGGACTGTTAAGTTTAGGGCTAATAACTACAGTAGTTTTTGAAAGCCTACCAACGAGTTTTTATGGGGGCCCAAAATTTTAAATTGGCTTAAAATACCCCCCCCCAAAAAAATATTGGCTTAAAACCATTTTAGTTCAAAACAAAACAGATTTTTTAGGAGGATAAAATCTTTTTCACTGTTTTTATACCTTGGATAATTTAATTATCTAAAGGTAAATTAAATTACGTCTCAATTAAATAATTTACATCAATAATAATTTAGTAATAGTAAATAATCAACGACAAAAAAGTCGAAACTTACGTTTTTTAGTTCCCGTCTTATCTTCATAGGAAGGCTTCTTTGTTGTGGTACTCTGAAAATATAAGACAACAATTGAAATGCGTTAAGGTTATAACCCCAGACAAAAATGAATTAATTAAATTGAATTAAAGTAACAAACCAAAAAAAAAGATACAAGCGAGTATCCAAAAAAATAGGGTTCTCTAAAAAAACGTCATCAGAGTATTGAAATCATCTAATTTACATTGCAGCCCTCTTTTGGAACCTCTTTGCTCGTTCTCAGACAGTAGGCATTAGTTTTATTATTTTTTATCAGTTTTATTCGCCCATCCAAGCTTATTAGAATAATACTAATATAGAAGGAGCATATGACCGTAAACACAATGTAATTCTACTAATAATATGAAAGCCGGTTGACTGGTGGTCATAAGTAGGGGTACCACTCTAACAACAAAACATTATTTTAAATATGTGTCATAAATATCCATTAATGAAGAAAGATCGTAAAGAACAAATATAATAACTTAAAACACCTGCTGAGTATTTAATAAAACCGGTTTTAGATGGCAAAAGGATAGTGGAATACAACAATCTACATTTAGTTGACGAGGACTACTTTTAATATAATTTTAATTAAAATCATTATACTACAATTTAAAATGCTTAAAATATTGTAATACACCGATATTTATATAAGTATTTTATGGATACTCAATCATAGATTTTGATTTCTAACTGCGGTAAAATATCTTGTTTTACAGTTAAAGAATAGTTTGTCACTCCTAAGAATAGTATGTATATCTATTTTCTTGCTAATTTATAGATTCTATGCTTTGTATTTTTTTCTTTTTGCTTTATGTTAGACATATTGTATATAGGAAAAGTATTGTGTTAGGGAAAAATTTGAAACAAGGGTGTCACCAGACATATCCGTTTCAGGCGTTTTAAAGATCTCCTGAGTGAAGTGGTCTGTCTGTATATGCGCGTGTCTGTTATCATTGTAGCTCCTCTAGTATTTATGCTAGAGTTTAAACGTTGTACAAAAATCAGTCTATAGGTGTAGTTGCGAAGCTTTTATAGGCTAATGATGGCTGAATGCGGCAGAGAGTTTTCTTGGGGGTGAATTTATTAATATACTATTTAGTGAAGTAACTATTTATTTATCTGAAAATGAATAGTGTTTCAACTTCATAAATGTTTCAACTCTTTAGCATAAGATAGATGATAACAGTTACACACACACTTATATAGACAGACAACTTGGTGATAACTACTCAAGAGGTCTATTGAGGAAAAGTTATATAATATAAAATATAAAGAATAGAAATCTCACATTAAATTATTAACTGTTTCTGTTATTTGTTAATTGTTTGTTTTGTTTATTTTACATTGTTCACTAAATGTAGTTGTTTAATAATCTAAAGAGGATATAGCCTGAAGATGACCCAAAGGGGTTGAAATATATAGCTTTTTTTCTAAATAATTGTAGAACTAAAGTCAACCTTGTTTTAAATAATTAAATTATTACCAACCTGAAAAGCATAGTTGTTGGTAGAGAATTGAGGTCCAGGTTTTTTAACATCAAGTCTCTCACTACGCTGAAAACTCCATTCATCCAGTTCATCGAGTAGGTCTGACAGTTCAGCCGTATCTGCCACTAGACTGCTTAAATCTGTTTACATGAAATATTGATAAATGTAAATGATACATTAATGATGAAATTTTAGATTGTAGACAATATACGTTGTTTTAAAATATATACATCGATATACAATACACATCAATTAAGTATCTACTAAAGTAATATATAAACCAAGTAGAAAAACTGCTACAGTAACCTGTGTAAAAAAACTCAGACATACGTGATCCACTGTTAGATGGCTCAAAAAATAGCTAAAATTGGAATAAATTTGCATGAGCCTTTTAGGATATTCGTTTTTTTAACTAAATTTTATTGGCGTTTGAAGGTGCAATTATTTTTTTTCTTCTTTATTTGATTAATATTTTGGATTACTTTAATTTTGATTAATACCTAAAAAAAATCTGTTATCTATATTTTTTTTGTATATTTTTTTTTATTGTTTGTAATACTTAATGTTTTGAATTGTTTTTTTTTTTTGTTTAATGTTTGAATGTTATTATATTATTTCATATTTTTTGTGTAAAATGGCTCTGCCGTATATGTATAAATAAAATAAGAGCAAGCTATAAAGAAATGCAAATCACGATGAAAGGATTAAACGAGGGTCATAAAAAAGAAGAAAGTGGTGAATATAAAAATTACCATCATTGGGTGAATTTGGTTCAAGGATGAGACCTCCATCACTGAAGCCATCATTAGAAGAAACTGGTCTATTCAAGGGAACGATATCGTCTGAAGCTTTGAACCCTAAGCAAAGAACGATAATAAAGAATAAAAACATATATGTGTCAATACCATGAAATTGACATATAATTGTCTGACATACATATGTCAATCAATAAAACCAGAACAAATACTGATAATAAAATGGAACTTCGTATTTTTGAGAACCATTCATAGAAGTATATGTGTTAAAAATTTCAGCCTAGTCTAAACACTATATGCAGATATTTGATTTATTGAAATGTTTGTGGGGTCATTATTGTGGGTAAATGACATCACACATGTTTCATAAACAATAGGGTTTGGGGCATTAGCAAGGTTGATTTTTTTACCAAGTTTCATTTCTATCCAAGAAAGCTTTCCAAAGTTATCGTGTCCAACAAAAACATATTGGACAAAAAAATCTCGTACTACATACATACATTTTGTAAAATGTTAGTGGTACCTGATTTTGGGACTTCTAAGTCTAAATCCAAAACTGGATTTTCTAAATCTGAATCAAAATCAAGAAGACTGTAGTCAACAGGTGTCGATCTCCTCATCACTCCCAGGGGTGGATGCTCTTCGACTCTTTCTGCTGAAAAATTAATATCAATATTTAAAAAAAAAAAACACTAAAAAGGACAGATATAATTAAAGTGTAATTGTGCGAGAGACACCCAGGAAATGTAACAAGCAAAATGCAATGCTACATCTGGGAACTGTTCCAGATGTCTATTCATGTTTTGCAAAACTCGGTAGTATCAAATGATATATGTCTTGCTTGCCATGCATGATGGCGGGGTAAGAGAGCACCGCTTGTCTCTGGTAAGTACTTCACATTATATTCTTCGGAATTAATTGAAGGTCAGAGTGAGTTAGACGTAACGAAACAGAGTAAGACATGATATTATGTCGAGCCATCATGATGACGAATGTCGAATGATGGAACAGTTCCAGATGTAGCATTGCTTTGCTTGTTACATTTCCTAGGTGTCTCTAGAACAATTATATTGTGTCAACTATTCATGTTTTGCAAAATTTGGTAGTATCAAATGATATAATCAAAGTGTGTTTAAACCAGATGTGAATTAGTAAATCCCTATGAGAACAGATTCCAATATGAAATGATAACTCTGAATAGAATCGATAAATTAATAAGAATTGATAAATTTCAATAAAAAATGATGCATCTAAATAATAATCGATAACTCTTAAGGAGAAATTATAAATCTAATAGAAAATTAATTACCTCCAAAGAGAAATGACAAATCTAAATGAGAATCAGAGAATCTACTCAACGCCGGGCGCCGGAAAACTATTAGATATGCTACACTTAAGAGATATTTAGGAATGTAGAAGGTCTAGTTTAATACAAGGATCTTGAATAAAGGGGATAACGCATTAAGGAACATTTCTGACCCCATGGAAGTTGTATGAGACAGAGAAATAGGAGCAAACTTACCTTCCCCTTGGTTATAATGAAAAAAAGGTGTAAAATGCAGATTATGCATGTGGCAAGGTTGTCGAGTTTGCTGGTCAACTTTCTTCTGTGCTTCTCGAGATTGTTACATTTGTGGTGCTGGTTAAGTCATTTGTGCTTATTTAATTTTAAATTTTGGACTATACTGTGCCACTTAAGTGAGTGATAATATAAGCGTGTTTATAATTTTTTCAAGCAATGGGAAACCATTGAGAGGTAAGTTTGCCGCTAAAATTTAAGACCTGCACTGTTGTAAGAACTGTAAACATGCGCAGTTTGTACCAAGCATGTGCTGTTGGTTTTTGAAGTGTGTTTCGTGTTGAATTATCTGTATTTTTTAGTTGTCGATGGGGTGACTATTATTATTCAAGATCCTTGGTTTAATGAGATAGTTATAGCTTAAGTGGTGGTGATTAAATTGTAGCTAACTATTTAGCATGTCAACCTACCCTGGTGATGAGAAGCTTCTCGAAATGAGTCTGGTGAGTTGTACTCTTTTCTAAAAATGCTCAATGGTTTGGTTCGCTTGGGAACTTGTAAATCCTGGTCGAGATTCAGAAGACTATCTATAACACGATAAAAATACAACTTTGTTCATACCAGTAATTAAATAATGTATTAACACTAATTATAATTAAATTTCCTAATGAACCGGCTTTGAATAGACTAATAGGAACTCTTCCCACACTGAACTTTGAATAATTGCCAACCCCAAAAAAAAATATATATTATTGACTATTTTGGCTATTCCTCATTTATACAAGAAAAGTATCGTGTTTGCGAAAATCCATAACCAGGATGTCACCGGAATCATCTGTTTCAGGTTTTTAAGATCTCCTCAGAGGTTTTTACAAAGTTGTCTGTCTGTATGTGAGTGCTTGTGAGTCTGTTCTCATCGTAGCTCCCAGTGTATTTATGCTAGAGAATTGAAACGTTGTGCAAAAATCAGTGTACCGCTGTAGTTGTGCCATTCGGAAAATATTTTTACTAACCCCCAATAATGACTCAGCAAAAATTTCAAAAAATCATAAAACACAGTAAAATGATGTGATTTGATTGAAATTTTGCACGAATGTAGCCATAAAAAAGACTAACATATGTTTTAAGTTGCATCTCATAATCAGTATTAGTTAAATTTTTATCAAATGACTTGTATACGTTTTTTAAAAAAAATGTAAAAAGTCGGATTACAATCCAATTAAGTTTATTTTTGGTACAACTATAACCCAACTATAACTCAGAAAATGATTCAATTAAGTTTAAATTTGGTACAAGTGTATACTTTTACTTAATAAATAAGTACACTAAGTTTCTTTTCAATACAAGTATATTCATGAATTTTGTTGGATCATGAAAATTAAGCAGCATTGAGCATGGTCAGTGCTATATCAGTGACTGCAGAGAATGAAACGGATGCATTTACTATCAGAAGACGAGCGAAGCGAGTTGAAAGGTGTGTCGTAGTATAAATTTAACGACTTGTAAATTCTGGGCAAAAGAGCGAAACGAGCCCAAAGCAGGGAGGAAGAGCATAGCCAATTAGATTGCATTAGGAAAAGTTCAGAAGTACCCCGTACCCAATTTTTTATTATTTACTGTGAAGTTCATGACTCCATGCACGCTCACTCTGCTGTAACTGATCCGCGATCCTCATTATGAAACACCAGATGAGAATCACCCGTGGTGTAGTGGTTTAGGTACGCGGCCAATACACAGAATGAATGGACTTTTCATGGGTTCAATCCCAGCACGGGCCTCTAGGATTTTTATGAGAGTGATAATAATTCTGCGTACCACGTCCTTCAGAAGAGGAGACATAAAGCCGATGGTCTCGAGCCTGTGCGTTGTCAGGTACTCGTTAAAGATCCCTTACCCTAAATGAAACTGGGTATAGGCAAAATTTAGGACCATCATTGTAGATTCATTATAATACTATACTGTTTCTGCCTTGTAGTTTAATAAAGTGTATGGAGGTTTGGTTTAACAGTGAGAGCACGTGTTGTTCCCAGTTTTCACTAGACTATAAGAGTCAGTGCAAATATGTATGATTGCTTGAAAAAGCATGAGAGGAACCACAGAAATTCACGGCTCTTCTGCCTAGATTAGATGAAATATACCTACACTTGAAATTAAAAGGAGTAGAACACTATCTTAGGGAGCTGGGAAAAAGGGCCCAACAACATGGCCTACTTGCCTGGTAGTTACTACCACTCCCCCCCTCCATATTACTACTTACTACTACTACCACCGGATGGGCTACCTTTTATCCACAATCTTTCCTATTTTCGGCGTCTTTAAACACTGTTAGATAATAAAAACACTGACAACTTACTTTGTGCGTCTTTTGATTCCAAACCAGTTCTAAATCTATCCGGAGTATTGTATATTTTAGAAAATAAGACGGGTAGTTCCGCTCGTCTCTCTAATGTCTCGAACACCTCTTTATCTTCCGGCTCTTCGACTGAAAACCATAAAGTTATCTGCATTTTCAAACAGGTTTACTTTTTTACCTGCTCACGGCAGGAAAATGAAGCATTACTGAACTAATTCTTGGCGAGAAAGTAGTATTTCCCAGATCCATAGAGATATATTACTAGAGGGGCCCTATTGGTTGAATTTTGAAACATCGAAAAAGTAACCTGGCCACATTCGATTATCATTTTCTTCAAATAAACAGAACAAAAAACAGTAAATTATATAGTAGAATGTTTAAAATACAAATCACAACACAAGCAATCTGCGGGAAGCGAAAAAATTGATTAATTATAACCTTACCTCCTCTTGGAGGAAGTTTCAATGAGGTTACACAGAGCCCCTGAGAGCCCCACTAAAAATGTTTCAGGCCTCTCAATGTATTAAGATAGGCTATGCCCCCTCTAGCATATATCTCTATGCCCAGATCGGCTGGTAATATTCTTCTTCTTCTTTTTTCGCATTTAATTGTCTTAAAATTAATATGTCAGACATTTACTAACTGTCTCAAAAATTGGCTGGTAATATGATTCCACTTTACCTGCCTAGGCAGGAAAGTAGCATTTCCCAGCCGCCCCTGCCTATGCTGGTAAAGAAAGTTAATAGATAATTTTTGCAACATGATTAGTTAATAATAAAAAGCCTATTGAATTTATTTATATAATGAATAATTACATTATTTAACTAATTAAAATAAAACAATTCGTAATGTAAATCTTTGATTAGAAATAAATTTTATTGGTTATATTAATGGCAACAATTTTTTTCTTGGGTTTATTATCTCATCTTTTTTGTCAAGTCATTTACTACGTTTTTCATACGAACCCGTACTTAATACAGTTTAAAAGTTAGTTTATTCTATAGCGTTTTGTGATGAATATCGTCGAAGATATAGACGAACTTTTCGAACATACCCCGCCGGATGTTTTGGAAATAGCTACAAATGCCAAATAGAGCCTACTACCCGGCAAGTCAGGAAGTAGGTATCTCAAACCGTATGAAGTGTTCAAAGAATGGTGCTCAGAGAAAAAAATAAAGAATGTAAGTGAAAACATTGAGTTAGCGTATTTAAAAGAACTGTCAAATAATGCTAGTTTTGATTTATTACAGTTCGCAGATAAAATATTGTGTGGAACAAGGCAGGAAAGGAAACATTACTGACTCATATATTTGCCTTCCTCGGCTTTGCCTCGTCAGTAAAATTATATATATTACCTAAACTATATATTAACTTCGATACTAGTCAGTAATATTCCATTTTCCTGCCTAGTTACACAAATAACTATTACATTAAAGTTGGACTCTGCTTGGAATGATACGGCATCCTTACAATTAAAACAGCTTAGTACGAGTGTAAGAAGGCACATTTTATACCCAGGATCATAGAGATATATTACTAGAGGGGCCCTATTGGTTGAATTTTGAAACATCGAAAAAGTAACCTGACCACATTCGATTACCATTTTCATCAAATAAACAGACCAAAAAAACAGTATATTATATAGTAAAATGTTTAAAATACAAATCACAACACAAACAATCTGCGGGAAACCGAAAACAATTGATTAATTATAACCTTAACTCCCTCTCAGAGGAGGTTTCAATGAGGTTACACAGAGCCCCTGAGAGCCCCACTAAAAATGTTTCAGGCTTCACAATGTATTAAGATAGGCTATGCCCCCACTAGTGTATATCTCTATGCCCAGGATGCCTAACTTTAAATTAAGACCTCGGAACTTTTCCTTGCCTTCTCATATTCGCTACGCCCCCCACCCCCCACCAGTTCAGACTCTCTTTATTCGTTCTCGTCTCAGAATTGAAAGCCAACTCATTTATATTAAAATATATCTCTATATTCGATTCGAACGTCGTCAGCTGTTAAAAAATTCTAGCACGGATGTCCGCAAACCGGACGAAATTTCTTTGAAATGCGCGCTTCCTTGTTTAATAATCCATTTTTGCTAAATTTTTCTATACCTATTTAATAAACTGATCAATAGCGTCAACACTTGTCATTCAATTCTTTCAAAGTAATTGCCGCATTTGTTTACCATAAATTACACAATTCACATTACAGCAATATTTACACTCATTTGAAACTCAGTTTATGCTATTTTTTAGCATATTTTCTTTGATAAATTAAAACAAAAATAAATAACAAGTTGTGACGCTACTGCTCAGTTAAGTTGAAAATAACGAAACAAATACGTTTCGCGAATATATATATATATATAGTATTTGAAGAAATACCATTTTAAAAAACTAATGCTTGAAAAATTAGTCATTTTAAAAACAAGGACTTGCAAAAAGTGTTTATTTTCAAATGTTGTACTTGAATATGTAGTCACTGAAAAACAAGGACTATAAAAAGAATTAATTTAAAACACTAGCGCTTGTGAAAGTTGTTATTATAAAGGCTTCTTTTGTGCTATCTAGTACTTTAATATCATAAGTCATCTTCACCTTTTATAGTTTCCGGAAGTCCAGGCGGTGAGTAAATCTCATCAGCGAACTCAGTATTTGGTTCCGTATCACTTGGTTTGTAGTTAATGTAAGCCATGTTCTTGACGCTGTTCAGCTCCTCTTCCTGAACAACAACAAATACAAATCAAAATAAATAATGGAATTTAAAAAAAATCCATTTTTGATATTTGATATTTAATTTATTATACTGTGATTGTTTTAAATAATTTACATCCTCATAAAATGTTTATCCTTTACGTAAAATTGAGATGAAGGAGTCTAAAGAATACGAAATATATAGGGTGCATTCGCGAGGTCCGTCCGTTCCGATCATAATGCTCAAGAGTTGAAGGGAGGGGGAGGGATGACAATGTCTCTCACCAACAAACTGATCAGACTGGTTTTAACGCATTTTAACAGTCTTGTGTAGATCAGTTGTTAGGTTATTTTTGGTATCTTGCGTGAGTCATAAAGCAAATATTGAAAAGAAAACACGCGAGAAACGAATTTTAAAATATAACATTTTAAACAGAATTTGGAAAGAATTAATATTTAATAATAATAAGAAAAGAGAACACGGTGCAGATTATTAATTTTACTTATTTAATTTTCTGTTGTTCATAATGCATTCGTAGTGACAGCATGCCAGAGGGTATACTGTTGCCAGGCCAGTAGCCAGCCAGAAGAGTGTAGGCGTTTATCGCTACTTGTACAGCAACGCGACAGTATATTCTAGCTACATCCATAGAGATATATACTATAGAGGAGGCATAGCCTATCTCAATACATTGAAAGACCTGAAACATCTTTTTGGGGCTCTCAGAGGCTCTGTGTAGCAATGAATAAAAACAGAACAGTTTTTGTCTCTCCACACATTATTATATTTATATAACAGAGCCGGCTTTCAACCGTTAACGGTCATCATCAGTGCCTACATGACAAAAAATAGATCAAATAATAAAATGAAAAAATAGAGTAAAATGTAAAAAATAAAATAAAATAATACAATAAACAAAGAATTCTGAAATAAACGCGACAAAAAGGGATCAAAAGAATAAAAATTATAATAATTAATAATTATATTTACAAAAAACATATAATTAATAAAACATAGCATACCGGTGAAAGTAAGGCTAGTAATCAACCAGTGTATTTAAAGGTGAGTACTTGACTGGGGGGTGTGTTGACATTATTAAATTAGCGCTAAAAGAGCAAGGGGAATGAGGTTAAGAAAAATAAGAAGATTGTGAAGATCGAAAAATGATGAAATAAAGTATGCTAAAAAGTTATTGTTGGTATTTATTAATTAGTTATAATACAAATAGTTAAAGTCAAAACAGGGGGCATGGCGCCTTTGCCCCCACCCTCAGTCCTAGCATTTAGACATTTGGAACTATCCTTGTCTATGAATCGCTGAATTTCTTCGCCATTTGGTGGAGAAAAGCAACTTGATGTCCACTCTTATGTCCTTCTTCCATAGTATGCTTATAGACGAAACTGTCGTTGCGCTCTAAGTGCTCCGCAAGTCTAGTAGAGAAACTGCGTCCAGTTTGACCTAAGTAGGCGCTATCGCTACCGTGGCGATCTTTGCCTTACATTGGTACTATTTCTGAGAAAGTAGGCACCGTTCTTCGATCTAATGGGTTTAACATCGCCTATAGCAGTGTAGGATCTTTACATAACACCCTATCGCGTTACAAAGATGAAGTAGAGATAAAAGATCGTAGCGGTGTGTATTTACTTAAATGCAGACATTGCGATAGCGCCTACTTAGGTCAAACTGGACGCAGTTTCTCCACTAGACTTGCGGAGCACTTAGTGCGCAAGGACAGTTGCTTCTATAAGCATACTATGGAAGAAGGACATAAGAGTGGACATCAAGTTGCTTTTCTCCACCAAATGGCGAAGGGTAGTAAACTGAATTTCGGCACTCCACGGCTCAATTCAACATATAAATAAAGCTCTGTATAACCTCATTGAAACCTCCTCCAAGAGCGAGTTAAGGTTAATATATATTAATTGATTCGGCTTTTGACACAATGTTGGTGTTTGGTGTGTATATAACACGGGCATTGGTTAAGCTTGTTATTAAGTTTGTTATTCAGTTTGAACACAACATATTTGAAGGATGAGATCATCCTGAGTTGGGCAAACAATCTCAGGGTCACATGATGAACATGTTTATTAAAACATCCACAGATGTTTTAATAAACATGTTCTTTTTGCCTTGAAAGCCTGTAAATGAATGCGTAGTTATGTCAGTGTGAATGAGTGTGAGTAAAACCCGTGAATTTAACATGTCCAATTAGATTATGCTTCAATGAGCACACGTACCGATAGGATTGGTCTTCAGGAAGGGGTTACCACCCTTGGCTATTTAAGCTAGCTCTTGAGACTAATCGTTGAGTAGTAACAGATCAGTAATGAATCGTCATAAAGAGATAGAAGAGTTATTAAGTAGTAACAAATCAGTAAAGAAGTAGTTATTAAGAGTTTTTGAACAGTAATCAAAGAGTCATTTAATAGTAAGGCTTCAGTAACCAATTAGTAAAGTATCAGCTTGAGATTTGTGTAAGAGTTAAGATGCTCCTCACCTTTATCGTTGCAGCGACCTGTAAGTAATTCTTTGCCCTATAGTAGAGTTTACCGTTTGTATGTGCATAGTAATTGATTAACTTATAAACTGACTGATCTTACCTAGACCTGTTAAGCATACCTGATTCTATTATACTAATATATATGTCAACTTAGTTTTATCAATAAACGTATAAACTCTGAATGCTACTTATGTTTTCTGATAAACACCCTGATATCTTTCAGACTTAATTAGGCCAGGATTCCTAGTCAAAGGAATCCCCTTTTTCAGTGGGGTTCCGGATTGGCCATCCGGTGTGAGTTCACCCACAAAGCCCCACGGTTAAAGTGTATTATAAACGTTATACTATATAAGCGATTTATTACACACCTTTACGAACCTTCCTCTGAAAACTACTTTGCCAGAAATGGAAAAGTAGTTTTTGCTCCTATAGCCCCTCCCTGCCACAAGCCATTAGTTATTTCATTTTTAAATAAATTATTGTGCTATATTGTAACACTAGATTCGGATTTTAAATAAAATTACAAAATATAACTTGGAAAAAGCATTAAAAAGTTATAAATAATTTGGACAGGGATTTCCTCAAAATATAAAAAACCGTAACAAAAGACTCGGGGGAAAGTTTTTTTTATTTTTTTTTATTTTAAATAATGGAATACCGGGATCTATTGTTTTTATATGAATGAAATAAACTTAAAGAACAATAAGACTGAAATGCAATTTTAATTTTATTGTCTGGTTGTGTTTAATGTTTATTTAGGGATGTTTAATTTTATAGTATAACAAAAGATTATAATCAGTTGACAGCGTGGGAAAATAGTGTTACGGAACTAAAGAGGTAAGCCCGATATGAAATTGTGGGCGTGGTTAAACATCCAGGACTAATCTCATTGGCTCCCTCGCATTATTTTCCCACGCTGTCAAGTGATTATAACCGTGTTACACTATAGGAGTGGTCAGCCAAGTTTTGCTTTTTGTAGTTACCCAGGAAGTTCTAGTCTATTAAAATAGAGTAAACCTTACAGAGACAAAAAAAACTTATAAAAAACTGCGTAGGCTTCCGCGGTTATTGTCATGAAGATTTAGGTCTTCCGGTGATGACCGCGTCAATGTAGATGAAGAATCCGACGTTTCGCTTCCACTGGGAGACATCTTCAGGGATGTAGGACATCATGGATAGAACATCTGGATAGGACATCTGGACCGTCGAACCCTATTATCCCCTCTCATGGCTATAATCTTCGTCCTCGAAGACAAGATCAGAGACAGGTATAAATAGGGCCTGCATCGTCTCCATCTTCAGTTCAGTTTTGTAGAGCATTGTGTTTCTATCCATGATGTCCTACATCCCTGAAGATGCCTCCCACAGTGGAAGCGAAACGTCGGATTCTTCATCTACATTGACGCGGTCATCACCGGAAGACCTAAATCTTCAAAAAACTTATAGTCCAAGAGCCAGGCCAAAAAAATGTAGCTCATTTTGTACTACTTCGAACCAAATTTTTCTAAAAATATACTTTAAATTATGAAGGAAAAGCATAGTCTGCCTTTCCAGAAGACCTTCATATGAATGCGCTTGCTGAGAATATTAGAAAATTCCAGTTTTCTTGTAATAAGTGCTAGGTCGTGAGCATAACATAAATAGAAAATTTTTTAAAGCTGATAAATTTTTCTATAAAATAAGTTTTTTTTGAGGTAGTACGTAATTGAGCACTTTATTGGACCGTTTTTAGGATGAGAAGTCAATCATTATTGTTATAGGAGGTTATTTAGTACTTTTCACCTGCGAGGACAATAATGAATGTAAAAAACTCCTAGGACGTAAAAGTAATTCATATATTGCCGCCATTACTGTAATGTAGCGTGTTCAAAAAACAATCTGTGTAAAAGCTTCATGAGGTTTCTTTAAAAACGTTCATTTTGTTTCTGTTTTTGTTCGTAGACTAATTTTTTTTCGTTTTTTAAAAGTTGTTCTAATTGTCAATTTTTGTGTGTTTATTTGTAAAGCTTTTACATTTTTGAGTAAAAGTGTGAAGCTATGGATGAATTCAATGACGACGATAATATGGAGTTAATTGGACGTTTGTTTTTTTTTCAATTAAGTATATAGCGCTGTTTATTTAATGAGTGCTACCTCAAAAAAAATAGTGTATGCCATCCGGCTGAGAATGTCTTTGTCTTGGCAATTTTTCCCGACCCGCTTCGCTCGTCGGTAAATCTAATTTCCGTGACATAAAGACACACTTCTCAGCCTTATGGCATAAATAGCTATTAAATTATGAAGGAAAAGCATAGTCTGCCTTTCCAGAAGACCTTCATATGAATGCGCTTGCTGAAAATATTAGAAAATCCCACAAATTCCAGTTTTCTTGTAGTAAGTGCTAGGTCGTAAGCAAAACATAAATAGAACATTTTTTAAAGCTCATAAATTTTTCCATAAAATAAGTATTTTTTGTCGACATTGGATAACTACAACTAATGTTACGACATTAATTTGTTAAATGGCCAATAAATGTACAAAGAGCCAAAATTTATTCAAATTAATTCGCTGAATTTGCATAATTTAACAACTTTTTTGGTATTTTTGAAAAAACTATAACTTAGGTTGTATAGTTGCCCGATATTGATGATTGAACACTCGCTTTATTGGACATTTTATCTGCTTTAAAAAATGTTCTCTTCATGACTTCTTAAAGCGCAGTGGAGTAATACTCAATATACAAAAAAACCAACACGTCTCTCCACAAAAGAATTTATTAAATAAAAATAAAAGCAGAGCCGGCTTTCGGCAATAATGCCATCAACAGTGCCGGTGAGTTGAAAGCAGGCGTCTAACAGACTATCCAAAGACTGAAGCCTCACTGTCAGGCTTCAGTCTTTAGATAGTCTGTTAGACGCCTGCTTTCAACTCACCGGCACTGTTGATGGCATTATTGCCGAAAGCCGGCTCTGCTTTTATTTTTATTTAATAAATTCTTTTGTGGAGAGACGTGTTGGTTCTCTTCATGTTTTCCACTCAATCCAAAAAACTAAAGTTTGTGCGATTTTATGAAATTTTGAGCATGCGCAATCACATGAAGGGCTCCACTCTGGATAAGCAGACAATGTTGTTTCTTCATAATTGAAGGTATATTTTTCAGAAAAATTTGGTTTGAAGTAGTACAAAATGAGTCACATTTTTTCAGGTCTGGACTATTATTTTTAGACAATTTACTTAAATTCAAACTTTTTTGTAAGAATTTATGATATTTTGTATTCCTATCAAGATATCAACGAAAACATGAACCACAAGACAGGTTTTGTGTCAACTACGATTTCACCTGTAATGCAAAGTTAGGGGACTTAAATAAATCTCTTTTAAAATCATTTAAAATTTAAAAGTTAAAGTTAAATTTTAACTGTTTAAAATTTTACAAAATTACTTTCGTTAACTAGTTGACTTTTCAAATTTCGGTACCATTAATAAATGAAACTTGCGTGTTTTACTGTCACAATACTTCCCCCCTTAATAAATAGGAAAGTAATATTCTAAGATATAAAAAACCATTATACACTACTTTAATTAATGGTTAACTGCAAGAACCGGAAATTGAAAGAAATCGAAATAAAACTCAAGTGAAGACGATTGAAAACGAAAAGCAATTATTGGAAAGCTTTTAGGACTCGTCTTAAAGACGATTAGAGCGGTTAAGAAAAACTCAGTAAAGGATATGTTTTCCTGAAATGAGCTAAATAGAAGGAAAATTCTCTTCTAGTTAAAAGTAGGAACATCCTTTTACTACTGTCATATCTTCCTTTCCAACATGTTTAAAAGAAAATCAAACTTTTTACTGTTTACCAAAATGTTTTAAGGCACCAAATCTATTTTAAGCGTTACTTGTACCATTTTTGAATTTTCCAAATTGTTGAGTCACTATTTGTCGTAGAGACAAATTTGGACAAAATTTGAGCATTTGGTACATATGCTCAGAAAATTATACTGATTATATCGATTAATTATGTCGATTAAATTATATCGATTAATTATATCGATTAAATTATATCGATTAATTATATCGATTAAATTATATCGATTAATTATATCGATTAAATTATATCGATTTCCGATATCGTTTTTTGAAATCACTTTTTACTCTTCAATTTAAAAAATTAGACGATGTCAGATACTAATCATAATCTAACAGAAACATATGCAATTTGTATCGTAGTTCTAGATCTAGATCTAGTTAGTTCTAGATCTAGATCGTATGGAATACGATCTCAATACGGTAATATTAGCTGTATGAACCATGCGGAGGGGATCCGATCGCATACGCTAGAACTAGGGAGATGGAATCTAAATGGATCCCCCGATACGCTGTATGTACCTTTAGAGACAATCGTATTTGACGGATAACCTTCTCGTCGAACTTTTATTTCACTTCAATATTACCGTTTTTGATCAAATAACTTTTGGTAGTAAAGTGTAACTTTATTATTATGCAAAGAAATCACAATTTAATTAAATATATTTTTTGTTTTGAACTTCCTTATAACCAAAAGTGAACCTGTTCTTAATTAACCTTTGTTCTAAATGATTTTCTTGTAGGTTCTTACTTATAATTAACTTACTTAGACTTCTTAATATATAAAATTGAAAACACTTTGAATTCTGTCACAAGACTGAGTCAAAAAAATATATTTTAAACAATATTACATTTGACAATGTCAATTTTAAACACACTCCCAAGGCCCAACGACAAGGATCAAATATATATTTTTTTTTTATATGCAAACTACTTAAGTATCTAATTATGCCAACATGTCCTCTGTCCTAAAGCCCACTTTAAATAAACAAAACAAACTTAAAATAACTATTAAACAAAGTATAAATTAAGAAAGTAATAATTAATATCCCTTTAACAAAAATAACTATTAAACTAAGTATAAATTAAGGAAGTAATAATTAATATCCCTTTAACTAAAATTTAAACCGATCTGGCTTTTTTAACAACCGTCCATACTTTGAAGTATTGGTCTCCAACTTATTCTTCTCCTTTGTTTTGCGTTTAAATCCTCTGTTTTACTCATCCTTTTTTATCATCATTTTTGTACTCTCCTTTGTATCTAAACAGTTTACTTCCTTTTCCTCACATTCTTCCTTACTATCAGTAACCTTAGAACACTCTCCCTTTACTTTTCCTGTCTCTATATTGTCTAAAGCACTGTCCTCTTCGGTTTCCTCAATCTCAAGAGGATACAGTCTCTGAATAGGTCTCCACAGATCACCCTTACTCATTCGTACTTTAGCCACTCTAGCAATCCCATCAGAACCCCTAATTATCTCTACCACTCTGCCTAGCGGCCATAAAATACGCTTTACCTTTTCTTCATGGACTAACACCATCATTCCAACTTTAACCACATCATTAATTTTTTTATTCTTTCCTCTATGAACCAATAATGCTAAATATTCCCTTCTAAATCTGTCTCTTAATTGTTTTTTAATTTCTAATGTATACTTTGCTCTCTTTCTATATCCTTTTGCGTCTACTTCATCAAAATCAACTGGAATCTCTCCCTTTTGATCTTGAATGAAATCTGCGGGGGTCAGAGGTTTAAATTCCTCTTCCTCAATAACATAGGTTAGTGGTCTGGCATTTATCACCGCCTCAATATCACACAACACTGTGTAAAGTTCCTCATAATTTATTCGAGCTGTCCCTAAAACTTTTCGTAACAATTCTTTCACCATTTTAACCATACTTTCAAAAAACCCTCCCCACCACGGAGCTGCGGGGGGATTAAATTTAAATTTAATTTTTTCCACGTTTCCAAATTCCTTAATCTTTTGCCATTCTAGAGTTTCCAAAGCATTATAAGTCCCCTTAAAATTTGTCCCATTATCATAGTAAATAGTTTTGGATCTACCCCTTCTAGCTAAAAACCTTCTAAACGCCAAAATAAATGCTTCTGCTGACAAATTTTGAACTAATTCCAAGTGCACAGCTCGAAAAACTGCACAAGTAAAGACTATAAACCAAACTTTCTCCCCTTCTCTTAAAATTAACGGCCCTCCTAAATCCATACCTATAGTTTCAAAGGCATGTTGGTCTATGATTCTGTCTCTAGGTAATGGTGCTACATCACTTTCTAAAGGTTTTACTTTATATTTTTGACAAACAACACACTGGTGGACTACCTTTGTAACTACTCTTCTACACTGTAATATCCAAAATTTTTCTCGAATAATGGTCATTAACGTTTGCACTCCTACATGACAGTATTTAATATGAAGTGCCAATATGTATTTTTTAACCATGTTGGTATTTTCCACCTAACACGATGGGATTTTTAAAGTCAGTTTCAAAATCTCCTAACACTAATTTCCCTTTAATTCTTATGATTTTATCTTCATCTTCAAATGTTCTTAAATTTTTTATAGCTTCTTTTTCCACACTATGTCTTTGCATATACTTTATTAGTTCTTTTTCTCCTACTTCACACTCCTCATAACTTAACTCTAAACTATTGATTTGATCCCGACTTAATTTAATTATTTCCTTGGGCTTTTGACTATCTTTGTTTTTTAATTTATTAATAAATTTAAAAATCCAACTGAATATCTTTTTTGTTTTGTTGTAACACGAAAATTTTCTTAATAAATCATCCATCTCAACTTTTGTTGTGTTTGTCATTGTTGCTTCCGTAATCGACTCAGTGTTAAATTTTGTTTTATCTACTTTACTACTTTGCCATTCATCTACTTTTTGTTTTAGCCACTCAGGACCACTACACCAATTCTTTTCTAAAAAAGTTTTTATAGAACACCCTCTAGACACCAAGTCCGCGGGATTATCTATACCATCTACATGCAACCATTCATCTATTTCACTAAAACTTAAAATTTCTCTGATTCTATTTTTTATAAAAACTGGACTACTTTTATTTTCCCCCTGTGTAATCCACCCTAAACAAACCATTGAATCAGTCCAGAAATATTTTCTAATTTGACCCAACTCAGTCTCTAGACTTTGTAAAACACTTTTACCTAATCTCACCCCTATAAGACAAGCCATTAGCTCTAATCTTGGTACTGTTAATTTTTCTTTTAAAGGACTTACTCTACTTTTAGCATGTACAAAAAACACCTCAACTTGAAAATTACTCTCACATCTCAAAAATATACATGTGCCATATGCAACTTTACTTGCATCACAAAAAATATGCAATGAATAATCTGAGTTTCTTACATCTGACTTAACAATACATCTAGGAATTTTAAAATTACTTAACTGAACTAAACTTTGCTCCCAAATTTTAAACTTCTTTACTAACTCACTTGGGAGTTCCACATCCCATCCTAATTTTAACACCCATGTTTCTTGTAATATTAATTTTGGAATAATTGTAATCGGACATAATATCCCTAAGGGATCATATATATTTTGTACGATCGATAAAAGTACTCTCCGCGATATAATTCTATTATGCTCCTTTTCTAAAAACCTTAAGTCACAATAAATTTTGTCTTCAACTGCATCCCACAATAAACCTAAAACCGACAATTTATCACTATTTTCCCTGTTCATGATACATAACCCCTTGTCACAACATTCAAACTTAGATCCTATTGGTTTAGAATGCGCCCATTCTCTTAGGTCAAATTTTCCTCTTTCCATAATAACTTTTGCTTCTTTCATAAATTTTTCTAATTCTTGTCCATTTCTAACCGCCACAATTGAATTATCAACATAAAAAGATTTAGCCAACTTATCTGCTGTTTCTTTTAAATCCCCTCCAATAGATTGAAGGTGATAATATATTGTTGCCATAAGTAGAAATGGGCTTGGACTTAACCCAAATACAACTCTCGTATGTCTAAAAATTTGTATTTCACGATTTTGACCCGAAACATCTTTCCACCAAAGAAATCGTAACCAATCTCTATCTTCTTGCGCAAAACTTATTTGTAAAAATGCCTTAGCTATATCCGATGTGACACCTATCTCACCTAATCTAAATTTAGTTAAAAGGTCTGGTATTAGTTCTAACAAATTTGGGCCCTTTTCTAAACAAGAATTTAATGAATACCCCAAATCATCTTTGCACGATGCATCAAAAACAGGTCTTATCTTTGTGGTCATACTACTTTCTTTAAAAACAGGTCTATGAGGTAAATAGTGCAATCCATCATGCTCATTTTCTTTTCAACAATTTCTTTATTCCTTGATCTAACCAATTTTTAAACTCTTTATCATAATTTTGTAATTTACCTAATTTTATTAGTTTATTCGTGGCACTTAATAACCTTTTTTCTGCAATTTCTCTGTTATCTTGTAATTCTACTTTATTATCTACCCATGGTAGTCTAACTTCGTATCTACCTTCCTTATCTACCACTAATGTTTTATGAAAGTTATCAAGTACCATTGCTTCATGTTCCCTTTTTGTCACAACTTTACCAGGATCATTTATTCCAATGCTCTCTAATTCCCAAAGATCCGCTATTTTAGATAAATTTTGACAATTAAACTCTTTATAAATTTTCATTTTTTCTCCACCACCCATAGCAGTCCATCCAAACCAAGTATCTAGACATGAATACTTCAAACTTAATTATTTTACCCGTAAGTATTAAACCAATGACATCTGCTCCTAGCAACAAACTTATTTCATTAATACCTTCGTCATTGTTATCACTTAAAATAATATTATTATCTTTTAATTTCTTTAATAAATCTATATCGTCTACCCTTGGAACAAAATTACATATTTTATTTTGAGAAAAAACGTTAATTTCTAAACTATATTCACTATCTAAACCTTCAATCATAACTCGATATTGTGAATGTTTTTCTTTAGTTTCTCTACCACCAAATAGGAATGAACCATAATACATTGCCCTACTTCTGGCAATTCCAAATCAGATGCCATTTTCGACAAAAGATATGACCTTTGTGAACCTGAATCTAATAGTGTTCTAATCTTAATATATTGACCTTGCTTTTTAGGATTACTTATTTTCAAAATTAATGTTTGCATATAGATTTTACGTCATTAAAGTTACTGTTAACGTGAACTACAGACTCTAATACAGATTCTTCCTTTTTCTTAGGTTTTTGATCTTTCTTTGATTTATGTTGAGGAAGATCAGGACAAATAATTACAAAATGTGATTTCCTACAGATCATACATTTAGGTGGATATCTACATTCTCTGGCTGAATGTGACTTTTTTAAACAAGCAAAACATCTATTATTTTAATTATTATTTCTTTTTTATCCTTCAAAGACATTCTTGAAGCTTTGTAACAGTCTTGGCTTGAATGACGTTTATCACAAAATATGCAATTATCTAATACAGTCTTAATTTTAGAATTTTGGTTTATTAAATTTGACGCTGTTGGCAAATTATCTACTTTTAGTTCAGTTTCTCTAAAATTTAAATGTAAGTTACCTAAACCTTGTTGGGCACATTTCACCCTCTCTTCACTATCTACTTCCCCTCTAAGGAAAGTCATTAATTTATCTAAATTAGAAATTTGATCCCCATCATTAGACTTATTGTACGATTTATATTTTGATCTTTCCCACTCGATTAGAATATGACTAGGGAGAGCAGACTCAATTAATGGCAAAAGCATTGCAGCATAACTGTCTCTAGTCATATTCAATTCTTCGAGGGCATTTATTTGTCGAGAGATAGAATCGAATAATTCTGACAGACACATCTTATCCTTATTTGTTACTTGTTGAATCATTATATTCAACAGTTCTCGAACATAATGTTCAACAAGAACTTCTTGTCTTGCGAATCTATCTCTCAACAAATCTATTACCTTGGTGAAGTTTTTTCCCGATGGTGGAAAACTTTCAACTAATGTCCTCGCCTTGCCTGTAGTCGACTGTAGTAAGTATTGAAACTTGTCTTCTTCGGTCAATTTTCTATCTTCAGCAATTTTTTTGAATTGACCCCAGAATGGTAACCACATTTTTTGAGTACCATCAAATTGAGTATATACTATCTTGGGTAGTTTCATATTTTTCTTTTCATCATACTTATCATTTATATCTTCTTGATCACAAAAATCTTGAAGAAGATATACAATCTTATCTTTATATTCTTCTGTTGCTTCGAACTCTTGATCCCATTCAGCTTGTGATACATTTTCTTTTTCTGTCAATAAAAATTTGACACTGTCATCTAATTTTTGTAATCTTTCATATTTAGCTTGTAATGTATGCTTTCTTATGTCTACGGATTCTTTTCTTTCAACTTTATCATAGAGTTCTCTTATATGCTTTCTTATGACATTCCTTTCACTTAACAGTGCATCCATTTTCCATTGACTTACTAATAAACTTCACTATTAAGGAATGACAGACTAATGCTTCAAATTCACAAGATTAAAAAATTTTCTTACTTACGACTTGTGAATTGCTAACTTGAGACTTGTGACTGAGAATATCTTAAACCGACTTACTGTCACTTGGTCGCCACTTGTTCTTATTTAACCTTTGTTCTAAATGATTTTCTTGTAGGTTCTTACTTATAATTAACTTACTTAGACTTCTTAATATATAAAATTGAAAACACTTTGAATTCTGTCACAAGACTGAGTCAAAAAAAATATATTTCAAACAATATTACATTTGACAATGTCAATTTTAAACAGAACCTTCACTATAAAAGACGCGATGTTTTGGCGGGATCAGTTATCACGTAATCTCACTCGATCGACTAAACAAATACGCTGTAAGAACCGTGAAGTTAATTGACCGTATTGCATACGTATCCGATACGATCGCCTGTTAAATACGCTGTGTGTACGTAGTGTTTTAAAATAACGTCATAGACTTATTATTTTTCCAGTAGCTCAACTAGACTTAAACATTGATTTTTGTACCAGGGTATAAATCTCTAGAATAAACATACGTAGAGCTACGATGGTAACAGACACACAACTTACTTAAATCAACTTAGGGAGGTCTTAAAAACACCCAAAACGCATAATTCAGGTAATATCCCGGTTTCAGATTTTAGAACAAACTCATTAATTTTCCTATATACATTCGGCATAAATTGGAAAAGTAAAAATTAGCTACTTTTACCCAATTTTTACTTTTTCTGTAAAAGTAGCCAATTTTTACTTTTCCTGTAAAAGTAGCCAATTTTTACTTTTCCTGTAAAAGTAGCCAATTTTTACTTTTCCTGTAAAAGTTGCCAATTTTTACTTTTCCTGTAAAAGTAGCCAATTTTTACTTTTCCTGTAAAAGTAGCCAATTTTTACTTTTCCTGAAAAAGTTGCCAATTTTTACTTTTTCTGTAAAGTAGCCAATTTTTACTTTTCCCTGTAAAGTTGCCAATTCTTACTTTTCCTGTAAAAGTAGCCAATTTTACTTTTCCTGTAAAAGTTGCCAATTTTACTTTTCCTGTAAAAGTTGCCAATTCTTACTTTTTCTGTAAAAGTTCCAATTTTTACTTTTCCTGTAAAAGTAGCCAATTTTTACTTTTCCTAAAAGTGCCAAGTAAAAGTAGCCAATTTTACTTTTCCTGTAAAAGTTGCCAATTTTTACTTTTCCTGTAAAAAGTAGCCAATTTTTTACTTTTCCTGTAAAAGTTGCCAATTTAACTTTTTGTTGTAAAAGTGCCAATTTTTACTTTTCCTGTAAAAGTAGCCAATTTTTACTTTTCCTGTAAAAGTTGCCAATTTTTACTTTTCCTGTAAAAGTACCAATTTTCCCCAATTTTTACTTTTCCTGTAAAAGTAGCCAATTTTTTACCTTTTCCTGTAAAAGTAGCCAATTTTTACTTTTCCTGTAAAGTAGCCAATATTTACTGTGTGTGTGTGTGTGTTGTGTGTGGTGTGTGTGTGTGTGTGTGTGTGTGTGTGTGTGTGTGTTGTGTGTGTGTGTGTGTTGTGTGTGTGTGTGTTGTGTGTGTGTGTGTGTGTGTGTGTGTGTGTGTGTGTGGTGTGTGTGTGTGTGTGTGTGTGTGTGTGTGTGTGTGTGTGTGTGTGTGTGTGTGTGTGTGTGTGTGTGTGTGTGTGTGTGTGTGTGTGTGTGTGTGTGTGTGTTGTGTGTGTGTGTGTGTGTGTGTGTGTGTGTGTGTGTGTGTGTGTGTGTGTGTGTGTGTGTGTGTGTGTGTGTGTGTGTGTGTGTGTGTGTGTGTGTGTGTGTGTGTGTGTGTGTGTGTGTGTGTGTGTGTGTGTGTGTGTGTGTGTGTGTGTGTGTGTGTGTGTGTGTGTGTGTGTGTGTGTGTTGTGTGTGTGTGTGTGTGTG